>JAGXJF010005824.1:0-189033 GCA_019208055.1 Stipa capillata | reverse complement strand
ATAGTGGGCTGAAACTAAGGGGGTGTTTGGTTGGGCTTTTCAGCAGCTTTTCACTAGAAAAAGCTGCAGCTTAACCAAACAACCAGTTTTTCAGGAGCTTTTGCCAATGGTAACTGTGGACTTTGCAGTGCAAATTCAGCTATTTGGAAAAGCTGCCTTCTGTCAGCTTTTTGCAATATGCTGAAGCTTCAGTGTTCATTTTCCAAAATGTTGTAGATTGTTTGGTCAACCAAAAGCTATATGTTCACTTTCCCACAGCCGCAGCAGTTTTTCCAGACAGCCAGCCAACAGCAGCTTTATCAACAGCCACAGTTCAACCAAACAGGCCCTAAGTTTCGTGAGAATCAAGCTGTTGCTTGGACTGTCAGCGAGGATGGTTACAACTTCTACCCAAACCTCTAAATTTAACTCTCCGAGTGTCTTACCAAGAGGGAATTTATTTTTCATTCTAGACCGGGACGGAGACAGGGGAACTTAGGGTAGCTAGGGCGTTAGTCCAGGCCTAAAACCAAATCTCATCTAATTTCTTCTTAAAAAGAATACAAAAGCTTATGAGGATAGCTCTGGGCGTAGCCTGGCCCTAGCTCCGCCTTTGGTGCATCAGAGCGACGTATCTATCGGCAATGAGTCGTCTGTATATTGATGGTTAAATATGAGTAATGCATGGATGTGATGGTACATTTGTGTGCGCATGTCTGTGAGTCGTTCTGATTGTTTATCAAAAAGAATAAATTAAGTTGTTCGCAGTATCTGGCAAGCTAAGGGGATCATTATGTTTTTTTGGAGACTTAGTACGGTTAGGAAGGAGATGTTTAGCCATACCAAATCTATCCAGTCCATATTGAAACTGGAAGATGTTGGCTCCTAGTTTTTTGATGGATATTTGTATCCATCTTTGGGTTTTCTACTATTGACTAGCTGAAGGCTTGCGCGATAGCGCAACACCTGTGTAATCAGTCTTATACCCATGGTTATAGGAATACCTTCAAATGTTAGAAACATTGGGAATGTGTAATAATCTCGCTAAGTCATTTCGGATAGGAGATAACAAAATTTGTTAATTCAATTGGATATTAGAACATGTGAAGAATTCAAGAAAACATGATTATGATTTGAGATGACGAAAATGCATTGATTAATGAAGTTTTTTTAAATACATTTCATGTTATTTTTTTTTGCTTGGGAAGTAGGACACGTGATAGATTTGCAATATATAAAATCGGTACGAGTGAACTACCTTCAAGAAGCCTCGTGAACCGTTGCTAATAATTATAAATTCGGATGTAAGGAGGTTTGTAGGTTTAAGGTATTAAGGAGTATGACTTAGATAAAATAGAGTGGAGAAATGGATTCGGGACGTTGAAACGGTTAAAATGGAGTATATATAATGTTTTTAGGGCTGTAATGAACAGTAACAGGTCGAGTGAATAATATCGGACCCGGTATGAACAATAACAGCGGTGGGGGTACTGTTTAACGTGGGTTGGGTTCCCAACAGTTCTGAACTCGTTAAGAATTTGTTCACGGGTCGAATAAACAGTACTAACTCGTTATGAACAGTATTAAATATGTTACTATTCACCGCTTGATCTGGACCATCCATGCTAGATCCAACGGCTGAAAATCGGCCATGTCATTAGAAATGACGTGGACACACGGTAGAGCAGCATTTCTAGCTGCTTTCTATATATTAGATTTGGTAGTTCTCTAGTCGTACTATTGGTTCAAGCGTGAGGTTCATATATACTTGTCTGTATAAATGAGTTGCCATAAGAGACATACATGCTGATATGACCACGCCTACTCTAATTACTGCTATTACGTCAAATTTAAAGGTCAGAAACGTCTACGTGCCTATGTATTTTAAGTTTTATGATTGGGGAATCAGCATGGCGAGCAGGTGAATGAAATCCAGCCTAATGCATGTGTTATTGCTTTGGTTGTGCATGAGAAAAATAAGGAGTTAACACGATGGTATACTAGTCCCATGCAAACAAAAGTAGGTACATGCATGCATGAGAGAGAGGAATCTTCCTCTAATACGTTTGGAAACAAATCAGCAAAGATTTCGAGGAGTTGGAGAAATCAAAGGAGATCAAGTCAGTCTGGTAGGTACAGATGTGCATGCATGTTGCGCTTGTTGTTTTATGTTTCTGCCGCGCAAGGAAAAGGATCAGGCGGGTGCAGCCAGGATTTGCGCGTGGAACCTGCTATCCTTCAAGGCTGTTCGCTGGGGCCCACCAACATCAGACCACGATAGTGCACCGAGTTCAAAGGGGTCCACTGTTCGGTCTATAACAGATTGATTAGCACACAATCTCGTTGATAAGGAAAGAGTCCAGAATATTTTAGATGTGAGAGTTAGAGATAGAGTTTCATACTGCGTTCGGTATACTTAAAGAGTCTAAGTTAGGGGTGTCGGCTGTCTTTATAAACTGTCAGACGTGCGTCGTGTAAAACTTAACTTTGCGTTTATGAAATAGATATTACGAGTGTGTCCGGTTAATCTCGCTATCGAGTTTTAGGGAAGCCTGAGAAAATCTTGAGTTTTAAAGAAAGCTCTACAAAGATATCTATGTCACGTGTAGAGTTTTATCGTGTATAGAAGATTCCTCATCAAATCTATACGGTTCACCATTTTATTTCTTTAGTTCATAAAAGAATTGGTGGATTGGCGTGCTCTACTATCGCTGAAGTTGGAATGCCGTGAAAGATCAGGCCATAACAATAAATTAATTCCTCACCTTAAGGGTTGGTCACCACTACATAAACGCCTATCCCAAACGGCACATCCTAGACAGTTCAAAGAAATTGTCACGGATTAGGGACATGCGGGATGGTTACATAAAGCTCACTGTCCTGGGAAATGATAGACGCATCGGTGCAATAATGAACTGTTTGGGATAAAGCCACATCCGAGATGGTTGAAAATGTAAACCATCTGGGATGTGGATATATCCCAAACGGTTCATAACTTGAATCGCTTAGGATATCTAGACATCCTAGACAGTTCATAGTTTGAATCGTCAAGAAAGAGTTAGGCCCATACATGCCAATAAGCTACGTATATAGAAATGATTAGTAACCTAATTAACACACTCGCATCCCTGCCTCTCACGGCGCCGCCCTCTCCTCTCTCCATCTCTCAATCCACTTCCACATATTGTTCGTCCCTTCCCCCTCCACCATTTGCTTCACCGCGGTGCAACCCAAATCCCATCTTTCGTCCCTGTTCCTCCCACTACCCTAGATTTGCAGAAGCGGTGCCCGCACCATCCTGCACGCCACCGAGATCTACAGCGGAGCGCCTACTTCTTCTTACTCTACCACTAGGATGCTACCAGATCTCAAGCACCCCTGCTTCTTCTTCCTCCACCACTGCGATTTTCCTGCTTCTTCTTCCTTCGCCACTGTCGCGCCCCTTAGATCTGAGCCAGCGAGCCTCCCGAGCCGCTGCCGCCACCAAATCTGGTCAGGGCAGCCCAGCCAAGGAGTTCGAGGAGAGGATCTAGCCCCTCACCACCAACACCAATACAGAGGTGACCACTACCGCCAGCGCGGGGAGTGCGAACAACTACCCCATCCATGTCTACATTGACGGCATCTTCGATCTCTTCCACTCCGGCCATGCCCACGCCCTCGAGTAGGCCAAGAAGCTGTGTGTTCTTCCTTCCTTCTCCCATTCCGACTTGCCTAAGAAATCATACTCATAGATCTAGGTCATTATCATGGTTAATTAATTTGTTGGTTGCTTCGTCTGGATCAGGGCTTGGACCGCCCTCTCGTTTGCAAATGAGATGCCAATCTCGATCCCATCATCTAAAATTGATACTGATTTGGCTGCTGTATCTTTGTGCTCATATTAGTCCGTAATTGATCACTGTAAGTTTCCCAACACCTACCTGTTGGTGGGATGTTGCAATGACGAGCTCATATGATGCTATAAGGGCAAGACCGTCATGACCCAAGGGCGATATGAGTCCCTGTGCCACCACAAGTGCGTACCACCGCTACCCACAGTTAAACATCTCTTTACATGATCAAATGTCCAAATCATGTTCTTTTACTAGAAAAATTTGAGTATAATATATCTTGGGATGCATTCTTTCTTTGATGCGAGTTTTTTCACTGATGTTCCAAATGTTTAATGATCGATGTTCTTGTCTGTGACTTTGTATAATCTAAATGCAAGTGAATCAATACAATTCTAGGGATATATTATTTCTTTGATGTGAAGTTTTTCAGAGATGTTCTAGATGTCTGTGTTCGATGTTCTTGTTTGTAACTCTAGTATAATCTAAATGCAAGTGAATCAGTATAATTTCTTTTTTGTAACGGAAAAAGCAATCCTAGACGATTCTGTTTCTATAACCGTCTATGATTAAGGGATATCCTAGACGGTTTTTTAACCGTCTAGGATAAGGCCTCATTATCCGTTGCGCATAATATTAGATGGTTCAAAAAACCATCTGGGATGATTTTGAACCATCTTGGATGACCTTTTTGGTGGTAGTGGATCTTCGTCACAAGCATTTTAAACCGACTGGGATAATATTTTCTATGGTAGTGGATCTTCATCACATGCATTCTATGATTTGTAGATGTTGATGCTATGATATTGATATTGAGTGAGTTAGTTCTTGCAATAGTATATATTTTGTTGATTTGAAGCTTTGACACAAGTTGGATATATGTGTAGGTCTTGAAGCGGGAACACAATTTGCAACTTGTGTAGGCACGAGGCACTGCAAAGTTTTCAACAATCTTTAAAACGTTTATGGACGTGCGCACGCCATAACATATGAACCTGCAAAATATTCATGTGAAAATATGGATATTTACATCCTCGGTAAAATTTTACAATTCAAAACAAAATGGATCTACCTATGTACAGTCAAGAGTTGGGGGTTGCATGAATGCATCATCTCGAATCAGTTGAGGTTTTCCAAGACGTGCACCAGAGCACCCATGTAGTTCTCCCCCAGGTTCACCACCATCCCGGTCACGGTATCCGCCGCGCCCTCCAGCGCCTCCGCGACTGCCTTCGCCGCCTCCTCGCCACCGTCCCGAGCCGCCTCCATGAGCTCCACGACCGCCGACGCCGCGAGCTCCGCCGTGCCGGCCACCACGCTCCAGAGAAACTCAAGAAACGCCTGGACGACGGCCACCACCACGTCCCAGACCATGCCGAAGACGAACTCGCCAGCCGCGGCGAGCGCGTCCTTGGTCGCCTCCAGTGCCGCGTCGGCCGCCTGCCCCGGCAGCCTGACCAGGTCCACGACGGCGACCACGAGGAGGGCCAGGCTGCGGAGGAGCATCAGAGTGGCGAGCTCCAGGCATGAGCCCAAAAGGCATAGAGCTAGCTTTACGAGCAGAACAAGTGCCATGCGCTTACTAGCCACGAACAAAATGTGTAGCATGTTAGGTTTGGTGACCTCTTATACATGAGTTAATTTGGTGTTGCTTGGAGTGCAAGGAGAGACGTTGAGGATGGTTGTTCCTTGTAAGGTTTTCAATGGTTGTTCCTTGAGCAAGTCTTTGCTTCTAAGGTTTACTTTGATCGACGCATGGGTCGTTGCTTATGCTCCAAATTGGTATCTATTTTTCTGGTACTTAAATTATATTTTGCGCGTGCTCTGATGCATGTGTTGAATAAGACATCTTTTGGTATTTTGTAGAGGGCTCGGTAAAATTTTAATCATGCATGTGACTGTGGCATCTTTATACACATTCCACGCATAATATAACTTAAATATATTATGCCACACATAATACATTTCCTTCCCCGAATGCTCCACCTCAGCACTGGAGCGCCAACTCCTACCTGTCATACTCACCCCCACTACAATTTTAGGGGCTGTTTGGTTGGGCTTATTGCTGGCTTTCCATTGCGGGAAGTCTGAGCCCAACCAAACACCCGACTTCTCCCCGGCTGTGCGCAATAGCAGCTTCGGCTGTGTAGTGCAAAAATGGACCATTGCGGGAAGCCGGCCGGGAGCAGCTTCCCGCAGTGGTCGCTACCTTTTCCACGCGCTACCCCTCCCGCGGCCACTGCTCCTCCCGTCCATCCCCTCCCCTGCCGCCTCCCCTTGCCTCCCGCCGCCTCCGCCGCCCCCCGCCACCCGATCCAGCCACTGCAGGCCGCGCCTCCACCCGAATCCGACCGGGGCAAGCCGGAGGGGAGGAGCCGGAGAGGAGGAGGGCACGGCGGAGGGGAGGAGCCGAAGAGGAGGAGCCGGAGGGGAGGAGCTCTGGGCACAAGCCCGCCGGATCTGCTGACCCCGCCGTCCTCGTCCGCCGAGCGTCCCCGTCGTCCCCGTCCAGATCCAGATCCGTCGGTCCTCCTCCGGCCACCGATGACGGCCGAGCGTGCTCGCCAAGGACGTCGGCATCGAGGGAGATCCGGGGGAGGGGTGAGCCGGGGGGAGGGGCTCGCCGGGGGGAGGAAGTGGCGCCGGGGGAGGGGCTCGCCGGGGGAGGAAGCGGCGCCGGGGGAGGGGCTCGCCGGGGGGAGGAAGCGGCGCCGGGGGAGGGGCTCGCCGGGGGGAGGAAGCGGCGCCGGAGGAGGGGCTCGCCGGGGGATGAAGCGGCGGCGCACCCCGGGGAGGCGAGGGTGGCGGCGCACCCCGGGGAGGCGAGGGCGGCGGCGCTCGGGTGTGAACGGGGGCTGGGGTGGCCGGCCCGTGGCCCCCTGGCCCCTTTTAGGGTTAGATTTTTTTTATTTGTATTTGTATTTTTTGAGAGATATTTGTATTTTTATTTATTATTATATGTAATTTTAGTTTAAATAAGTATTTTTATGTATATTTATTATTTTCTGAAAATTTAGTTTACCAACGAATTTGTATTTGTAATTTTGTATTTTGTATTTTTATTTATATGTTGGATCAAACCTCAAACGATGTCGAAATTTAAATTTTGTTCTGATTGATCTTAGGGGCATTTCGGACTTTTCCTCATACAACAGCCAACAGCCACAACCGAACCAAACACGTTCATTCGCAGACTCACGAATCAACAGCTACAGCCGCTTATTCAACCAGCCAGCCAACAGCCGCTTTTCCAACAGCCACAGCCCAACCAAACAGGGCCTTAGTTACCACTAGAGAGAAACCCAAGTATCTATTTTCCAGTGCATCCCCTCTTCCAACCATTTATCCCAACCAAGTGACTTCGAACCAAAGCTTTGTTGTTGCTTATTAGAGACAGTAAAGCGGAGCAGCCTCCTCGCCTCCTCAGCGCATCTGCATTCCATTACGTCCGATCGGCGATCGACGGCCATGATCGAGACGAGATGGGCTCCGCTCGGGCGCGAGTCCATGTCGGGCGCGCCGGTTAGCGGCTATCGGGTGGCATGCCTGGCGCCCGTCCGCGGCAATGTCCCCTCGGGAGACAAAACCATTGTGCTTTCGTTGCTCCGGGCAGTCCGGCGCCTTCGTCAACCCGTTAGTCCGCGGCGGGTGATGGCCCTATCCGGCGCCGACGCTTCTCGGTCGGAGGGTTCCCCTTTCCTTGCACAGTCTTTCTCTCGCAATGGTGCTCCCGTGAATATTATTTACTGTTATGATCTGCTTATTTGCAGTCCCTTCCAATTTGGTGGTTCGTGCAAGATTGTTAGATGTTCAGCATTTCGGAGCTAGCTATGTTCTCTAAGATAACAGATCTAATGCCGGCCTATCAACAGGTCCTCACCAGGTCAGGTACTACAGATCGTTCCATACATATGGATAGCTTAGATTATATATCTATAGATAGATTGTAATGTCTTTTTGACTGACATTTGTCGCAATCCAGGTACAGTCCTTGTTATTATAGAACAGCTGTGATTTCAGCACAGGATGTGTTCTGCCATATAGCGCTCCTGGTAGAACTACGGAGCTGCTCATGCATATCTACAAATGGTCATGGTCCCAGATACTACGTGCTATTCCATATAGTTGCATGCCCTGAGATAATTACAGGTTGCACGGTTGATAAAGAGGGTCGCTGTGACTATGAATTAGTAATTATGATCTGCTTACTTCCAGGCCCTTGCCTCTGGTGGTCCGTGGGAGATTGTTGGGTGTTTAGGGTTTCAGAACTGGGTGTGTTCTTTGAGGCGACAGATCTAATACCGGTCTAGACAGTATTTACCAGGTCAATTGCTACGTATCGTTCCATAACTATGAATGCCTTGGATTATTATTATCTACGAATTATAACGTGTGGAGGGGATTCGCTGAGGAGGCCGGGCGTGTGCCGACGGTGGTGCACGCGGTAGCGGCAGCCGGCCGATCGAGGCGGCGATGGCCCCAATGGGGCGATGCTGGAGGCGGGGCCGCATGAGAGAGGGGGCGGCGGGGAGGTAGAAGAGGAGCAGGCGGGAGCGGAGGCGCGAAGGAGGTGGCCAGAGAGGAGGGGTCCTTTCTGTAAAACTGCCGACATGACATTTTGCGAGAAATACCCCGGAATCAACCCCCTAGTCCCAGTCAGCTGCCACGTCAGTGATTTTTACCTTGCCCGACCGGTTTTGGACCAAACTGACCACCTTAACCAAGATTAGTGGGTTGCTTTTGATTGCTTGCGAGTTAATGAATAAAACTGTACATACATGCCAAGTTCAGTGCTCCGTCATGTAATTTCCTCGACAGTCCTCAGCGCTGCGGTAAAGTTACTGTTCCGTTTGTCTTGCCGAGGGCGTCCCTTTGTCTCCTGTTTTCGGTTATACACGTCAGGCAGTCTGCATTCAGATATGCGTGCCGAGACTGGAGTATGGTGGCAGACGTGTACTGGTCCGATGTAATGCAGGGCCCGGTTTGTTAGGTGTCACTTCTCCTTCCTCTCTCGGTTGATATATGTGCACTTCTCTTGGTGTTTTCCTTCCCTTCCTCTTTCACATTGCTGGTTTCTTGGTTTCTGCTTCTGCCTTAGGCCCTCCTAGGTAGCCTCCGTGCTCTATAGGATGTTTGTACCCTACAATTCTTTGGTGTGCTTTACTATATTTCTCTTCTTCACTATGCTGTTTTAGCTTGTTCATTGCCGTCTCCGATCTTTGATTTCCTTTCCGTATTTTCTTCTTCTGTTATAGTTCCTTCGCCTTTCGTTTGGCCAATCTTGGGTCTTTGTGCTGAGCTAAGCACTCTCCGTAAGTGGGGTTCCTTCTTTTTGACTCTTTTGTTCTGCACTTCTTCCTTACGCAGCTCACTTTGCTTTGCTCGTTTTCTGTACTGGTCCTCCTTCGGATCGTACTTCTGGCTTTGCTTTCCTTCGGTGAGTTCAGTTTGCTGCTGTCCTCTCTACGCATGGTAAGGTTACTGGTCCGTTTGTTTGGACTTGCGGCATTCCGATGGTGTTATTTGGCCCATTTGTCTCCTTTTCGTGATGTGCTTTTTTCTTGTTCTATGGATCGGCCAGTTGGAACGCTATGATATGTGTGCAGCACTCTAATTATTTCCCGCCTAACAGGTGCTGCATCGGTCGTCGGAATTTTACGTACAAAAGTCTTCCACGTTCCTTGCGCAGTAAGCTCGGGATGGCTTCGGGACAGGTTATTTCCTTGCACTCTGCAATAAATAAATGATCTTATTTATTACTTGTTTAGCTGCTGGCGTTTTTGTCTTTACTGCTTTATTATTCATTTGCTGGTTCACATGCTGTGTTGTACGCTTTGTTATTCTTCTATCTATTGTTGTTTTTCGTGTGTTAGAGGTCTGCATAGTACAGTCAGTCCAGAATGCCTAGACGGTTCTCTCGTGCCCATCATGTGCCCACTGATCCTTCGGGTTCAACGTCATACTACTTCAGGCGAGCAAGAACGGAACCGGTGCAATTAGGCTTAAACAGCCAGTTGATTGTCCCGCCTATAGTCCGGAAAAGAGAACGTACGTCTGATCTCCTACTTTGCTGTCTATTAGTTAGTTGCTTTATGTATGTGGACTATTAGTATTGTTCTTTGGTTGCTATCCATGTACAGGCGATGATTTCTTCCCCTTGATTGTGATGGCGCATGCAGCGCAAAATAGAACATATCACAATAATTTTAAAAGGCAAAAGTGTAACATCCCCAATGTTTAATACCTTGTTATTTGTGCATCATGGCATGTGCATAATCCTAAAATTGAGAAGAATTTTAAATTTTTAAATTTTCGAGAAAAGACTTCTTGAAAACCCTAATTGGTTAAATGAATCAAACTACGAACACCTACTTTTAATCTCAAAAGCTTTGAAGAGAAACATTCTGGGAAATATTTTTAAATGGTTCGGGTTATATTTGAAATTTTAAAGGAGTCTTTGAATTGTTTGAGGTAGTAAAAAAAATTTCAAAAAGAAAACCTAAATCTAAACCCCTCCCCGAATGGGCCTTTCCCTGGCCCATTTCCCCCTCACCCCGCTGGCCCGCTCGGCCTCCCACCCCTCCTCCCATCGGCTGGGCCGAGACGGCCCAACAACCTTCTGTCGCCCTGGCCTGGCCCGCCTTCCCCCTTCTCCCTTATTCGCCCGCCTCCGTCGCCCCGTCCTCATCTCCCCGCCGCCAGCACCTCGTCACCGAGCTGCTTGCCGTGGCAAGCAGCCGAGGCCCGAGCTCGCCACCTCCTGCTTCGCCTCGGCCGCCGCCCCTCCTCCCCCCCATATTTCTTTCCCTGGGCTGAAATCTTTCCCCCTTTTCTTTCTCTCGGCCTCTCTCTCGCGTCTTCTCTCTCTCCCTCTCACCAGAGCCCCACCTCCCCGAGCGTTCGCCACCTTCCTCATCGCTGTCGTCCTCTGTCCTCGGTGCTGCATCGCCTCCCCACCACCCTGGAGCCTTCGCATCGCCCTCCCCACCATTCCGGAGCCTCCGCTCCCAGCCTCCCCATCGAGCCCCCTCGCCACCGTCGCCTCGCCGCCGCCCTCCGGTAAGCCGAGCGCCGCCGCCTTGCCCCACCTCCTGCAGACCACCCCCCTCCCGCCGGCGGCGCCGGTCGATAAAACTGACCGTGGCGCCCGGGCTAACCAAGCCGACTGGCCGACCGACGAGTGATTAGGGTCATAATGACCCAGCTTAATGCTTGTTAGGACATTAATTAATGCTAATTAATGCATTAACGACATATATAGTACCCCGTTAATCATCAGTTCATTAATGTCTGTAATTAGTCCAATGATTACTGTTCCGACATCATTAATATTCTTAATTAATGGTTCTGACACATTAATGACTGAAATCAATGCACTAACTTGAATTAAACTTGGTACTGTGTATGACATGTGGGGCTCGCATGACAGTTTTAAAATAAAGAGAATATGACAAGTGGGCCCCACCTGTGATTGGCTCGGTCAAATTTGACTAGAGTTGACCATGGGGCCCACATGTCATTCTCTGAGGCTAAAATTGAGGTAAGTAATAAAAATATTTATTATTTAATATTATTTTTATTTACTGAGAAAAATATAAAAAGGGTATTTAAATTGATTAAATCTAAGAAAATTCATAGAAAATCTATTTTTAATCAAAAAATGTAAATAATATATCAAAATGTTCAGAAAAATGAGATCTATCTAAATATGTCATTTTCATACATTTTTGCATGCTAGGGAAAATGTAAATGGCTAAAAATCAAATTAGGATTTCTCAATTAGCTGGAAGTTGTCGGATCGTGATATCTCGAGCGTCCGGACTCCGATTAAATCGATTCCACTTGCATTAGTCTTCATTTTGAATTCTCTATGCCATGGTATACATTTCATATCATACTGGTATTCATCATTGTAATACTTATTATTGCATCTCATTTTTCTGGTGTTTTCGTTCTTCTCGATAGAGCCGGAAGGTCTTGAAGCGTATAATCTTGAGCAGGAACAAGATTTAATAACTGAATTGCAAGGCAAGCAACCCTTTGAATATTTTGCAGTCATCCTACTATTTGCAAATTATTAATTATTTCCAAAACCCTATCGCATGCGTTCAACTTATACTTTATGTTAAGTGCTAGCTTTATTCCTTGCATAACTTACTTTGTCGCTCAATCAACCACACCACACCCCAACCTATTTAGAGTAGTATAGTTGTTGCTTCTAAGTTACTTATATAATTAATGATGCTTAGACATGCTTAGTCATGTAGAAGTCGTAATTCCTTAGATGGCAGACAAAACACAACACTCTGGATGTGTTAAGTGGTAGGTGGGTGTTCACCGCGAAGTAACTAATGAACTTGATTAATAATAATCGAGCTTAGACGAGAGGCCATGGCTGGGAGCATGGTGGGTTGTCTTGTTTTTCCCACAAGGACTGGTTCCCGGTGTCCTTTTGAACCAAGATTTACGTACTTCTACACGGGTGGTAGAATGGGCCACCCACGACTGAATAATTTGTCTAGACTTGAGTTATGAGCTGCATAGTTTGCCATTTCCATTCGCTGGGTGAGTGAAAAATAATGTGATGTGGTGCTTCAATATAGGTGTAAGGGTTACACACGGTCTGGGACCAGGGATGTAACACCCGCTACAACTTTTGGGACCGTGTCGAGGTACCAGCTGGACTGGTGTACACGGATTAGCCCATTAGGGTGGCTTATACTTAAGTCAAAAATATTGTAAAGGTCGTGTTCAATCACACTCTGTTAACACACCTCGTAAAGTGTGTCTTTGACCTAGCATTAAGAGTTGATTGATACGTGTAGGTAAAGATGTACATCCTTGCAGGGTTTAAACTATTCAAATAGCCGTGTCCACGGTTATGGACAACTTGGTAAGAATCCGCATCGAATTAGACAACTACAACATTACTTTAAAACATGCCAACTCTAAGACCGAAGAGTTAGTGATTGCTTCCTCCCTGGTGGTTGAAGAAGAATCAAAGGTTTAAGTGTTCGGTGGTCTGCAATAGATTTCTGTATGAAGATTCAATTCAACTCTTTTAAATGTAATCTAGTAGTCGAATTTTATCCTACTTAAAGAATATTGTCAAAAGAATAATCAGCTTTTCGCAAAATAGTCCACAATTACCCCCTTATTGAAACATGTTGCATCTATTACTAAATTCTCTTGTAAGTCTTGCGGAGTACAATTTTTGTACTCACCTTGCAGTTTGAGGGACCCGGTATTTTAATTCAATTCGAGGAATTCACAACTAGTGAAGACGGTGACCATAGCCGCTACCTGCGATAGACTATGGCCCACCCCCGCCCCGTGCGACCAGCATACGACACAATGTGTATGGATCACCACGGCCTGATTGAGGGATCACGATTCCAAACACATACGCTCTTCGCGTATGACTCACTTTGGCAATGGACCGTACATTCACTTTGCACTTCACTTGAATCAAAAGAAAATAACGAGTTCCTCCATATGCAACCATCCACACTCCCCATTTAACATACACGCATGACAGACGGGAGGTGGGGGCATATGTTGGACAGCAAGAAATATCATCACACAAACTCTACAATATGATAATAAAACTAGCTGCCCACTTAGTGAACTTTAAATATACATCAGTCGGCGATAACCGTAAATTTAGTCGAGACTGAGATATTTACAATGCAGCGGATAACAAAACACAAGCCCCGCAGCGGTGCATCAACCGCTGCACAAAAGCCAAACTATTCCCATAAGTCGAATGCGGACCAAGGAAACCATCGGACTAAGCATCATCACAAAACTCCGCAATGGTTGGCTCACCTGCAAATGTCTAGGAATATCCTAGGTGAGTACAAAAGTACTCGCAAGACTTATTCGTGCTTAATTCCATGCCCTACACATGCTTACTACCACAGTAATTAAACATGATGCACTTCCATCGAATCAATACACGATAAACATTATGACATAGTCCATGGCATAAGCATAAGTGATAGAGCCAAGTGTGCTTCAGGATTCACATGAGTACCAGAATGATCAAGACCATTGGAATATCACACAGGGGTAGCCCACACCCCATTTAAATTATAGGTTCATCACAACATCAAATTCAATCAATCTCTCGAACCGTTACCGACAATGCGACTACCCTGAGTATAGTGAGTGCATTATCCCCAGGAGTTTGCAAGGCTCCAGGGCCTGAGACTTACCTCAACTACACCCCGGCATCGATTCTCGGTAACGTTCACGCGTTAACAGGAAAGTGACACGGGAAATCACCTTCGGTTGGTATGGCAACAAAACTCTACTTACTCCTAGGTTGCCCTCACCTCCAATCAATACCAACGTTATTCCCGTGCACCCCCTCGGCTCTCACATCTCACCTTAACAGGTTGAGTTAATCGGGCAACAATTGAAGTTCTCAACATAGCAATACACCCTAAGCATGCTAGTGAGCTCAATTCCAACATACGATTCAAACAAGCATTCACACATATACGTAATTACGAAAAGTAAAAGAATGCAACAAGCTCTGCTTGCCTTCGTCGTAGGATTCGGAGACTTGGGTGAGCTCAACAGTTTGGGGATCTTCCTCTTCGGGCTCTGTCGCAAGCAACACGAGACACCGGAAAGGAAATGACAAGGGAGAATAAGTTCCAGCATGTATGCATGATGGAAAATGTTGGGACATGAAATGCTCAGGTATTTCGTGTATGCTAGGGTTTGTAATAAGAATATGCCTCACTTTGAACTTATAGAATTAAAGTAGTTATCCTAGCAATTATATGCATGGCTTATTCAATTTAAAAATTTAGTTAGGGTTAAACATTGATATGCATGATGAATGATTATACCTAGGGTAATGTTTTGGAGAAAATAATCTAAGAAACAACTACTAAAGTAGGAATTAGGCATTTTAAATTGACATAAAGTTGGGTACACATGTTGGAAATTAGTGCCATTGAAGAATCATATTTATACAATAAAATGTTGGTTACTTGTACTTACTAATTGGAACATGAGGTTGAACCAAATAATAGAAGTTCTATAAAGATTTGAAAGTATAGATTTGTCCAAAATTGAACTATATACCTCTTGAGAAGATCACCCAAGGGTTGGAAGCAATGCAACAGCTATCCCTGCCCTCAAACCCTAAACGCTAAGCACACCCACAACCTGCCCACTTCTGTCCTTGCTTCACTGAGGAGGAGTAGCCCGGAGGAGCTCCGGATGGTCCGGAAAGGTTGCTGCTGGGAGCTCGGCTGGACCTGAAAAAGAAGGGAAGGAGAAGGAGAGGTGAGGGGAGAAGAAGAATGCGGGATGAGGGAGGGAAAGGAGAGGGGCTGGCTCACCGGACTGGCAGCTCGGGCTCGCCGAAGCTGCAGCCGGAGCTGGGGAAGAAGTCGCCGGCTGGAGAGCTGTGTACGGGAAGAAGAAAAGAAGAAGAGGATTTGGCCGGGGAGGAGAAAAAGAGGGAAAGGAAGCCCCTGGCGCCTTATATATGGAGCCCGGTGGGTTCTCCACGAAGGCACCACCGCCCACCACCCCCAAACGGCGGCGGCAACGTGGCGACCGAGTTCTGACATCCGAGTGCTCACCCGGAAGTAGCCCGGAAATGGTCCGGAGTTGGGCAGCCCGGACGTACCACCCGGAGGTTCCGGAGTGAACCTCCGGCCTTCACAAAGCTGGCCGCTCACCCTCTCTGGACTCTCCCGGAAATCAATCCGGAGCCTAGCCGGATTCGGGGCTCACCCGGAGGTTCATCCCGGAGGCTCCGGATGGGACCTCCGATTGCACCGGGATCGCCCACTTGCTCTCTGGACTCCCTCGAAAAATAGCTCGGAGACCATTCGAAATTTCTGGACAGCCCGGAGGTTCAGCTCGGAGGTTCCGGATCGAACCTCCGGCTGGCCAACTCTCGCTCAACCCTCTCTGGACTCATTCGGAAATTAACTCGGAGGCCACCCGGAATTTCCGAGCACCCCGGAGGCTCCGCCCGGAGGTTCCGGACCAACTTCCGGATGAACACAGAGAGCTAAAACTTGTACATAAAATTATTGTTGAAAAATAATACCAAAATACGTTTGGGTTTTTGGTAGTTATCCAAATAAGTTGATTGGTGTTAATTTGCAAAATTTGAGTATTAAGAATGAGATATGTACATATTCTATAAAACATAACTTTTCAATATTCAAGTTTATGCAAGAGTGGTGCATGGATGATGCCATGTATGCATGACGAACGCAAGAACTTATTTATAGGGCAGAATGGGTGTTACAAAACCTACCCCCCTTAAAAAGATCTCGACCTGAGATCTCTAACGTTCGACAAACAAGGATGGAAACTCAGCTTTGAGCCAATCTTCGCGTTCCCACGTAGCTTCATCTTCGGTATGGTTGTTCCATTGCACCTTGAAGAACTTAATGGCACGGAGACGGGTTTTGCGCTCAGATTCATCAAGAATGCGCACTGGATATTCCCGGTAGGTGAGGTCTTCGCGTAGCTCTTCTATCTCAGGATTAGTCTTCATTTCGGGGATACGATGACAGGCCTTCAGCTGAGATACATGGAAAACATCATGTATTTTGGACAGCGAGGGAGGTAACTCCAATTGATAAGCTACAGTTCCTCGTTTGGCCAACACTTTATATGGACCGATGTAACGGGGAGCTAGCTTTCCTTTTACTCCGAAGCGATGGACGCCTTTGAATGGTGTAACCTTGAGGTAAACGCTGTCCCCAACTTGAAACACAACCTCTCGGCGACGAGGATCAGCATAACTCTTTTGTCTTGACTGAGCTTCTCGAAGTCGTTGTCGAATAAGGTGAACTTGAGCTTCAGCTTCCTTAATGGCATCCGGTCCAAAGAATTGTTTCTCACCGGTCTCGGACCAGTTGAGGGGAGTCCTACACCTTCTACCATACAACAGTTCGAACGGTGTCATACCAAGACTTGCTTGGTAGCTGTTATTGTAAGCAAACTCTGCATATGGCAAACACTTCTCCCAATTAGAGCCAAAAGTGAGAGCACAAGATCTCAACATATCTTCAAGGATTTGGTTTGTTCTCTCAACTTGACCTCCAGTTTTGGGGATGGAAAGCTGTGCTAAAGGATAATGAAGTCCCCATAGCTTCGTGCAGACATTTCCAGAACCGATTGGTAAATTGGGTGCCTCGATCCGAAACGATCCTCACAGGGACACCATGGAGGCAAACAATTCGGGCAATGTACAGTTCAGCTAACTGACTCACCTTATGAGTGGTCTTCACAGGGATGAAGTGAGCTACCTTAGAAAGGCGGTCCACAATCACCCATATTGCATCGTTGCCCTTTGGAGATTTCGGTAAACCTACCACGAAATCCATACCAATCTCCTCCCATTTTCACTCGGGAATAGGGAGTGGTTGAAGCATGCCTGCTGGTCTCTGATGCTCGGCCTTCACCTTGTGACATATGTCGCATTCGGCCACAAAACGGGTAATTTCCCGCTTCATTCGAGTCCACCAAAATCGGCGGCGAATGTCTTGATACATTTTCGTGCTACCAGGATGAAGGGATAACGGGGAGTTATGAGCTTCATGGAGGATTAAATCCTTTAGCTGCTTGTCTTTAGGTACCACAAGGCGCTTTCCGAACCAAAGAACTCCGTTCTCATCTTCGGTGAAACAGTAGTGGTACTGTTCTTCACTTTCTCCCTTATCTTTTTGCATTCCAACATTTTGTACCTGAACGGTTTTAATTTGGTCTTCTAAAGATGGTTTCACCTCCAAGAAAGCCAAGGAACCCTGCTCAACCGTCTCAAGATTAAGCCGCTGAAATTCCACATGAAGTGGTGGTTGATGCTCAAGAATTAAGGTATTGTTGCAATAAGCTTTCCGACTAAGTGCATCGGCGACAATGTTAGCCTTGCCGGGGGTATAATTTAGACCCACATCATAATCTTTGATGAGCTCAAGCTATCTCCGTTGTCAAAGGTTCAGATCTGGTTGAGTAAACAAATACTTCAAACTCTTATGATCCGAAAATTTTTCACAACGGGCACCGATAAGATAATGTCGCCAGATTTTGAGAGCATGCACTACGGCTGCTAGCTCCAGGTCATGAGTGGGATAGTTTGCCTCATGGGGACGCAATTGACGTGAAGCATAAGCTACCACGTGACCCTCTTGCATGAGCACACATCCCAACCCATTCCGAGAAGCATCGCAATAGACTTCGAAGCTTTTGTGGATATCCGGGAGGATAAGCACGGGAGCAGTGGTTAACTTCTACTTGAGCTTTTGGAAACTCTCTTCACATCTGGTTGACCACACAAACCTATTGTCTTTCTTCAACAATTCGGTCATTGTTTTTGCTATAGAAGAAAAACCCTCGATGAATCGGCGGTAATAACCTGCCAATCCAAGAAAACTGCGGATTTGGGTGACAGATTTTGGCTGCTTCCACTCTTGAACGGCTTGCACTTTACTTGGGTCTACAGCAACACTCTCCGCTGAAAGAACATGACCCAGAAATTCCACTTGAGATTTCCAAAATTCACACTTGGAGAATTTTGCGTACAACCGCTGCTCTCGGAGCTTTTCGAGCACCTTCCTCAAATGGTCTTCGTGCTCCGGTTCGGATTTGGAATAGATAAGGATGTCATCGATGAAGATGACCACAAACTGATCAAGATACTCCATGAACACCGAATTCATGAGTTGCATAAAGGTGGAAGGAGCGTTGGTCAAACCGAAGGACATAACGGTATATTCGTATGACCCATAACGAGTGGTAAAGACAGTTTTAGGAATATCTTCAGATCTGATTTTAATCTGGTGGTAACCCAACCTGAGATTGATCTTGGAGAAGACACATGCTCTGGATAATGGTCAAACATATCATCGATTCGGGGGAAGAGGATACTTGTTCTTCACGGTGAGCTCATTTAACGGGCGGTAATCAATTACCATCCGCAAGCTCGAATCCTTCTTCTTTACGAACATGGCAGGACAACCCCACGGTGAGGAACTAGGCCTAATGAAGCCCTTGTCTTCAAGCTCTTTGAGTTGTTTCTTCATCTCTAACAACTCATTTGGGGGTATCCGATATGGACGCTTCAAAATAGGAGCGGTCCCAGGCGGAAGATCAATAACAAACTCCACAGCCCGGTCAGGAGGCATACCAGGCAATTCTTCAGGGAAAACATCTGGATACTCACATACCATGGGAACAAACTCAAGTCCCTGACTTTGAGTGCCACACACGGCGAAGAGATGCCCTGACAAGGACGGTGATACAAACTTCACTTCTTTGCCAGAGTCGGCAACAAGAGAAACCAACCTTTCGACACAGTCTATTTTTGCCTTGTACTGGACTAACCAATTCATCCCCAAAATAACATCTAGCCCTTCTGATCCCAGAACTACCATGTCGGCTAGAAATGCTTCTCCGCCAATTTCTAGCTTAACACCCTCGCAAACAAGCTCGGTCCTCAACTCCGAGCCGGGTGTCGCAACAATAAGAGGATGATGTAATGCTGATGATGGAACATGATTCTCATGCACAAATTTGCTAGATATAAAAGAATGAGATGCTCCAGAATAAAAAAGAACTAGGGCAGGAGCTAAGTTGATGGGAAGCGTACCCAAAACCACCTCGGGTGCTTCCTGTGCTTCTTCGGCAGTGACATGGTTCACCCTGCCACGGCCGGCAGCTTGAGCCTTGTTAGGAGTTGGACCCTTAACTTGAGGACCTGCACCTGACTGTCCCGGCTGCAACTTAGGGGCAAAGGCATGCCCTGTGCGTGGAAGAGGACAACGATTCGCGAAATGTCCCATATTCCCGCAGTTGAAACACTGAACCTTACTCAGGTTAGGAGAAGACTGCGGCTGTCCTCCTTGAGGACGAGGTTGGAAACCCTGTTGTTGAGGGCGAGGAACGAATCCCTGCGACCTTTGCGGGAACGGCCCAACTAGACGGGGTGGTGTTGACTGCCACACCCGTGACTTCTACGAGCTACTTGCAGCAGACCTCTGCATCTCCCTCTCGTGCTTGCGAGACTTATCCAAGGCCGATTCCTTGGCTTCCACCTTGACAGCCTTATCCACAAGATGCTGAAAATTGTTCACATCAACAGTAGTGTGGCGCCCCCGGTTTTAAGGCCGGGAACTTCCTCGTGATTACTGTACCGGTCCCTGGATCAGTAGCCGATACACACGAGTTAACTTGTATATCATGGTCATACATACGAATACCGTAATACCATAAGTAAATCTGATACCTGTAGCCCAACGGCTATAAACTTGCAGCGGAAAATCCAACGAAGAGGTGGCCCATCAGTATGCCATACCCGACAGGCAACTGACTGGGGTTACGCCCTAGCTTGCGCGATCGTAAGCTTATCCTCGGATATTGCTGTCTTCTTTGTCTGGCCAAATCAACAAGCCAGGTGAGTACATTGAATGTACTCGCAAGCTATTCCCCACAGGAGGAAATATACAGCAATATTTCATGCAGAGAATAGATCAAGGAATAGCTCTAACCTAAGTTGCAGTTGTGCGGAAATGTAAGTTCTTGTTCGAAATACAGAATAGTAGATTCAAAAGCATTTTCGAAAACAATTTCGTCTCCGTCGAGACAGCATTCGGTGCTGGACAAACCAGTGGAACAATCGTCGACCAGAGGTCGGTAGCTCCGCCTACCGCCTCAAACCATCCTTACAACCTACCCGCGTTGCCTCCACGCGGCCCGGGCTAGGTTTCCTCTTCTGCAGTTCCTCGCTACCAGCCTGTAGCTTAAACTGCTCACTGTGGACACATCACGCCCACGTCCTTAATCCCATTTCCCAGCTTTCATAAACAAAACTCAGTCTAACCAGTGTGTGGCCTTACCAGTTCATGTCCATGACCGAGGACGCGGCTATTCGAATAGATTTTTAACACTCTGCAGAGGTTGTACGGCTTTACCCACAAGATGTAGGTCACCCAGGGAGTACTTTGCAAGTATACTGCCAGGGTTATTACAACGAGACCCTTCCCCCGTGTTCACACCAGAGCCGGACTCGCTAGGAGGACTACCCGACCCTCTTCATCTCAAATGACAGAGATGTGACTCTCCCCCTTTGTGTCGGACCATGTTCCACGTACCTTGTAGGACTCTACAGAGCTTTACCCTCACAATACGGTGAGACCCATGAAGAGCTTTTCCCCTACTCAGTCCCGTGGAGATCCTCTAGGGATTCTACGGATCCACTAGCACTTCAACCTAACTTCCCACGATTTCCGGGCTCCGGTATTAGACGAGGTACCAGGTCCAGTCCTTCCCATAAAGGACATGTGGACGTACGGTGGGGGAACTGATTCAGCGGCACTTAGGTTCGGTCCTTAACCGATTCGAGCAGGACTCCTTATCCAACCATCTCCTCGGGTAGCAACCGGCTACCCGGCTATCTCATTTCTCATGTAGCGACCGGCTACTTTACCACCTCCAAACTCCCTTAGCATTCCTGCCCGAATCCAAATCCTCCATCATCTCATTCAGGGTTTTTAATAAACATTCCTTTGTAAATGGCACCTCAGTATGCATTTACACACCGAGGGTTTTGATCCCAATCCCATCGCATTGATAAAACTTAGTTTTCACTATAGCAGGGCTAAGCGGGGCTATCGCCTATACTCCTAGCTAAAATTGCCGATCGTTCAATGATCAGCACTTAACACTAGGGTTACAAAGATAGGGTTCATCGGGCCTAAGCCATGCATCTAATAGGAATAACTAGGTCTACATAAAATAACGATTTTACCCACATAGCATGCAATTTTATAAACAAAATACTTAACGTTACAAATATAGGATTTCAACATGGTCAAGGTGGAAATAGCTTGCCTGGCAGTTCTTGCCCCTGTTCCGGCTGTGGGGTGACTTCGGTTCTTCCTCACGCACGTACCTCGCTCCGTCCACTACGCGTCGGAAAGATCGGCGAATAAGAAGCAATCGAATAAAACAACTTCAACAAAATAACAGCGTGCATGCATGCCACCTAAGAAATGGTTAGGGTTAAGTGAGATAGGGAATTTGGCCGAGTTTGCGTTTAGGGTTTTAAGGATGGACGAGTATATATATCTATATTGGGACTTAACCTAATGGTGTGGTCACGAGGTTTTAGAACCTAAACTACAAGTGCAAAGGTTATCCTGGACGTTAGGTATACGTATGTAGACCTCATGAAATGACAGTGCCCTAGTTCGATGAAGAGTATAACATTAAAATGGCGCCTTTCAAAGCTACTTGTTCTTCTGAGCTACTGGACATTATAGGTACGAACATATATTGGTTGGAAATAGAGGTTTTACTTCGGCTGCACTAGAAGAGATGACGTACATACGGTGTATATGTGCTGGTTTGAAATAAAGTAACCCTAGAACTTAGTCCTCTCAGTTCATGCTTAAAATGCATTTGGAACTTGAAATGTTTTTGGACTAGAAATTGGGGTTAAGTCTAGAGATTACCGAACCAGTTTTGGAATGTCCAAAGTCTGTTTAGCTCATGCCGAACCAGCCAAACCAGAACCAAACCGGTTCTGGACCGGGTTCCAGAGGCTCTACACTTTCCCTATCAGCGAAATGCGCTTGCTAAAAGAAGGAAACGGGAAAGGGAAGGCGCCTTCCTTACCCGGCGATGGGCCTTTAACTGGGCCACTGGGTGGCTTCCCGTGGGGGGGCGCGTTCCGACAGCGAGCGCTCGGGCGGCGGCAGTTGGGGGCGGTTGGCGGCGGCGGTTAGGGCGGCCGGTGGCCGGTAGGGTCTAGGGTTCCAGTGAGAGGGAGAAGAGGAAATCGGCTCGGGGAGTGTAGCTAGCTCGATGGCGAGGCTCGTGCACTTGCGGAGCTCCAGAGCGCATGGCGCTGCTATGCTGGTGGCAGCGGGTGGTCGAGCTCGGGCGAGGTGGGGAGGAAGGTAGCCTGCAGCTGGGGTTTGGGAGAGTTGAGCGAAGGAGAAGCTGGGGATGTCTTGGATGAAGAATGAGGGCGCTCCGGCGACCCTTTTATAGCCGGTGTGCTTGCATCGGCTGGCGCGGCTGCTGCTCATCTACAGGGCTGGCGACGGGACGGGGCGCTGAGGCACAGGGCGCGGCAGTGACCAAGGGGAGGTGCGCGGGGTGGCGTGGCTCCAGCTGCTCGCTCGGATGGTGCCGCACCGGCATGCGGCGCGGCTTTGGCAGACGCGCGCGGCGCGGCGAGAAGCTCTCCCGAGGTGCAGCTGGCAGGGGTGAGGTGACGGCTTGTGGCGGCGCGGGTGAGCTGGACAGAGACCTCGGCGGGAGGGACGGCCGTGGCGCACCACGATTTGTTGGCGAGGCTTGGCATCGGCTCGGGGCTCGATTCAACCGGCGAGCGGCGCGGCGAGAACTCGACGGACGGCGCGGCTTTGGGGTCAGGGCTCGTGGCGAGGGGTGCTCCCGAGGCGTAGCTGGCCGGGGCGAGCTGGACGACGGTGATGGGATGGGTCGGGGCAGGAGCGGTGGGCTCTGACGAGGTGGACGACGCCATCAGCGGCGGGAGACGCGGCTTTGGCACGCTGGCTGACATTGGAGCAGAGCCAGAACGCGGCCAGCTCATGCCGTCGAGCGGCATTCGCATGTCGTGGCGCGCCTTGAAGAGCATGGAGGTGTCCCTCGCATCAGTGAGTGCCTGGACACGTGCACGGGTGCTCCAGGAGTGATTGGCTTCATAAGATGCTTGTGCGGTGTAATCTCTTGGAGGCTAGTGTTTGACATGGCCTGGTGTTCTACTGGAAATGATGGGACGTGTGCAGCTAGAGGGGATTGGGTGTTGGGCATGCTGCGGTGCAGGGAAGGAGCCCTGTGGCTTGCTTTGGCGCCTAGCCATTGGTGTTAGCTTTTCAGTTTATGCGAAGGAATTAGTTCAGCCAAAGTGTTCGATATTGGCCGTGGAGGATTTTTGTTCTAAGCGTATCTATGCTTTGTACATTTGCATATGACTAGGAGTATTGAACTGGACTCTGCTATATTATTTCATATTTGGATTAGGAATGAGGTTATACACCTCTTGGAATTTCTGTGGAATTTTTAGAGAGAAGGAGTCACATGCGATAAGGCTTTTGGGTTTTCTATCGAAGGGAGTACCTTTCACTGGATTAGGATTTGAGATAGGGTTTTAAGGTGCCTAGATGTTGAAGAGTGCACTGGAGGCGTTAGGACTCTGATGGAATGGGAATACTTTGGTTTAACGGACATGTTCATATATTGTCATTAGGGTTTGCCCCTGGTCGGAGGAAAGATATGAGCTAGGGTTTTAGACTTCACTTCTACTCAGGGGAACCAAAGTAGCTCAGGGTGTAGGTGCACACCCGCACTTAAGAGTTTTCGCGTATATGATGTATATACCGAGGTAGGGTTCGGGCAAGTGGTATATACCTGTCGTGTCTGGATCAAGGAGGGGTCAGGACATATTGTTCGATTATCCGGAGCTTGGACCCTACTGATAGGTATTGTGGGTCTGTCGAGAAGAAGGACTCTAGGGTTAACGTACATACGCATACGGTATGCGCGACGTACAAGACATGCTCATATGGGTTTCGGATTTGCGTGATCTAGTCTCATGGGATATTGAAAGTGGACCATGATACAATAGGGCTATCGTATAAGTAACTAGGGTTTGCCGAGACGGATCGACTTTAAAGTTAATGATAACAAGAGTTACCAACCCGTGGTAGAGTTACTGCCGGTAAAGTTTTAGGTCTCAGCGGTCAGGGAAGATGTTGGTGGGGCGCTGGAGTTTAAATAGGATCATATCACCCTGGTTCGAGTCTTTTGATCGTGAGTCGTGTCTAGGGGTTTTACCATTCGTCGGATAGGATGACATCAGGGTTTTGGGTGCATGGAGTATATGGGTTTAAACCGGGTACTAATCCCAACTAGGATGCACACGCTTTCTAATATAGCGCAAAAAGTTTTTGTAGGCCCTAATTTTCGGGTTTTAGAAAACCGGGATGTGACAAGTAGCAAGCTTAGCTTGCATCTCCTCGTTCAACTTGCCCATAAACTTTTCCACCTTATCTTCATCTGTGGATACTTCCCTCGGTGCATAACAAGCTAGGTGGTTGAACTCACGAAGGAACTCCAAAACTGACTTTTTACCTTGTCGGAGATTACGGAATTCTTCCTTCTTCAACGCCATTACACCGCCAGGGATATGGAATTCCAGAAAACCAGTCCGAAACTCTGTCCAGGTGACGACATGGCCAGGGGCTTGCATGGCAAGGAAATTATCCCACCAATCTGCGGTAGCACCCTCGAGGAAATGGGAAGCAAAATTAACTTTATCAGCTTCTGCGCACTGAGCTAGCTGAAGCTTTATCTCAATTGTGCGAATCCAGTTATCTACCTCCAGAGGATCATCTGCTCGGTCAAAAATGGCTGGTTGAGTTCGCTGGAAATCAGCCAAACCACCTCGAGCTTGCCCACCTCCTGGACTCTGATTGCGCACCAGCTGCTCAAGAATCCGATTTTGCGTCGCCAGCAGATCCGCAATATTAGGTTGCTGAGGAGGAGGATGTGGCACTTCCTCCTCGTCGCGTCCACGGCGAGCACGACCAGCTCCACGCGTTCCCGACGCCATCCTGTTGCAATCATTCGACAACACGATGAGACGGCAACACGAGAGGCTGGGAAATAAAAATTTCCACGATAGTAAGACAAGGTATCCATGAATATGTTAAATTAGTTCATACACATTTTCAGGAGGAAAATGGAGTATAAAGCAAATGTAAGAACGATTGACAATAATACACAAGTGTATTAACACGTTCAACATAGTTCATTACATGGGGCTGCGATTTAAATCACCGTAAAAGGGGAAATAAAAATACACAATGTGCCAAAATTGGCAGCCACCAATACCCGCTTACATGCCTCCAAAAGCTACCTAAGGGTTAGGGTTTGGGTCAACTTTACATCACAAAATTGCGACCCAAACAGATGCTAAAACTGAACAACACCGCTATGGACTGTACGGAGACCCTTCATTGCGACGAATCTCCATTGCCTCCAAGTCAGTGGGAAGAGGGACCATGGTGTGAAACAAAGGAATCCCATGGCCAAGCTGAGGAGTGACGGTGGGGATGCGACGAATGCCACCAGAAGGTAATGAAGTCTAATAAGGACTTATTCAGAAATTCCAATAATGATGAAATAACATGGTATGCATGAAATGGTGCATAAAAATGAACCCATGAGAACTTAAATCTTGGTCTTTAATCATTCTTCTAAGGATTGGGATTATTCCTGAGAAGAAACATGCTCTAATTATTTTTGAGGTTCATATAGAATTTTAAGTTAACATAACCTTACTATTTATCTTAGTTTACTTAAGAGCTTAACCTAGGTTCCAATCCTTTTCTCAAACGATAAATAATACTTCTATCTCGACTAAGTTTACTTAGAATTCTTGATAGGTTTTAGTTCCCTCCCAAGAATTACTTTAACTTAAGAATTTATTTTCAACTTCCCAACTTACTCTTCAGAAATTATACTTATATATATTTTTTTTTCATTTTCTATCTCTTTGATTTTCTTTCGTAAGGAATGAGGAATGAGGGTAATCTAATTTAACTCCATTTTCCTGTTACTTAAGAAACAAAATTTTATATTTTGAATTTTATTCCTTTTCTTTCTCTTCTCTCCTATTACTATTTCTATTCTTTTTTTCCTTACCAACCTTCCCGGCTGGCCCCTCTTGGCCCATCCCGGTGCCTCTGGCCCCTCAACCCAACTCTCCTTTTCTCTCCCTCCTCTCACCAAACCGTGCTCCCCTTCACCTCTTGCGCCGCTGCCGCATGCCCCTTTTCTCCCCTTTCTCAGGCGACCTCGCCGCTGCTCCCCAAGCCACTCCTCAGCGCCCCGCTCGGCTCCGCCCGAGCACGCGCGCCATCGTCTCGGCCCCTGGTGCCGCCTCCTCAGGCCACTCTGCTGCCTTCGCCTCGAGTCTAGGGTTCGGGCTTTGCCGGTTGGTCTCTCCCGGCTCGTTCCCGTGGCCCGCCGCTCCACTCGGCACCCCGCCGGTTGCCTCGCCGTGTTGCCTCCACGTCCTCATTGGCCGCTGCTCGGGATGGTCGCGGCCGACGTCGCAGCTCCGCTGCCGGAGCTCTGTCGGCCCACCTCTCGCTGGTGGCGCGCCGCGGTGCTTGGCCGCCGTCCGCCGAAACCGGTGAGTAATTGTTCCCCAATTCTCTTGGTCTATTCCCCATTTCTAGGGTTCTAATCAGAACGGTCCGATTCTGATGATGAAAGGACCGAAGGAGCTAGGGGGGGGGGTGAATAGGAGGCTAACTAAATTCACTTCTTTTAGCTTAGGTTATCAAATTAAGTCTTAGCAGATTGCAAGGTTAAGTTAGCTGTGTGACAGGTGAACAGCATAGGCAATATATGTTATGTAAATTAACACGTAGCTGTCACACATGTATGTAACACAGGTGCGCTAATAACTTAAAACAGAAAAGTAAGACAGATAGCTGTGTAACAGGTAGTTGACACAGGTAAGGGATATGATATATAGCAACTTAGGCACTGCTACGCTAACACAGGTGAAAAGTGATCTATCACAGATAAACAATGTATATCTAAGAACACACAAGCATGCAGATCTAATGAGTAACTAAAAGACAATATAAGAAGTACTCAGAGAGACAAGGTGTTTTTCACCGAAGTTCCCTACTCTTTTCAGAGAGGTACGTCTCTGTTGGAGAGGCTACTCCGAAGAGATCACCAGCACTGAATCGTGCTTGTTCTCCGAGTACCTGAGTAATCAGGCCTCTTGCTTTGCTTGTGGAAGTCCTTTAGCTTTGCAGCAGGTAGACTTCAAATCACCTTCACAGACTACTGGTTCAGCCCACACAAGCTTGGGTGATACCAGCAACTCCTACGCCCGTCTAGGAGTAGACACTCCAAGAATAACAGATTCAGCAGCAACAACTCTTGGAGGAACCAATGCTCTTTGCTCAGAGGATCTAACTCTCTTGAACTAACTATTAGGAAGTTTGGCTTTTGTTCAGAGGGTGAGAGGCTTGCAACGGTCGAATATGATTCACTGGGTTAAGCAAGGTTGAGGTCGAAGATCTCCCCTGGTCCCCTATTTATAGGGTTCACAAGTACCTGACCGTTACACTCATGCCACGTAGGATTAAGTGGGTCACCGGTGACAAACACCGGTGACACAGCCAATCACAACGCACAATGGTAACCGGCTCAGGCAGATTGACACCTGTGTCATCGGAGGCACACACAGGTGAACTCTTAACTGACGTAGCCTAACTACTCAGCCCGATCTTGGCACATTACATGCCCTCAGCACACAACTAACTCTGATCCCTAATAAGGAGAGAACCTCCAACAGTCTTCTGACTCGGCAGACAAACTGTTGCAGTGCAGGTCCCTTAGCATTTACAAGCTCTCCCCTGGTACAGAGATGTACCTGAGTCATAGAGCGGTAGACCACCTGTGACACAGCTGTGTCACACAGGTGACTCTAGGCTCTAGGGTTTTTCTACCGCTAGCACTGCAGAGTGCCAGCACAAACCAATTTCTCACTTGTGCAAGACTGTTGATACAGGGCCACTGACCTCAAAGCATCAGTGCTACTGTCCAACACTCTGAGCATTGAGCAAAAGAACCTCCATAGATCATTACTGCTTCATCCCTCTTGATAGTACGGGTGTTTCCTATGGACTCAAGGAAACTAGCAAATCTAGGCTTTACCTGCCACCAGCTGCAGTCACGGCCCTTGACGCATCAAGCCACCATCACCTTGCTTGCAACTCCTTGCACAGCACCGGCTTCTTCACAGCTATGGCACAGCTGCCTAGCACAACCATCCCCTTGTCCTGGAAACCACCTTTGTACTTTTTGGGTGGTCATTCTTTCCTTGATGACACTTCTTCCTGTAACCTATTAATCCTGCTTATACTCATTGTAAACATTAGATTCCAGTTTGAGTTACCATTAACCATCAAAACCAACTAGGGGCCTAGATGATCTTTTAGATGATTTGCCTATTTGTGATCTATATGGTTTGAATTTTTGCTTAAGTGCGATTGGAGATTAGCTGATCTGACTGTTGTGCTTGCTCTGATGGTCCCTTAGCTCTTGTACAAATATTCCTATTCTAATTCTAAAATATGCAGCCAGCATTTGGATGCTTTATGGTTAATACACATACAATTAACCCCCTCTATTTGTTCATTGAAGTTCTGATGATCTGCTTATAGTTGTGAACAAAAATGGCTTGTGTTATTTAGTTATGAAATTTCCAAGGTCATCACTGTAAGGATATGAATTCCTACTACCCCTAATTTTGTGTTGCCCTACTACTGTAATTGATCCCCTCCATCCTAGCATACCTTTATTGTTTTCTCTAGTTGCTATGCAAATGGACTCGCCGTTCCTTTATTGATCACACATATGGTATGCCTAAAGTTCGGTACTAGTTTCATAGTGCTCTACAAGATTTTTAGAACAATTAACTGTAGGTTAACTAATTCATAAAAATTTCTTATCAAGAGTTAAGGTCTCCTATTGCGTTTCTAAATCTGATAAGAATCTGGTGTTGACTGATCTGCAATTCCCTCTCAATTGGTTCAATTGATCATACTTATCGGCGTAGAGACGCCTCTAGCGGTGGTCCGGTTGGACCCCCTTTGGGATTCGGCCGGGGGTGCAGTAGGAGTTCTTTTGTGAGCCGGTGATGTTTTTCGGAGAGGAGGATCTGATGCAGGAGACGCGAAGATTTACCCAGGTTCAGGCCATCTCGAAGGTGTAAAACCCTACTTCCTGCTTTTGTGTGTGTATATTGGCGATTATCAGAGATTACAAAGCCCTTGTTTGCTCCAAGGAAGTTCTTCTCCAAGAGATCTAACCCTAAAGTTGTCTACCCAAGAATCGTCTAACTTTTTGCATGGCCTCGGCTCTCCCCTTATATACCCGGGGGTTTACCACAGCGGCCAGAGAGTACTGCTGACGACGTGGGCGCTACAGGGCTGCTCACACCTTCATTTAATGCGCGGTGTAGATGTCACGGACCCGGGAATTACATATGATTAAGGGAACGCGAAGTCGCCAAGGACCGAAGGACTCGTCAGCCAGGTGGCACGGTACCTGCGCCGTACACACCAAGGCAAGACGATCCGACACCCGACCAACGCGAGCCGGCCGGAAGCGACCAATCTTCCCAAAACCACATATGATTCCCTGACCCGGTGGAGACCTTAGAGCCGTTCCCGTATTCTACCACGCCAAACAAGGTCGGAGGAGCCCGGCGATTCTACCCACACCCTAACCTAGCCCGGAGGCTAGTGGGTCGCTCGAAAGCCCGGTAGAACCCACCCACACCCTGCCTGGCCGGCACAGCATCTCAGCCAGCGGGTCACTCAACCGATTCCTGCTCGACATAGTAAAAAAAGGGAACAACAGTAACTCTCCACGGCATGCCCACACACTTCATATCATACACACATTGCATATGGGCAGCCTGAATAACAACTCGTATACCATAACAAAGCACTACGATACTATATTAAACTAGTTGTCCACTTGGTGAACTTTACAAACACTTCAGTCGGCGATAACCGTAAATTTAGTTGAGACTGAACTATTTACAATGCAGCGGAAAACAAACAAAAGCCCCGCAGTGGTGCATCAACCACTGCACAACAACCAAACCAGTCCCACGAGTCGAACGCGGACCAAGGAAACCATTTGGATTAAACTTCATCACAGAACTTCGCAACAGTTGGCTCACCTGCAAAAGTCTAGGAATATCCTAGGTGAGTACCAAAGTACTCGCAAGACTTATTCGTGCTTGATTCCATGTCCTACACATGCTCACTACTACAGGAATTAAACATGATGCGATTCCATTGAAGTAATACATAATCAAGATGGTAACCTAGTTCATAGCATAATCATAAATGATAGAATCAAAGTGAACATTCAGAATTCAAATGAGTACAAAGTAATCAAATCAATTGGAATATCACATTGGGGTAGCCCACACCCATTAAATTCAATCCACCTCTTGGACCGTTGCCGGCAATACGATCACCCTGGACATGATGAGTGCATTTCCCTTGGAGGTTGCAAAGCTCCAAGTGATATCGAGGCTTATCTCAATCATTCCCGGTATCGATTCCGCTAACGTCCGCGAGGGCTATCAATCCATTTCATATCACATTCAAACAACTCTCAGATCATTACCGACAATCGATCACCCTGGATATGGCGAGTGCATTTCACTCCAAGTGATATCGAGACTTACCTCAACCCTATCCCAGCCTCGATTATCGGTAATGTCCACGCGTGACAGGGAAGTAACACTCCGGCATGCGGTTGGTGTGTGACCAATCTCAAATTCTAATCACCAAACCCCTGGGTCACTTCAACACTTCAATTAACACCAACCGTATCCATTGCGTACGCCCTTGGCTCTCCCAACTCACTTAACCAATTTTAGTTGAAAGGGCAATAAGGACGTTCTCAACGCAACGATACACCCTTACGCATGCTAGTAAATTCAATTTCAATACTCATATCAAACAATCATTCGGTCACACACGCAATTACGAAAGGTAAAAGAATGCAACAAGCTCTGCTTGCCTTCGTCGTAGGATTCGGAGACTTGAGTGAGCTCAACGTTCTGCGGTTCTTCCTCTTCGGGCTCTGTCGCAAGCAACACGAGGCACCGGAAAGGAAGTGGTAAGAAAGAATAAATTCCAGCATGTATGCATGATGGAATGCCATGCATGAGATGCTAGGGTTTTAGGATACGAACATGTCTCATTTTAAACTTAAGGAATTAAAATGGTTATCCCTAACAGTTATATGCATGACTTTATTGAACTCAAGTTTGTATTAGGGTTAACACTAATTGGTTTGAATACTGGTGCAAAAAGGAAAATACCTTTATATCCTAGCATGTTAATTGCTTGTGCTAACTAATTGGAACATTAAAATGGAAATGGAGAATAGAACATTCTAATAGGTTGTGAAAGTATACATTTGTTCAAAAATGAACTATATACCTCTTGAAAGAAATCACCCCAAGGATTGAACTAGAGCAAAAGCTGCTTGGCCCTAAAACCCCAAATGCCAACTTCACTTCTTCTTCTTCTTCTTGCTCTACCCTTCTTCTTGCTGAAACAATGCAGCCCGGAAGCAATTCTGGATGACCCGGAATGGCTGCTGCTGGAGCTCAGCTTGACCTGAGAAAAGAGGAGGAAGGGAATGAGGAATGGGGAAGGAAGCTTAGGGGAAGGAGGGAAAGGAGAGGAAGGGAGCTGGGTCACCGGAGTAACAGCGCTGGCTCGCCGGAGTGGGCGCCGGAGCTGAGGAAGATGATGAAGAAAGCAGCTGCCGTGCTGTTTTTGGAGAGGAAGAGAGAAGAAAATGGGGAGATTTTGATGGGGAGGAGAAAAAGAGGTAGAGGGGGCCCCTGGGGAGGCTTTTATACAGTGGCCGGCGAGCCCTCCACGGAGGCTCCACCGCCCACCGCCCCCCAATCGGCGACGGCACGTGGCAGCTCAAAACTGACACTTTGGCGCCACCCGGAAATAGCCCGGAGGATGACTCGGAATCCGGGTAACCCGGATGTTGGACTCGGAGGTTCCGGATGGGACCTCCGGCCTTCACAAAACCACTGCCAAAACCCTACTGGACTCACCCGGAAACCCACTCGGAATTCACTCGGAACTTTCCGGGTTCACCCGGATGCTCATCCCGGAGGCTCCGGATTGGACCTCCGGTGGCACCGGGATCCCAAAACGCTCTCTGGACTCCCCCGGAAGTTGACTCGGAACCCACCCGGAATTCGGACCACCCGGAGGTTGAACCCGGAGGTTCCGGACCGAACCTCCGGCTGACCGACTTACCCCAAACTCCTCTCTGGACTCACCCGGAGTATAACTCGGAGTCCACCCGGAAATTCCAGGTCACTCGGAGGTTGCATCCGGAGGCTCCGGACCAAACATCCGGATGAAGCGCAGAGAAGAGAATTTGCAAACTTTTAGGTTTTAAAATTTGAAATGAGATATGCACATATTCTATAAAACCTAACTATTTAATATTCAAGTTTATGCAAGGTTGTGCATGGATGATGCCATGTATGCATGAGGCAAAATAGAATTTTATTTATATACTTGGATGGGTGTTACAGTAGACTTCCGCGCCGGACGTCCCCTCGCCGCGCCTCGGAACAAGGACTCTGACATCTTTATGCCCGGCGGGTCCCGCGGACGAAGATTTATCGGGCTTCTTCTGACAGGGTTGGTGGGACACCCGCTCCTGGGCCCCGAGTGTCAGCGAGCAAACTCGCGCACCGGAGCGCGCGGTGACGCGACCCAAGGGGCAAAAAGGTTGACAGCGACAGGGGCGTGCGGTGCGGCGCGCCCAGTCGGTCAACAGACCTGTCAGTCGGGCCCACCACTCGGCAGGGGCGACAGCCAACGGGGCTTTCAGCTGAGCGGGTGGGGCCCGGCCTAACCGTCATCATGCCCTCACAGGGCTTAGAGTTTCTTGTCAAAATGACAGGTATTAAATGCCTCTGCCAGGGCTGAAGCTTGTTGGAGAAGCTAACCGCTCGATGACGTGCCCGGAGGAGGGCCCCACGGGGGGACACGACAACCCCCGAGCACTTCGGCCCCGAGCAGTTCCTTCACTGGGAGGGGCGCTAGCTGTCCCAGGCTGCCCCCGGGCGGCCTCGAGCGCTCGGGGAGCACTCGTTGGAGGGCCACTCGGGGTCCCTTACGGGGGGAGCTCCAGGAGGAGTGCTCGGGGAGCATCCCGAGCACTCCCATGGGCCCCACACCTCTCGGGACGCCGGGCGCCTCGGGAGAGGGGCCCCGAGCGCTTCCTTGATTCCTGAGCCTTGGACTTTTGGGAGCCCAAGGCCTTTTCTGGTTACTCGCGCGGATGCGACGCCCGAGGAAGGCCCCCGAGCGCCTGGGCTTGACCGACGGATCCACTTGACAGTCGGGGCGGGGCCTACACCGACCCAGCCGCCACGTGTCTCGCTCCGTGGCATCTGATTGGCCTCCGCCGGTGGTTCGGGGGACCCTGGGCCCCATTCCGCCGACAGTAGCCCCCGGCCTTGTCTCCCAGCGACGGCCCGAGGGGCTGCGACTGGGGATAAGGCCTTTCCTTCTTGGGCCAAGCAAAGATGCCAGCCCATCTTCATGCGCCCTGCGGAGGGGCGCTGTAATGCCCGCGGGGAAGGTGCGCGGCTTTTCGCGCTGCGCGCGGACGGTTGCGTGCCCCGGGTTTCGTGCGACCGCATCTTTACTGCCAACGGCAGTAAATTGATAGCCCATGATTGCGCGAAAATCGCCGGGTGCGGGCGGTTGATCTTCTGCGGTTTTCTCTTTTTAAAAGAGAACCGACCCCACACCTTTTCAACTTCCGAATCCTGCGCAAACACTCTGTCTCTAAAGCTCTTGCGCTCGCTTCGTCTTCTTCCTCTCGCCGCCTCCTTCTTCGCCTCCCGAAAGCTCTTTTTCGCCACCACTCCGCCGCCGCCATGACTCGCCGCAAGAGCCGCCGCACCTCCCCGACCCCGGACCCGCCCGCCGTGATTCCCAGGTCCCGCTTCCTCAACGAGGAGGCGATGGACAAAGTTCGGCTGCTGACGGTGCCGGAGGGCCGTCCGGACCCGACGGTGGTGCGGCCGGCGACGTACCCGCCGGAGCCGCGGGAGGATGAAACGGTGATCTTCACTAGTTTCATCACGGCCGGGCTTCTTCCGCCTTTCTCGCCATTCTTCATGGCGGTTCTGGCAGAGTACGTGATCCACCTCCTGCATCTCACCCCAAACCCCGTGGTGGTGCTGGCGATCTTCGCCCACCTCTGCGAGATGTTTGTGGGGGTCATGCCGTCGATGGCCCTGTTCCGACATTACTTCATTCTTCGCTCGGTCGGGAAGAGCCGGGGCTCCGCTCGTGTGGAGGTCAGCGACAGTGCCAACTTCCAACTCCAAGGGAAGAGCGCTTCGCCGTACATTCCGCAAGATCTGCAGAACAAATGGGACGACTGGCGCCAGCATTGGTGTTACATCAACATCGATCTGGCGGAGTCGCTCCTCATCCCCGAAGCGCCGGCGGAGCACCATCGGTCGTGGGAGTATCTCGCCGGCGAGGATAGCGATCTTTGGATGATGGTGGAGCGCATCTCCCAACTCCGGGAGTTGGGTCTGACCGCCACCATGGTCGTCGGTGACTTTCTGTGCCGCCGGCTGGCGCCGCTGTGGCAACGCAGGCGGCCGGCGTGGATGTACACCGGGGACCAGGACTACGGCCGGACGGCGACCGGTGTTGAAAGCAACCTGGACCCTGAGGCGATGACGATGACTCTGAGGATGCTGCTCGGGGTCCAGGACGCCTCGCTCGCCGAGATGCCGCGGCCGGACTTGCCACTCTGCCTCCACGTGGACCGCCAAGCCATTCTGGATATGATGCCGACGTGCGATGCGCACGGCATCGAACGTCCGCCGAAGGACGGCGAGCGCAGGCCGGCCGGGTCCATCCTTGCCGTGGATGAGGAGGAGGCGCAGGCTGCTAGGGCAACGAGCGCCCCGCTCGTCGTGCACGATCCCGATGACCCGAAGGGCAAGGGGCGAGCCCCCACTCCTCCGCTCCCGCCATCGCAGCCACGAGCGCCGAAGCCGAAGCCGCAGGCACCGTCGACCACGGGGCAGCAAACAGCGGGGATTGGGGGCGGCAGCTCCGGGCAAGGGTCCTCCGGCCAAGGATCCTCCGGGCAGCGCAGCTCCGGACCGCCGCCTGCGCTGCCTTCTCCGCCCGCGCGCCCTGCGGCGCCGGGGATTGGAGGCGGCGGTTCTGGGCGAGGGCCTTCCGGAACTGCGCCGGCCGGAGGCTCGTCGGTGGTGGGCGCAGGCGCCGCCACCAGTCAAAAAAGAAAGGTCCCACCGACGCCACCTGGTTCGGGACCCGAGGTCCCGAAGGACAAGTGGCGGTAAGCGAAAACTCTTCCCCCTTTTTTTTATCTAAGTGTTTAGCTCGGGAGCTGACCCAAGCTTGATGGTGTTAACCTTTTCAGGGAGACCAAGAGGCCTCGGCAATCCCCGAGCTCGCCTCCCGCCCCGAGGGCTCCACCTACCCCGGGCACGGGCGCGGACCCGAGAGCTTCTGTGGCTCCGAGCGCGGCTGCGGCTCAGAGCACGGCTGCCGCTCCGGACGGTCCTTCGGCCCCGAGCGAGCCGGTGGACCCGACCCCGAGCGCGCCTTCCGCCCCGAGCGCGGACCCGACCCCGAGCGCGGTGCCAGCCCCGAGAGCTGAAGCTGCCTTGCGGGAAGAGGCCACCCCGAGCGCGGAGATAGCCGCACCGGAGGTTACGGATGCGCCGGAGGCGACGGAAAGCGCCGTCCCGGCGGAGGAGGAGCCGCGTGCCGCTGCGCCCGAGGAGCAGGCGGCGGCACTTGGGCAGGAGGCGGCCCCGATGGAGGGGACCGAGGGCACCCGGCCCGAGGGAGAGGCCGGCGCTTCGACCATCGCCGAGCGCCCCGAGCCCCAAGACGAGGAGCTCGGGTGCCTCGACGTTATTGCTCTGCCCGTGGGGCAGCCCGCCGCGTGCCGCGGCGGAACATCTCAGGGGATCCCCCCTGACATGTTTGACGCCACGCGCGCTACGATCAACAAGGTCCAGGAGGATCTCACCTCTAAGGAGAGATCCTTAGAGGATCGGGAGAGATCCTTGGAGGACCGGGAGGTCGCGCTCGCGGAGGTGGCGGAGAACTTTTTGGCTCGCTCTCGCATCGCCAAGCGAGAGTACGAGAGGGACACCGCCGAGATCCTTCGGGAGCGGGAGGCCCTGGATCAGATGGCGAGGGAGCTCATCGAGAAGGAGAAGGACCTCGATGAGCGGGCCTCGCCGCTTGCCCCGCGCGAGCGGGACTTGGAGGCGTGGGAGCGGCTCGCCTCCGAGGAGAAGGCGCAGCTGGACCAGCGCGCCACCGACATCGCCTGCCACGAAGAGCAGCTCCTTCTCCGCGAAGGGAAAGCTGAAGTCCAGACGCGCGTCAAAGCTGCTTGCGGGGAGCTCGCCAAGGAGATGGAGGAGCTTCGCGCGGAAATCCAGTGCCTCGGGGAGTGGCTCGAGGACCCGCGCGTGTCCAAGTGCAACGTCCAAGCCAAACTCCAAGAAGTGGAGGAGGCGAGGCAGCGCGAGTCTTCAGAAGCGGCCGCAGCGCTGAAGGAGTTGGAGAGGAAGAACCTTGACCTTGTCCACGAGCGGCGTGAGACGACGAAGATGATGAGGGACATCTTCTCCCGTGCAAAAAGCGCCGTTCGGGATGCTGGACTTGGGCTAGCTTCCATGCCGGGGGGGATCGAGGAGACTCCCGGGAACATCGCGCTAGGCTTCTAGGACATCACCGAGCGCCTCATCGGACTTGGCGAAGCCGTGACCCGCCGGCTCGAGGAAGAAGGCCGGGAGCTGGCGGCCGCGGTGGCGGAGCACACTTTGACGTGCTACCGCAGCCGCGACCCGAACTTCCCCCTGGAACCAGCCGCGCAGGGGATTGACGAAGCCGGCGAGGAGGAAGCTCGAAGGGCGGTCCGTGGGGTGGCCGAAGAGATCGCCCAGCGCTTTGCCCGCGAGGAAGACACCGGCGATAGCGATGGCAATGGCGACGGCGAGGAGTAGCTCCTCCTTTATCTCTTTTCTTTTTACTGTTCTTAGTCCAGGGCGTGGAAACCCTTTTGTAAGAACTTATGTTTGAATTTTTTGCTATGCAAAAAACTCTGGCCCGAAGGCCTTTTGTCCCTTGCTTTCTTCTTCTTGTGCTTGTGTTGGAACTGGTTTCATTTCCTTGTTGCTTCGGGCGAAGCGTCTGACTCTTGCTCAGAGAGGAATGGAAAATGGTCCTCGGGTTGCCCCGGGAGCCCAGTCCCCCGAAAGCTGGACACGCCGCGGCTGAAGCAAGGGAAGCCCCGCCCTCGGGACACAGGGTGTCCCCGAGCCGAGCTCTTCCTAACTCCCTTGTTTTCCTGCAAAAAATGTCCAAGTTCTTGCGAGGACGATTGTTGGAACAAGTAGTTGTTAATATATGTCGTATTAACCATTGCATTTATATAATTTTTCTTATTTTTGATAGCTTTCATTTTTGCGCGGCAATGTTTCCTTATGTCTCTGGAACGCTACTGGGAAAACCGCCGGGTTGGGCGAAAGTGCGTAGGGTACTTCAGGCGGCTTATTTGCCAGGCTGGTGTCCGGGGTTAAGGAACCAGGCAGGACACCAGGGCTTTGAGTGGACAACCCGAAGCACTCCCCGTGACTCCCGCCGCTACCTTCAGGCAACCCCGCCGTGAACACAGAAGATACTTGGAAAAATTAGCGAGTAAAAACTATTTGCCCATATAATGCTCGGGGACTTTAAAAACATAGAGGCATGATTAGAAGCTTAGCTTGGAAATCAGGCCCCATGGTATGTCGGCGCCCTGAGACTTAGCGTTAACCCAGCGGGCGGTCCCTGGGGATTTCGTCATGGTGAACCTGTTCACTTCATGAGCGATTATACAGTTTACTTAGCAAAAGGGACGTTTTCCGCAAGGCCTTCCAGGGCTTGCCTGTTGTCGCAGCCCACGGGTTTTCGGATCTGCCGACCTGTCCCGAGCACGAGGAGTGAGGCTACCCAAATGACATGAAGCTGGGTAGCGCTCGGGGTTGCTGACCATCGGAGCACGAGTGGTCAGGGGCTTATTTGCCTTGACTCGGATGTGCTCGGGGTACAGCTAAACACCCGAATGTCTTACGGCCCGCGAACAGACATCAGAGTAGCTCGACTGCTCGTACCCGGACAGGTGGGACCTACTCGCACTGTGGGGGACTTGGGTTCCCGGTACCCGCGCGGAAAAAGACTCTTTTGCTAGCTAGCGAGGGGATATTGGTATTGAATAGAAAAATTGACATTGCACAAGGGATTCTTAAAAGGGGAAATGCATCTTTATATTGATAATAATGCTATTCAAATAGCTTGGGATAAAAGGGAGCCCCCGAGTGCGGGCGCGAGCGCGTGGGATACTTGGGAGACCTTTGGCCGGACCGGTGCTCGGGGTTAAGGAACCAGGCCGAGCAGCCAGGGCTTGGGTGACGGACCCGGAACTTCCCGTGACTCACTTTTGGCACTCGGGGAGCTGACCCTAAAAGCAAAAACTTACCCGGGACATTCACGGGGAAAACTTGCGTAGGAGCTCGATGTTCCAGGCGTTGGGCAGCGGCATCCCGTCCTCGGCAGCCAGCCTCACCGAGCATGGTCGGGTGACTCTGGTCACTCGGTAGGGGCCCTCCCACATGGGGGAGAGCTTGTTCTTCCCTTCCCGCCTTTGGACGCGGCGAAGGACCAAGTCCCCGACTTCGAGCGACCGCGGCTTGACACGGCGCTGATGATAGCGCCGGAGGTTTTGCTGGTATCTGGCGGCGCGGAGGGCAGCTCGGCACCTATGCTCTTCAAGAAAGTTGACATCTTCGAGCCTGCGCTGACCTTGATCTTCCTCCGAGTATGCCGCGACCCGAGGGGACCGGAAAGCGAGCTCGGAGGGAAGGACTGCTTCTGCCCCATAGACAAGGAAGAAAGGGGTTTCACCGGTCGCCCGATTGGGGGACGTCCGGATCGACCAAAGGACGGCAGGGAGCTCTTCTATCCAGCCAGCGCCGCACTTCTTGAGCCTGTCGAAAGATCTCGTCTTGAGCCCCCGGAGGACCTGAGCGTTAGCGTGCTCGACCTGTCCATTGGCCCGGGGGTGCGCGACAGAGGCGAAGCAAATTTCTGTCCCGAGGGCTTGGCAGTACTCGAGGAAAGCATCGCTCGTGAACTGAGTGCCGTTGTCGGTGATGATGCGGTTGGGCACCCCGAACCGGCTCATGATGCCTCGGATAAACTTGATCGCTGACTACTTATTGATCTTGACGACCGGCTCAGCTTCCGTCCACTTGGTGAACTTGTCGATGACGACGTAGAGGTACTCGTAGCCCCCGACTGCTCGGGGGAACGGGCCCAAGATGTCCAGCCCTCAGACCGCGAAAGGCCACGAGAGGGGGATGGTGTGGAGTGCCTGAGCGGGCTGATGTATCTGCTTGGCGTGGAATTGACATGCCTCGCAGCGTCGAACCAGCTCAAAGGCGTCCTCGAGGGCTGTCGGCCAGTAAAATCCTTGCCGAAAGGCTTTACCGACCAGCGTGTGAGACGATGCATGGCTACCGCACTCGCCCTCGTGGATGTCCGCGAGCACATCACGGCCTTCTTCCCGGGAGATGCATTTCATGAGAATGCCGTTGGTACCACGCCGGTAGAGGTCCCCATCTACGAGCGCGTACCTTTTTGCTTGCCGCGCAATTCTTTCCGCAACGGCTTCGTCTTCGGGAATGAAGTTTTCTTTCAGGTATCCTCGGATCTCAGAGATCCAGGAGGTATCCTGAGAACAGGTGGCGAGCACGAGGTGCTCACCCGGCAGCAGCCTGACGGGAGGATCTCCCACTGAAGGCGCTGCCTGGGTAGACCCGCCTTGGCGCAAGGTTCTCCCTTCGTCTTTGTCGGCGGCCTCGACGGACGGCCGAGAGAGCCTTTCTTCAAAGGTCCCAGCCGAGACCGGCTCCCGAGAGGAGGCCAGTCGCGATAGGGTGTCGGCGACGTTGTTGTAGTGGCGAGGGATGTGCTGGAGCTCCAGCCCATCGAAGCGCCGCTCCAACCTCCTGACTTCGCTCAGGTACGCCGACATTTGAGGGTCCGAGCATTGATACTCCTTCGACACCTGATTGACGACTAACTGGGAGTCGCCTTTGACAAAGTAGACGGCGGATCCCGAGGGATGCGGCTGCGCGCAACCCTGCAAGGAGGCTTCGTACTCTGCCATGTTGTTGGTGGCGCGGAAGAGCAACTGCACGACGTACTGGAGTGTCTCGCATATCGGGGAGGTGAGAACCACTCCAGCCCCCGCGCCCTGGAGCGTGAGGGAACCGTCGAAGTGCAGAGTCCAGTGCTCGGTTCCTCCTGGTCCCGGGTTGATGGAGAGCTGCTCGCTTTCGTCTTCGGGCACCAGCGTCCACTCGGCGACAAAGTCGGCCAGAGCTCTGCTTTTGACCGCATGGTTGCTGACGAAGCGCAGGTTAAACTGCCCGAGCTCAATGGCCCACTCGACAACTCGTCCAGTGGCCTCCCGGTTGCGGAGGATGCGCTCGAGGGGGTAGGCTGTAACCACCGAGACCTCGTGCGCTTGGAAATAGTGCCGAAGCTTTCTCGATGCGACGAGCACCACGTAGAGAAGCTTCTGTGCTTGAGGGTAACGCGTCTTGGCGTCGTGCAATACTTCACTGATGAAGTACACGGGATGCTGCCGGACGTGCACCCGGGTAGAAGGCTCCTCAGACCCAGCCCCCGAGCGATTGACTTTGTCCCCGAGCAAGGCGGTTTGCTCGGGTTCGCTCGGAGGACGGGGCTCAAGGTCTTCTTCGGGGGTGTTGCCGCTCGGGGATTCGGACCCGAGAGCTCTGCCCGCTTCCCCGAGACCTTCGCTCGGGAGCTCGTTCTCGGGGGCTCCTGCTGGCTGCTCGGGGTTGCCACACGGAAGCAGGGGCCCGAGAGCCTTCACCTGGTCGGGGGATGCCGGGAGCTCAGACCCGACTGCCCGCTCGACGACGAGGACGGCGCTCACCACCCGGGGTGTCACCGAGAGGTAGAGGAGCAAGGGCTCCTCGGGTCTAGGTGCCACCAAGACCGGAGACGAGGTGAGGTACTTCTTGAGGCCCTCGAGGGCCTGCTCGGCTTCGGGGGTCCACTCGAAGTGGCCCGATTTCATGAGAAGCTTGAACAAAGGGGAGACCCCGCTCCCCGAGCTTGGAGATGAACCGTCCCAAGGCAGCCATGCAGCCCGTTAGGCGCTGCACGTCCTTGAGACGAGCCGGCGGGCGCATCTGGTCGATGGCCCGGATCTTCTCGGGATTGGCTTCTATGCCTCGGCTTGAGACCAAGAAACCGAGAAGCTTGCCGGATGGAACCCCGAAGATGCACTTCTCGGGGTTCAGCTTCATGCGAGTACCGCGGAGGCTGTTGAAGGTCTTGGCGAGATCCTCGATGAGCGTCTCCTCGCGCCTTGACCTGACGACAAGGTCGTCGATGTAGGCCTCGACGTTGCGACCTAGCTGCGACTGCAAAGTAATACGCATGGCTCGCTGATAGGTCGGGCCAGTGTTTTTAAACCCAAAAGGCATGCGGACATAACAAAACGTCCCCGCGGGGGTTGTAAATGAAGTTTTTTCCTCATCCTTTACACCCATACTAATCTGGTGATAACCAGAGTAGGCATCTAAAAATTAGAGAAGATCACACCCTGTGGTGGAATCCACTATCTGATCAATGCGAGATAAAGGAAAAAGGGTCTTTCGGACAAGCCTTGTTGAGGTCCGTGTAGTCCACGCACATCCTCAGCTTGCCGTTGGCTTTGGGCACAACGACTGGGTTGGCGAGCCACTCGGGGTGGAGGACCTCCCGGATGAAGCCTGCTGCGAGGAGCCTGCCGACTTCCTCCCGGACGAACTCCTGTCGTTCTGGTGCTTGACGGCGCACCTTCTGCCGAATCGGCCGAGCGTCGGGACGCACGGCGAGGCGATGCTCAGTCACTTCCCTAGGGACCCCAGGCATGTCAGACGGTTGCCATGCAAACACGTCGGTGTTTGCCCGGAGGAAAGCGATGAGCGCGCCTTCCTATTTGGCGGCCAGGCGGCCGCCGATCTTGACGGTCTTAGACGCGTCCTCTCTGAGGACTACCTCCTTCACAGGGACGGAGTCATCGGCAGCGACTCTGGCCTTGGTCGGGGGCGGACCCGAGGACTCGGGGAGCTCGGAGACGTCGTCGACGGCAGTGGCAACCTTGGAGAAGAGTTGCTCGGCGCAGGCGACGGAGCCCTGGATGTCGGCCGGCACGGTGATAGTGCCGTTGGGGCCCGGCATCTTGATCGTCAGGTAAGCATAATGGCAAGTCATCATGAACTTGGCGAGCGCCGGACGCCCCAAGATGCCGTTGTAGGGAGCTCGAACTCGGAAACATCGAAGATGATATTTTCGGTCCGGTGGTTGCCCTTGGTACCGAAGGTGACCATCAAGGACACCTGGCCCAAAGGCATGCTGAGGCCGGGGGAGACACCGTAGAACGGCAGCGTCGGCTTCAGATCCCCCCGGGGTACCTGCATTTTGCCAAACACCTCGGGGGACAGGAGGTTAAGCCCTGCGCCCCCGTCGATCAGCATGCCGGTTACCTTTATGTTGCAGATGGTGGGGGAGACCACGAGCGGGAAGCGGCCCACGCCCGAGATGTTCTCGGGGTGGTCCGAGCGATCGAAAGTGATCGGGGACCCCGACCACTTGAGCGCTCGGGATGCGTCGGCGCTCGGGGTTGCCGAGCACACCTCACGCGCCAAGAGCTTGAACTGACGGCTTGAGGTGGGCGCGAAGGCGCCCCCACTGATGCATGCCATCGCCTACGGCTCCTGGAAGCCGAGGTCTTCCTCTTGCCCGCCGGGATTATCGTTGCCCTCGGCGCCGCGCTCCTCCCGCTGCTTCTTGTTCCTCTCAGCGAGGAACTTGACCATCCGGCACTCGGAGGGGTCGTGCCGGTCGGTCTCGTGGATAGGGTACCACAGGCCCGAGCTCTGCTGGGGAGCTCGGGGTGGCTTCTTGCCGCCGTTTGCCCCGCCGCGCGGGGGCTTACGAGGCTTAGCCTCCGCCACCGCGACGGGCTCGGACTTACGCTTTTTGCCCTTCTTGTCCCGCTTCCCAGCGGGGCGAGAAGGGCCGGCGCTGTCGACCGCTGATTGGTCGGGGCGCGGGTCGTGCCAAGCACGGGCTTCAGCCGCCTTAGCGCACTTGTCCGCGACAGCGAACAAGTCCGCGGTGGACTGGATGTCCCGAGTGCCCTGCTTCTCAAGCATCTTCTCATCGCGGACTCCCTGTCTGAAGGCGACGATGACGGCCTGAGCAGATATCTTGGGGATGGTGTTGCACACATGGCTGAATCACTGGATGAAGTGCCACAACGTCTCCCCTTTTCACTGCCGGAGAGCGTGAAGATCGCTCTCCGTGCCAGGGCGCTCGAAGGTGCCCTGGAAGTTCGCCGTGAACTAGTGGCAGAGGTCCTCCCAGGACGTGACAGAACCTGGGGGAAGGTTCATGAGCCAGGACCGGGCCGAACCCTTCAGGGCCATCGGGAACCAGTTGGCCATGAGCTTCTCGTCGCCTTCGGTGGCCTCCACCGCGGTGGGGTAGATCTGGAGAAACTCCTCGGGATGGAAAGATCCATCGTACTTCTGCGGCAGCTCTGGCCGGAACTTGCCCGTCCAGGTGACGCGACGAAGTTCGGCAGTGAAGGCCTGGCAACCCGTCCCGTAAAGGGGGGTACCGGTCTCCCTACCTTGCTGGACGCGGTGGTGCGCCCGAGAGCGCGCGCGGTCGGAGATAGGGCTGGAGGAGGATTGGTCCTCGTCCACCCTATCGCGCTCGCGCTGACGCTCGATGATGGTGCGCGCGTCCTCATCTTCCCTCCGCCTGCCCAGGCGGTGGTGAAGATCCTGGCCGTTCCCCCGGGCGGGAGAAGCAACCGAGGGGGGAGATCTACCGCACCGGACACCGGCTGATCCGCGTTGTGGACGCGGTGGCACTGGCGGCGAGATCGCGGAAGGGCCGGCACGGGCGCCCCCACGCCTCGACGAGGTGTGGGAGCTCCTAGCCGCCGCTTGACGGCGGGCGGTGTTGACCAAGTTGGCGACGTCCCGGAGCCATGGGCCCACGGGGGACACACCATCCACCGGGACGGGAGGATGCCGAAGGAGGAGCTGCGCCGTCTGCAGCGCGCTCACTTCCCCGGGCTCGGTGAAGTCTAGCCGGCGACGAGGCGGCGGTGGCGAAGAAGACTCGGCGGCGGACCTAGGGGTCCGCGGCCGTGGCTACTGCTCAGCGGCAGCGGCCGTCGACATACCACCGGTCTCATTGCGGTGCCCTCCCCGCCTGGAAGGGTCCGAATGAGACGAGGACAAGGAAAAATCCACCCTCTCCTCATCGGAAGGCAGGCCAGAACCCGCCATGGAGGTCGGCTCGAAAAAACCCTAAGCGCCCCCTACCTGGCGCGCCAGCTGTCGGCGTAGAGACGCCTCTAGCGGTGGTCCGGTTGGACCCCCTTTAGGATTCGGCCGGGGGCGCAGTAGGTGTTCTTTTGTGAGCCGGTGATGTTTTTCGGAGAGGAGGATCTGATGCAGGAGACGTGAAGATTTACCCAGGTTCAGGCCACCTCGAAGGTGTAAAACCCTACGTCCTGCTTTTGTGTGTGTATATTGGCGATTATCAGAGATTACAAAGCCCTTGTTTGCTCCAAGGAAGTTCTTCTCCAAGAGATCTAACCCTAGAGTTGTCTACCCAAGAATCGTCTAACTTTTTGCATGGCCTCGGCTCTCCCCTTATATACCCGGGGGTTTACCACAGCGGCCAGAGAGTACTACTGACGACGTGGGCGCTACAGGGCTGCCCACACCTTCATTTAATGTGCGGTGTAGACTTCCGCGCCGGACGTCCCCTCGTCGCGCCTCGGAACAGGAACTCTGACATCTTTATGCCCGACGGGTCCCGTGGACGGAGACTTACCGGGCTTCTTCTGACAGGGTTGGTGGGACACCCGCTCCTGGGCCCCGAGTGTCAGCGACCAAACCCGCGCACCGGAGCGCGCGGTGACGCGACCCAAGGGGCAAAAAGGTTGATAGCGACAGGGGCGTGCGGTGCGGCGCGCCCGGTCGGTCAACAGACCTGTCAGTCGGGCCCACCACTCGGCAGGGGCGACAGCCAATGGGGCTTTCGCCTGAGCGGATGGGGCCCGGCCTAACCGTCATCATGCCCTCACAGGGCTTAGAGTTTCTTGTCGAAATGACATGTATTAAATGCCTCTGCCAGGGCTGAAGCTTGTTGGAGAAGCTAACCGCTCGATGATGTGCCCGGAGGAGGGCCCCACGGGGGGACACGACAACCCCCGAGCACTTCGGCCCCGAGCAGTTCCTTCACTGGGAGGGGCGCCAGCTGTCCCAGGCTGCCCCCGGGCGGCCTTGTTCGTTGGAGGGCCGCTCGGGGTCCCTTACGGGGGGAGCTCCAGGAGGAGTGCTCGGGGAGCATCCCGAGCACTCCCATGGGCCCCACACCTCTCGGGACGCCGGGCGCTCGGGAGAGGGGCCCCAAGCGCTCCCTTGATTCCTAAGCCTTGGACTTTCGGGAGCCCAAGGCCTTTTCTGGTTACTCGCGCGGATGCGACGCCCGAGGAAGGCCCCTGAGCGCCTGGGCTTGACCGCCGGATCCACTTGACAGTTGGGGCGGGGCCTACACCGACCCGGCCGCCACGTGTCTCGCTCCATGGCATCTGATTGGCCTCCGCCGGCGGTTCGGGGGACCCTGGGCCCCATTCCATCGACAATACTGTTCTGTGCATATCCTCACCTTGTGACCCAATTTGATTTGCTGCTCCATGCGCTAGGATACTGTTTCTATTCGTCGAGCTAGAATCTGGATTTAACATAACTGTGTATATTTCCTAGTCTGAACCATTATTTTCCTTCCTATTTAATTAACTCTACTTGGGGTTAACTATCACTTTCAATCTTATGTGTAATTCTGTTCATTGGATTGATAAAGACAACTATTGCCATATATATGTTCTAGCTAAAGCATCTAGTAGAAATAAAGGTGTGCATCAGCTGCTAATTTCATAACTTGATAATTATTAATATCATTAATTTTTTATGTGCTTCTCCAGGTCTACTTAAAATAGCTGTGTTGCTGGTTTCCTTTACTCAAATGGCATGTAATCATGTCTATTTGTGTTTTGCTCAGTTTACTTGCTGATTGGTTTAGCTGGTGTTTCCCATTTATAGATTCATATATACTACTGTATGTGCATATGCTCTTGTATTCTCAACTAAGCATTTAATAGTGGTTTTTATTTATAGTATGAGGATAGCCTGGAACTTGGTGAAATTCCTATAACTTAATTGATGGGACAGATGCTACACTTGATTTTACCTTCACTCTCTGCTTCCTATATGTACATGTATATAGATATATGTTGGTTCATTAAACTGAAAGAACATATGCTTCATTTATCTTAGTTTATTCCTGTGATGGCTTTTATCTGAGAGTGATTTGGAGAAAGTATACACTCGTAAGAACAAATTTCATGCCTGATCATGGCTAGCTCATGACGATGCTAAGCATCTGAAGCACTTTTAAAATCTGATAAGATCAGAGTTACTACACAGTTGCCTAAACGGTTGCCTTCAAAACCCTGTGATGAATCTAAAATATGAGGTCTTTGTTTGAGACATTTATAGTGCCAATGACAAGAATAGATGCTACCTAGGTCTCCTACGAATCTCCTGTGATGAGAAATAGATTCTGAGGGCCCCTTGTTTCCTTATATCTAGCTGGCATTCATGTGTATATGCAGCTATGATGATTTTGGATAGGGTTTTTTACCTTGTATTAACTTGGATGAAGTGAGCTAGCCTCCTTGGTCCAATGGACTTGCTCCTGATCCTGTTGGTAGGTGCTGTCCCTCTTTTTCCCTGGCTGATCCTTCTCCACCTTAATGCCCCTAACGCCACTTGGTTTTGAGCTCCTTGCTGCTCCTGCTTCTAATCTTGAGGGCTCTCTCCTCTTCTTGGTGATGAAGTGCTTCCTCCCTATACTCTCCCTTGCATTGGTTCCTCCTCTGGTGCTCCTAAGTGGCTGCTGCTATGCTATGGTTCCGGGTTAGCTGGGGATGATGGTCTCTTTCCCTACAGCTCTCTGTTCTCCTAGGAAATGAGAGTCTCAAGGAGCTGGTTACTGATGAAAATACTATGGTGCGCGGCCACTGGTTGCCTTACTTCCATTTCTACCGAGATCTCCTGGGCTTCTCCGGTGGAACTTGTGTTGCCACCTCATGCTGCCTTGTTACACGTGGCTGTTCACTGGATTTCTCAGCTGCCTTGCTTGCTACGTGTTGCTGAATTTTCTCAGGCCTGGCTTACAAGCTAAGTTACCTCTGGTTCATGTGTTGGCTGTGAGATATGCATGCCATTCGGTGGATTTAAAACAAGGAACCTGACTTTAGTCAAAATATGTGGCTGTTGGACAACTATTTCGAGAGATGATGCCTTACCTCATTTTTCTAGCTTTAAAACAATTTCCTTTTCAAAAATAAAAACTCATGGAGGAATTTAGCTTTAGGGAAAATAAAACTATTTTCAATACTTCTCACCTCTTTTCTCTCTAATTTATGAAATACTAGATTTGTCCAACGAGGGTCTTAGCCACGTGGCCCTTGGACATTTTCAAAAATAAAAATGTTTTCAAACTATTTTTCAAAACTAAAAACTATTTAGGTCATCGGCACTATTTTGCCCCCGCAGCTAATCCTGCGGATGTCGGCGGAATTGTGTTGGTAAGACCACACTTATTTCAAAACTGTTTTCGAAAACCTGCCTCCTACAGCAACGGCGAAAATCCAACGGTCTTGAGTGCATATGCTCGACGACCTCGGATGTCACCCACATTCCCAAAGACCTTCCCCCTCCGTCTCTCGGCGTTCCACTATTGCTCAAGATTTGAAGACTCGAAGGCTCGGAGATTAGGGCTAGATGATGTATAGATAGAATGAGTAACTTGATGTAATCTTTTCCTTCTTCTTTTGTTATTCTTGTAACTTGTTGTACTACGATATTTGTATTTTATATTTCAATTAATAAAGTTTTCGCTTTTCTTATATATTAATTTGTATGAATGCTTAAGATGTATGCCATGTATGATATGAATGCACAAACAATGCCTTCCCTCCTATTCTCGCCGACCACACGATTCGACCGGAATCGCTCAACTCAGCAGCGTGAGTTGAGTTCCTCTTCCGTCTTATGCTGCTCCGACTAGACCTAAAATATAGGGTTCTCACATCCTACCCCCCCTTAAAAATAATTTCGTTCTCGAAATTAAAAAGGGTAAGGTATCTATAGAGATTTGGTAATTTCTACACGGATCTTCTTTTTCTCATGTTACTTTCCGAACAAGGTAATTGGTCTCTTCACTTTCCTGACCGAGTCTTTAACACAACTTAAAATTTCTTCCTAGCTGGTAGAGTGAGAAGGTTTACGACTAGTGGTTATCGGTTCGATCTTTGCCAATCCCATTTTCTCTTTTATAAAACATTCATAAACTCTTTCTGACCACCAGGGTTCACTCTTCATTTCCAATGATTGAAAATCCAAATCTGATTCAGTATTTCTGTGACCTTTCAACACCGTTCTTACTCTGATCCAAAGGTTGAAAAGTTATAGAACTAACCAATTTGGACTTTACTAACCAACCTATACTTAAGATAGAAATTAGGTCTTGAAAAAGATGTGATTAAAAGGTAAGCGAAGAATAAACTCTAATTCTATGGCTATCTCCTTCATACTTCTTCAGAGATGGATGAATGTTTTGCTCGAAAATTAAGAGGTACGATGCTAAAGGCAAGATGAGATAGATAGAAAGATAATGTACCGGTCACCACGTCTTGGGATGCTTCGGTTCCTTCTGTGGTCACATAGTTCACCCTTTCTTGGACTTTATTGCTGCCACGAACTTGATTGCCTCTTCCTCCTTGAACTTCTGCTCCTTGCGTTGATGCTTGAGGTCGTGGTCGTTGAATGTGTGGATTTGGGCAGTCCTTAATTTTGTGTCCCCGTTGACCACACCTATAACATTTCCGTTTCTTCGGGCGGTGTGACGCATATTGATTTCCACCTAAATCAGAACATGTGACAGAGGTTATCGGTGTTTGATTTGCTGTTTCAGATGATGTTCTTCCAGGTTGATTTTTTCGTATATAAATCGTCCTCCGTGGTTGGTTCTGTTGACACTACAACTGCTTTGGTTCAAACTTCCTTTTCCTGTCGTCTTGCACTTTACGGTAGTCATTCTCCAGAGTAATAGCACGATCTACCAAATCTTGAAATTCGGTGGCACGGACAAGTCTCAGTTGCATTAACAAGAACGGATGAAGTCCTTCCATGAACTTCCGCTGTCTCTTGTCTTCCGTGTTCACATCGTCCGGTGCATAGCGTGACAATCGGTTGAATTCGTGCACATACCTAGTGACCGACATGTTACCTTTTGTTCCAGATCCATGAATTCCTTCCTCTTTAGTGCCACTATGCTGGATGGCACATGTGCTTCACGAATCTTTGTCTTGAAAATTTCCCAAGTGATTACTCTTCTAACTGGCTAGACTGCTTTGAAGTTGACCAACCATGCTGCTGCGGGTCCAGTGAGTTGATGGATAGCATAACGAACCTTCTCCTCGTCATTACATCCGACAGTTTCTAGCTTCCTCTCAGTGTCTAGCAACCAATCTTCTGCATCCATGGGCTCGGCTGATATTGCAAAAGTTATAGGTCTGGTCTGCTGAAAATCGCCCAGACTAACGCCTCCTTTGGTTGATGTTTGAGTATCATGGTTTCTTTCCTCCATAAAAAACTAAATGGGTCTAACCCATCCCTCCTTGCCCTCCAACCAAACGCACCCTTAGTTTATGCGTGACGATGGCATAGCACCCAGGTATCGTCAAGGAGGACAAAGCTGGCCCTCTGGACACATGATGGGTCAGGCCGACTACTCGGAGTCCGACTTCTACATGGGGGTGCCTCGTCGACTTGGAGTACAAGACAGGGATAAATACTTACTCGGCAACCCCGGATTCAGTTGTAACTAATTACGAAATCAATTTGTAAACTGATCCGGATCCTTGTAACCCTACCACGGTCACCTATATAAGGCCAGATAGGGATCCCCTGATAGGTAGGCAACATACGCTCTCATATTTTCATACCCACATAGCCCTAACAACCTAGAGATCTATTCTCAAAGTCTTGCGGCACTCGGGATACAAGCAATACCAACCACCAAACACAGGACGTAGGGTATTACCTCTTCTTGAGGGCCTGAACCTGCCTAAACTTTGTCTCCCGTATGCACCCATCTGGATCTACTGTGCTCACGCTGCCCTATATTCAATATTGCCGGATCTAAACACCGACAGTTGGCGCGCCAGGTAGGGGCTGTGCGCATAGATCCATCCGGACAGGTCTAGATGGGTTTCTTCAACAACTATGGCGACTTCGTTCCGGGTAGCATCATGAGATTCACTTCCCTGGACGTTGTCCCCGATCCAGGACAGCTTCTCCGATTCGGAAAGCTGGACTTCATCACTGACAAGATCGGCAAGCTTCACCTCTGCGACTCGGCTTCCCGCCGATCAACGGAGGCTTCATCACCATCTCCACTCAGACTCACCCCTAGGTCCACGCCTTCGGCTCCTCTCCCCAAGGACGAGTTTGAGCCGAAGTCGGATCTGCTGTTTGAACATGGGTTCTCACCCGTCGAGCAGGGATCCCGACTGGTTGGCGTAATCGAGTCTCTCCTACCCGTATTTGAGTACGACTCAGACGGCTTCGAGAGCTCGGGAAGCCACCATTCTTCTCGGGAGGTCTTCATGGCTAACCCTGATGTGCTAGTCAACAACAATGACCAACTCATCCCCATCAAAAATCAGACTCCTGAGCAACTAGCAACCACTCGGCTCCGTCTTCTTGCTAAGGAGCAGGCACTAGCCGAGCAGCAAACCGCGCTGGCTAGCCAGCGTGAAGAAAGAGAACGCAACGAGGACATGCGGGATCATGGACGCCAAGTCCACAATGCACTCCGCATGCATGAAAAGGATGACATCTCGATATTTCCGCTCCCCAGTCACAACATCGACGCTGCCATGGTGGCGGCATGCGCCATCAATATCCCTGAGGGCACCCCGGGTGACGATGAACTCCGACGGCTCCGGATCCTAGTGGAGGAAGCAGCCCTCCAACAGGTCGAGATCTCCAGAAACCGCACTGGTTCCTCTGCGAGTGCCAGGAGCTGGTGTTTTTCCCCTCCAAGGAACCCGCAAGCTGCAGAGGGACGTCGTACCAACCTTGAACGTCATCACCCCGCCGGATCGGTTTACAGCTGACTCGGACCGGATCGTGATGCACGGGGTATTATTGCTGCAAGAAACCGTGCCCGCCACGACGCGGGACAAAAGGATCGCCCTGCTAGGTCAGTACGTAGTTAACTCGGACCAAACCGCGACGTGCGGAACACCCTCGAGGCCCGACAAAATGCTCGTCGGGACTCAGGGAGAGACAACCATGGAGGTCACCACGGAGATAGCAGTGATAGCCGCACTACCAGCCGGCGTAGCTCTCCAACTCATTCCGCCATGGCCTACATGGGCCCCAAGGCGTTCGGTTCTCACATCCGCGATGTTGTCTTCCCGTCACGATTCTGAGTCACCTATGTCGACAAGTACACAGCGAGACTCAGCCAGATATCTAGCTGGCCGATTACCACACGGCGTGCAAAACTAATGGTGGCAACGACTATGTTGAGATTCATTACCTGCCCCTTTTTCTAACCGACTCGGCTCGAGCTTGGCTTACCAGCTTGTCTCAGAGCTGTATCCAATCATGGGCCGACCTTGAAACCCTACTAGTGAACAACTTCCAGGGCACCTACAATAGGCTCAGGAATCCATGGGACCTCCATAGTTGTACTCAAGAGGTAGGTGAAACCCTCAGAGAGTACATCCAACGCTTCTCCAAAAAGAAGAACTCTCTGCCACAAGTCCGGGAAGGTGACATCATCACCGCCTTCTCCAAGAGCGTTCGGAGCACTAACCTCATCCACAAGATCACGCGCAAGAATCCTTAGACTACGCGCGAGCTCTTCAATATCGCCAACAACTTCACTACTGGTGAAGAAGCTGTTCGCAGCGCGACCAAGGACGATAAGGGAAAGGGCAAGGCTCCCGAGTCCCCCAGGAGGAAAGATCGTCCCGAGTCGTCCAGGAAGAGACACCGGAAGTGCAAGGGCGAAGACCATGTCGCCACGGCTGAGCGCGCCTCGCAGCGTTGCCCTCGGTGTGGCAACACAACCTTTGAGGAGATGATGAGTCAGCTATGTCACTTCCATGGACCAAAATCTAACCATGTCACGCGCGACTGCAATCTCCTAAAGAACTTGAACAAACCTTTCGTCCCCAACCGAAACAAAAAGGATCCTCCTCCGGATGAGGGCGACGAATTCTCAAAGGAGACCGCGTGTCTTATGGTCTTCGGTGGCCTAAATGGCTACGAGTCCAAGCGTCACCAGAAGCTCACTGATCGTGAGGTCAACTTGGTTGAGCCGGCTGTACCCCAGTACCTGCGATGGTTCGAGTCCATAATTTTTTCGGTCACTCGGATCACCCAGACTACATACCTCACCTCAGAAGGTTCCCCTTAGTGGTGGACCTAATTGTTGGCAGCGTCTGCCTCACCCAAGTCCTCATGGATGGAGGGAGTGGTTTGAACATCCTCTACGTCAAGACCTTGGACGACATGAAGATCTCCCGCTCGAAAATCAAGCCCACCGGTGCGCCTTTCCATGGTGTTATACCTGGCAAGATGGCAAGACCACTCGGGCAAATTAGCTTGCCCGTCACTTTCGGTACTCCTGAAAACTTCTGGACCGAGACCCTCACCTTCGAGGTCATCGATTTCTAAGGTTTGTATCACGCCATCCTGGGGCGTCCCTGCTACACCAAATTCATGGCTGTTCCCAGCTACGTTCCCATGGAATAATAACGGTACAAAGCAGCTTCCAGCACGCTTACACGTGTGATTTGGAAAACTGCAACCTTGCCACGGCCCAAATCGCTGCAGCCAAGCTTGACAGCCTCAAGTCAGCCGTGGTTGAGGAAGCACCCTCGACGAAAAAAGCTTCAGCAGTGACATCGTTCCAGTCGACGAGGGATACCAAGGCAATCCAGCTCGATCCGGAAGACCCCTCCAAGACAATGCAGATCGGGACTGCGCGCAGCGATAAATTGGAAAACGCGCTCGTCAGCTTCCTTCGTGACAACCGGGACATCTTTGCATGGACATCTTCTGACATGCCGGGAGTCCCGAGGGAGGCTGCCGAGCACTCTTTGACGTTCGACCGGATGCTAAGCCGGTCAAGCAGCGTGTATGCCGTTTTGCTGAGGATAGGCGTAGAGCAATAGAAGAAGAGATAGCCAAGCTTCTGTCAGCTGGTTTTATCACAGAAGTGTATCATCCTGACTGGTTTGCTCTTGTTCACAAAAAGAATAGAAAATGGAGGATGTGCGTTGATTACACAAGTCTCAACAAAGCATGTCCCAAAGATCCTTTCATACTACCTCGCATCGACCAGGTGATCAACTCCACGGTCGGTTGCGAAATTTTATGTTTTCTCGACGCCTACTCGGGCTACAATCAGATCAAGATGAAGGAGGAGGACGAGATCAAGACATCGTTCATCACTCCATTCGGGGCCTTCTGCTACGTCTCCATGCCTTTCGGCCTAAAGAACGCCGGCGCCACGTACCAACAATGCATGCAGCGCTGCCTCCAGGAACAGATTGGCAGGAACATGCAAGCCTATGTCGATGATGTGGTGGTCAAGTCCAAAAGGAAAGATCTCCTAACTGACTTGGGGGAAACATTCTCCAACTTTAGGCGGTTCAGCATGAAGCTCAACCCAGAAAAGTGCGTGTTTGGAGTGCCTTCGGGAAAGCTACTCGGTTTCATCGTTTCCGAACGAGGAATCGAGGTTAACCCAGAGAAGATTGACGCCATCGTCAAAATGGGACCACCAAAAAGCCTCAAGGACATCCAACAGCTAACCGGGTGCATGGCGGCCCTCAGCCGATTCATCTCCCGACTAGGCGAAAAAGCCCTGCCCCTTTATAAGCTCCTGAAGAAGTCGGATAACTTCACATGGACGTTTGAGGCTCAAGACGCCCTCGATGGGCTAAAAAAGCTCCTGATCACGTCCCCGGTACTGATCTCCCCGATGCCCAACAAGCTGCTGCTCCTTTATATCACAGCAACTGCCCAGGTGGCCAGTACCGTCTTGGTCGTCGAACGCTTCGAGCCAGGCCATATCCAGAAGGTTCAGCGCCCGGTCTACTTTATCAGTGAAGTGCTTTTTGAGTCTAAGACGCGGTATCCACATATACAGAAGATCATTTATGCGGTGTTCATAACCTCTCGGAAGCTAGTCCACTACTTCCAGGGACACCCGATCACGGGGGTCAGTTCCTTCCTGATCGCCGAGGTCATCAACAATCGCAACACCACAGGATGGATCACTAAATGGGCAATGGAACTAATGGCATTCAGCATAGTTTACGCCCCCGCAAGGCTATCAAGTCTCAAGATCTTGCCGACTTCATGGCCGAGCGGACAGAAGTCCAGTCCCCACCCTCTGTCGTCGACCTCGAGCATTAGATACTCTACTTCGATGGCTCGCTGATGCTTCAGGGCGCGGGGGCTGGCGTTGTGCTCATTTCTCCAAGAGGAGAACATTTCAGTACGTGCTACAGATCCACTTCCCAGTGTCCAACAATGTGGCCGAATATGAAGCCTTACTACACGGCTTACGCATTGCGACCTCACTCGGGATCCGCCGGCTTCTCACCCGCGGAGACTCCGAACTGGTGGTCAGGCAGGTGATGAAGGACTGGTCATGCAGAGATCTAGTCATGGAAGCCTACTGCCAAGAGGTGCGTAGGCTGGAAACCAAGTTCGATGGCTTTGAAATCACGCATGTCCTCCGCCGAGACAACGAAGCTGCAGACGCGCTCGCCAAGCTGGGGTCCAGTCGGGATGTCGTCCCGGCTGGAGTTTTCCTCCAGGAGTTGCATGGTCCCTCTATCAAAGCGGAGATGGCACCCGAGACCACCGAACCACATCCCGAAGGATCTGATAGCACTCAGCAGACTCCGCAAGAAGTCTTTGTCATCACCCCCGACTGGGCAACGCCCTTCCTCGACTACCTCCTGCGAGACACTCTCCCGTCGGATCAGACCGAGGCGCGCCGTCTCACGAGGTGTGCCAAGGCATACGACGTCGTTGAGGGCGAACTTTACAAGAAGAGTACCTCCGGAATTCTCCAGCGGTGCATATCTTAAGACCAAGGGAAACAACTACTACATGATATTCACTCGGGAGTTTATGGGCACCACGCGGCACCAAAGTCACTAGTAGGGAAAGCTTTTCGACAAGGTTTCTACTGGCCGTCCGCCGTTTCGGATGCCGAGCACATCGTGCGCACTTGCGAGGGATGCCAATACTTCGCCCGGCAAACACACTTGCCGGCTCAGGCACTCCAACCCATCTCGATCTCATGGCCTTTCGCTGTCCAGGGTTTAGGCATGGTTGGTCCCCTCAAGAAGGCTCTCGGGGGCTACACACATCTCTTCGTCGCCGTCGACAAATTCACCAAATGGATTGAAGCCAAGTCAGTTGCCATGATCACTGCCGAGCGGGCTGTCGAATTCTTCTTGGACATTGTATACCGGTTTGGCGTCCCCAATAGCATCATCACGGATAACGGTACTCAATTCACCGGCAGTGCCTTTCGCTGTCTAGGGTTTGGACATGGTTGGTCCCCTCAAGAAGGCTCCCGGGGGCTGCACACATCTCTTCGTCGCTGTCGACAAATTCACCAAATGAATTGAAGCCAAGCCAGTTGCCATGATCACTACTGAGCGGGCCGTCGAATTCTTCTTGGACATTGTATACCGGTTTAGCGTCCCCAATAGCATCATCACGGATAACGGTACTCAATTCACCGGCAGCGCCTTTCTCCGATTCCGCGACGACTATGACATTGGGCTCAATTTCGCCTCAGTGGCACAATCCCATGCAAACAGGCAGGTTGAGCGATCCAATGGTCTAATTATGCAAGGCATCAAATCTCAGATCTTCCAGCGCTTGAAGAAATACGCGGGTAAATGGGCAGCCGAGTTGCTTTTGGTACTCTAGAGCCTACAGACTACTGTCAACCGGTCAACTGGTTACACACCTTTCTTCATGGTATATGGAGCCGAGGCCGTGCTGCCGACTGACCTGGACCACGGGTCTCCGTGCATCCACGCTTACACCGAGGCCGAGGCGGAGGAAGCAAGACAAGATGCTATTGACCAGCTCGAAGAAGCACGCGAAGTCACTTTCCTTCGGTCGACAAAGTACCAGCAGGGCCTACGGTGCTATCACAGCCGGCATGTACGCGGCTGCTCGTTTAACGTTGGCGACTTGGTTCTACATCGAGTCCAATCCAACAAAGACAAGCACAAGCTCTCCCCACTGTGGGAGGGTCCGTGCGTGGTTGCCGAAGTTCTACGCCCGGGGGCTTACCGGCTGAAGGACAACGACGACAATATCATCACCAACGCATGGAACATTGAACAGCTACGTTGTTTCTATGCTTAAATTTTATACTTCGATATTACGGACAAATGAATAAATATTTTTTCGCTCCATTTGACACAATTCTCGGAGTTCCCGACTGGCCTGCCATGCACACTCACGGCCACACATAACAGACACTCGGGGGCTATACCATCCTAGGTGCGCGCAAATGCACTCGGGCTTTTTTCATTCGAGTAACTTATTTTAGTACTGTGTATACAATCCGATGTTAACTCTTTGCTCTCGATCGCCGGTTTATGCCACAACCCTACGCTAAACGGGAAACAGCCCACGACTACTCTCTATGCAAAGGGGGCTACGGCGGGTCGGCAAGAACACATACAACGGATTAACCTACACATGAACAAATCTTTTGTGAAGAAAGAAAGATGATAGGCTTTAAGCCAAGTTCTCTACAAAACATGCATGAACAAATATTCACTCGGACTTCCGAGCAGTTGACACACATGTTTATCCCTACAGCTCAGCACAGTCGATGAGGGAGTGTGCCCTGCCTTCGACCGCCTTCATCAGCTCCGGGACTTCTTCGTCAGGAACGTCGGTAGCATATCCTTCCCCTATAGCTTCCATGTCAAGCAACGGGTAGTGGGACTTCGCCACCGCGAGCGACAACACAGCTTCCGATCGTGAGGCCTCCCTCTGCAACCACCTAGCCTGATCGGGCACCCATCGAAGATGCTCCGCGATCACCTCCGTGTGGTCCGGCACGGGGTCGTTTTCCCATAGAGTGTCACAGGCTGTCCGACCTACCGTCTTAAGGACTCGGTCGTCTCGCTGATCTTCTTGATGCACAGTTGGAAGGCTATGGAGACAAAACAGAGGCATTAGCAAGGTGTTCCGCGGGCCCCGACCGAACAAGACCCGAGTCAAGAACTTACCTGTGGCGTAGTCTGCGGCCCTCTTGTTTGCCGACTCAACAGCCTCCAAAGCCCTTCTCAGGCTACCATCAATGACGGTCGCCTCCTCCTCCAGCTGCCTGACTCGAGCCTTCTTTGCCCCGAGTTCCTTTTGAAGCTTGGTGGCCCTGTTCTCGGCGAAGGCAAGTTGACCGACGCGGGCCTTCATCGCCTCAAGCTCCTCCCTAAGCTTGGAGGCCTCGTGTTCAGTAGCTGCAGAAGGCAAGTCAACACGGCAAGAAACACAAAACGATCAAAGAATCTCGGCTTCCTTACCTTGAGCCCGGGCGACTTCTTGGGAGAGGCCCCTACTCAGGGCTGCAATCTCGACCCCCCACGCGCGGGCTACTTCCTGCGTCGCCTGGAGGTTCCCCCTCAAGTTATCCATCTCGGCCTTGCGCTGGCCGAGTCGGTCAAAGGCCGGGAGATGCTACTGGAGGAACTCGGTCTCGTCCATAGACCGTTTGGTCAAAGTCTGCAGGAAGCATCAAGGGAAGTTAGCTACTCGGGAAAATCGTCAAGACCCTCCACTCGGTTCCTTGAACCCAGTGAAGGCTCGGGGGCTACACCCTCTAGGTGCACTGATTGTGCACCCAGAGTGAAATCTACAGAATCAACAAAGGACCCTCGGCCTGACTACTCTAGTCGACCGAAGGCTCAGGGGCTACACCCTTTGGGTACACTGATCGTGCACCCAGAGTGAAATCTACAGAATCAACAAAGGACCCTTCATCCGACTACTCTAGTCGACCGAAGGATCGGGGGCTATACCCTTTGGGTGCACCGATCGTGCCCCCAGAGTGAAATCTATAGAATAAACAAAGGACCCTCCGCCCGACTACTATAGTCAACCGAAGACTCGGGGGCTACTCCCTAGTGGGAGCACCATCGGTACACTCACAGGCAAAAAAATAATAACAGAGATAGAAATGCAAGCGCGAAAGCCTTACCTGCATCAACGGCCGCAATCTGCCATTCAACAGATTGGCCTCTCCCTCGCCGTCTTCAACAGTGCCCGGATCGTCTCTCCGAGCTGGGCGGCGATGTCCATCGCCTCATCCCATTCTTCCGCCTCCTAGACATCGTCGATCTCCCGGAGGACTTCACTCGGCCGTACGGGTCCATTTGTCAGACCCACAGCGGCTGAATCGCCAGATAAGAGCCCGCGCAAGAAAGGGTGCACGGGATAGAGAGGCCACGATGGAAGAAAGAGGTGTGGACGACGAGCTCGTCGGTATTTGGTGTGGGGACCTCCTCTCCGACGGCGGGACGCCATTCGATCAGCTCCCTCGGCGGAAGCACTCCCGCCTCCACCAAAGTGCGCAGCCGGGCCTCTATCGTGGTGGACTTGGTCCAGGGCGCCACTGAACCAGTGGGGGAGATGCTCTCACTGAGTGAAGCCCACACCACCGCGTCCTCCTCCTCTCCAAGCAAATCCACTTCCCTGATGGAGGTGGGCATTTAGCGGCGGCGGATCGAATCTAGAGTTTCTGTAGATCCCTGATTTGGGTTCGGCTGGCTAGGATGGGAAGGCAGATGCGCGGAGCGGCGACGAGGCGGAATCTAAACGGTGGCGAGATGGATGCGGGATTGACGGCGATTTGAGTCTGCTGCGCGGCGGCGCTTTCGGCTCAAAGTCGTAGGAAGATGAAAGATTTGGGCGCAGAAGAGACAAAGCGTGAAAGTGGAGCCAGTGTGAACGGACCGGGTTTTAAAGAAGAGACAGCCTGGCGGGTGCGAATCTTCCACCTCCACGGAACGACTTTTCCGCTTCCACGGCGTAACTTTTCCGCACGCACTGCGCGACTCTTCCGCTTCCATGGCGAAGCGTTACCGTTTCCAGCATCCATCTGACCAATGTTTCAACGGTTGGTCTTCCGGGACTAACGGGCCGTTTGAATACACCCCACATAAAGAGCGACTGTAACATACCTTTAACGGGTCGCTAGTCGGTTACGAATAACTCGGGACTGAATGTTACGGCTTTGAAGGGTTTCAATGGTTGGCCTCTAGAGAAACGCAATCACTTGAATACACCCAAGTGAAGGGCAGTTGTGGTGCGCCTCAGCAGGCCACTAGTCGGACACCGAGCAACTCGGAGCTACCGGTTTCTCCACCCGGACATTCCGGGGACTTTACCCTGGAATCTCCAGGATCCGGAATTTCCGAATTTAGTGGAATGTCCGGGCCTTAGGCTCCGCCACTCGGGACCGAAGCGCCACAGCTTGTGTTCTGGTTCTGACGTAAATCTTGAGGGCGTTCCCCCAGAGGGACACTAGCTGGACCCGGACCACTCGAGAAACCAGATGCCACTCGGGAATTCAGTGGGGATTCATGGTATGTCCCCTGCTGGCTATCAGCCGGTCTCCATCCACTGGAAATGACCAGATACCACCAGGACTTACTCGTTATTAGCTCACCTGCCATGATATTCCTGTCCTACGGGTGAATGTTACTCGGCTTATTATCTCTACTCTACGGGAGCTCTATGAGTTCCTCACAATCTTCCTGTAGGCAACAAAAAGGGCGCACCCAAGCTGATGCTACTCGGAAAAAAGGAAGGAGGCAAAGGTACTCGGCTTGGGTGTTATCATGACGAACTGCAGTCAGATCGTGAAGGACTCAGGGACTACTGACGATGGCATAGTACCCGGGTATCGTCAAGGAGGACAAAGCTGGCCCTCTGGACACAGGATGGGTCAGGCCGGCTACTCGGAATCCGACTTCTACACGGGGGTGCCTCGTCGACTTGGAGTACAAGACAGGGATAAATACTTACCCGGCAACCCCGGATTCAGTTGTAACTAATTATGAAATCAATCTGTAAATCGATCCAGATCCTTCTAACCCTACCACGATCACCTATATAAGGCCAAGTAGGGATCCCCTGATAGGTAGGCAATATACGCTCTCATATTTTCATACCCACATAGCCCTAGCAATCTAGAGATCTATTCTTAAGGCCTTGTGGCACTCGGGATATAAGCAATACCAACTACCAAACACAGGACGTAGAGTATTACCTCTTCTTGAGGGCCTGAACCTGCCTAAACTTTGTCTCCCGTGTGCACCCATCTCGATCTGCTGTGCTCACGCTGCCCTATATTCAATATTGCCGGATCTAAACACCGACTATGCGTGTCTCGTGCAACCCAGGAGCCACCGCCCATCGCAGCCTGCATGTTGCGAGAATAAGGGGTACTGTGCGGAAGGGTCAGAACTCTTGAGTCTCTGAAGACATTTTCAACATCTCAGGAGGCAAGATGCGTGTAAGTGCGCATGTATGCCTTGTGTCCAACAAGGCAAATGGCTCGCAGCAAAACAACAACAATGACTAGTTACCACGGCCGCTGGCAGGAGAAGTAGTTCCTAAAATCATCAGATCAGCGCAACAAGCTATACTAGTAACCTAAGCGATACGCGTCGTGAAGACAAAAGGAAGTAATGCTTTAAGTAATATATAAGTTGTTCTACACTATCATGCAGCTCAATTTAGATCAGTTTAATTAGGCTTTTCAGTTGTTTTCTACTTAGAAAAAATATAGCATAACCAGACGGTCAGTTTTGGAATAGCTTTTACCAATAGTGGCTGTGAGTTTTTGCAATGTAAATTCAGTTGTTTGAAAAAACTGCTTTTCCTCAGCTTTTTGCAATGTGACGAAACTTGAGGCTCATTTCCCAAAATGTTCTAGATGGTTCGGCTCAATCTAATGCCATATATCACTATCTCACAACCACAACAGCTTTTCTAGACAGTCAGCCAAGAACAGCTTTGTAAATAGTCACAACTCAACTAAACATGCACTTAGTCCTTAAACTACTAAACTAATTAAACTAGTCATTAAACTATTTTAGTTGGCTCAATTTCATCCCCTCTCTCCATATAGCGCCACACGTGGACACGCTGACTTAGCCTCTCAGGTCTCAGCATAATCAAAACATCGTCCCTCGTCTGTCTTCTTCTCTTGCGTTGCTTCCTTCCACCCATTTGCTCTCACATTGCTGCTCTAGCACGCTCCTTTCTCTCTCCTCCTAGCTTCTCGTTGTCTCTTTGGTGCAAATCACCACTTCATCTCACCCTCTCCTCTTTTATCTCTCCCTGCAATGCACGCACACACATGCATCACCTCAACATCACTACTGTTGCCAATCTTGCCGTCGTGCTCTGCTTCGGCGGCTTGCCTCGCCTCCGGTCGGATCTAGGCCTTCATGATGAGCTGCTCCATTATCGCCCCCTCATTCCTCTCAAAGAATTTAGGCATGGATTCACATGTTTTGTGCTTGAATGTGTGTACTTGTATAGATGATTGTTTGGTTGTGTCAAGATTGCTCCAGTAGGGTCGGTTGCTGCGCTAGTGAGCTCATCCGCTGTTGCTTTCGTGGAAGCCGTCTCCAACTCCAAGGCCGTCGACTTCAAAGATCAAGTGTCAACCTAAAAAGAAAGAGTGAATAGACGACTAGACAATTTTACTTAACTTTATTTATTTTTAATTATACAGAATCAAAAATTGTATAATGCAATAACTATATGAGCACCTCTAAATACTAGTCAACAATAAGCACAACAAGAAAGTAAAGCTTGCGGAAATAAAGAATAGAATGAGAGACATGAGGAGTTTGTTGCTGAAGTCCAGATCCTTTGAGGAATTCTACGTCTCCATTAAGGGAATCAATCACAAAGATCAAAGCTGACTCTATTTTAAGCCAATTCCTCAAGAAGGTAAACACAGTGGCTGTTCCCTTATTTTTGATGATTTTTTTCTTACCAGAGGCAAATCTCGGCCTTAACAAACTTTTTGAAACTTACCACAAATTTCTTGGGAGCTTCAAGCATTCCTAGCCATCTAGGAGACCTCAATATCCAAGAGTGACAAGCACGATGAAGACTTCGAGACAAACTCAATCTCTAGTGCTCAAGTAATCACAACACTTCACTCTCTTGAGATCCTCTTCACAAGAATTAAAGGTTTGAGACTTAAGGAAGGTGAAGAAGCTTTCTTCGGAGCAGGAAATGATTTTAAAAAGAGTTGTGCTTGGATGGGTGAGTGTGGGGTATAAATAGCCCACTCTAAAAACTAGTCATTGGCTGCAAAAAACACACATTCAGAATATCCAGGTCCAAATCCGGAATATCCGAGATTCAAAGTTAACAGCTATATTTCCCACCTAAAGCAAAGGTCAGACAGTCCAGAAGACGGAGTATCCAGAACGGTTCTAGAGACTCCAGACATGCAGGGAATGGACTCCGAAGAAACACTAAGTTACTTCGGTCAAGTCTTTGTCCGGATTATCTGGCACAAATGACAGACACTCCAGAGACCATAAGAGAGTTTTCGGGAGTATCTGGGCACAATTCTGGACACTTTGGTGTTGGAAATATGCCCTAGAGGCAATAATAAAGTTGTTATTATTCTATTTTCATGTTCATGATTAAGTTTATGTTCTATGCTAGAATTGTATTGGTTCTTGGATATGAGATTCAGAGGAAAACCTAATTGCATGTGTGGAATAATAAACACCATTCAAATCCCTAATCAGGCCTCTAGACTAACTCATGTATTGTTGATGGTCTTGTTTTCCTGATCATGGGCATTGTTAATGTAACAAGGATGCCGGCAATAATGGAAACACATTGTTAGGGTAACAATGGTGTTGGATAGACCCCCTTATGAGATACTGCAAGATCACTTCGTCAATATGTTGTCAGTATCTTCTCATTATGTGTTAACGTTTACTTGCGTCCTTAGACCATGAGAATATCATAGACCCGGATACCGGATGGTTACTTTGGGGTCATCAAACGTTACTCCGTAACTGGGTAATTATAAAGGTGACTTTCAGGTACACCAGAAAGTATATCGTGGTTCAAGATATGTCAAGACTGGGATTTGCCCATCCGGCGATGGAGAGATACACTCTGGGCCCACTCGGTATTACGGTGTCCAGCATCGTCTGGCCAGGTATTGTGACTAAAGGGTTAGTCACGGGGACACCGGAATACGGAAACGAGAAAAGAGTACAAACCGGTAACGAGGATAACTAGGTATAGTGATCAAGGAGTTGATCACAGGGATACCATAAAGTCTCGCCTCGGGTTGTGTAATGTATCGTGAGGCAAAAGGATGACATGCGGTAATACGAGGTTCGCTCGATAAAGATCTTCGATGATATGTGGGAGTCGTTATGGGTGTCCAGATCTCGCTGACGATTATTGACCGGAAGGTGTTCCGGACATGTCCCCATATACTCGAACCTATAGGGTCACACACTTAACGTTTTAGTGACATTTAGGAATGCTACGATTTATGGAGAACGAGAGAGAAGGGTTCCGAAAGTGTTCGGATGATCTCAAAAGTGTTCCGGAGGTCCCGGATGGTTCCGGTGATGTCCGAAAGTGTACCGGAAAGTATCGGAAGGTTCTAGAAGGTTCTGGAAGGTTCTAGAAGGTTCTAGAAGGTTTCAGAAGTTCTAGAATGTTTTAGAAGGTTCTGGTGGAGTTGGACTCCAACTCCATCAGGGAGTTCCTGCTGGAGTAGAACTCCACCTTCCCAGGGAGAGCTGCCCCACCCCCTTTAAATAGAGGGGCAAGGCACCTCAAAGGGCATCCCAAGCAGCCCCAAAGGCAGCCCTAGCCCCTTGGCCGAAACCATAGGCAGCCGCCACCTCTAGATTGGCCTCAACCTCCTCTTCCTCTCTCTTCTAGATTGGATCTAGTTCAGCTGCCAGCGCGCTGCTGCTTCTCCTTCTCATAGATCCCCGCTGTTCTTGTGTACTAGTCCACACATTACCACGGTGTCGCTGATCCGGTACGTGTGGATACCTCGGAGACGTCGTACACTTCGACGTTCGATCGGGCGAACTATTCGCGAGGAGATCACTCTCACGGCTGGGAGGTATAACCTAGCTGCGGGAGTCTGCGGATTTCATCGGCATCGTCAACTTCTCTGCTGCATTGACGTGATCGGTGAAGGTATGATATCGTTGCCTGCACCTCGATAGTGGATCTTGGTTTGGTTCGTGTATGGTAAATTTTTGTTTTGCGTAGCACGTTCCCCAACATTTGGGAGCCAAACAAATAGAGCCCGAAGAAACACTCGGTTACTCTGGATAAGTCATTGTCCGGAGTATCTGGCAAAAATGATAGATACTCCGGGAACTAGATAGAGAAAAATTCTAGAGCATCCGGAAACAAATCTGAATACTGTGGGAGCCTTTTAGCACAGCTCTCCATACTTGAGTCTCACTCAGAGTCTTCAATTCAACACTTAGCAGAAATCCTAACCAAGGCTCCGAAGGCTTCAGACCAAAGTCCGGATACTCCAGGTCACAAACAAAGCAAGGGCTACGCTATGGAGATGGATTGAAGATTTAATGAGAATTTTGAGCACTTATTTTCCAACTTTCATTACTCCTATCTTCATAGTACGGTATTTCTTATACTCAATGTGATTTCAAAAAAAAACTAGAAAATGAGATTTATTTTCATGATTTTCTCACTGTTTCTCTTTTTCAACTTTAGGGTCAGCAAAGCCAGTTGGACTTCACATGTAGGACTAAAACCTGTCCACTCACTTGACACATACATCAATCTCTCAATATTTTGTTATAATCAACAAAACACATTTATAGGGCCTAGATGCACTTTCAATCTCTCTCTTTTTAGTGATTGATGACAACACGATTAAAACTTTCATTTTAGATAGAAATAATTTGGTTTAGTTTTTGGATATATGAAGAGCTCCCCATAAATGTGTACATTTGATGGTATTGCTTTGAATGCAAAATGCACGTATTTATGAGGTGAAAGTGTGAGAGCTCCCACTATATCCAAGACTCCGCGAGAGTGCCTATTGTATAACTAAGCATATGAAGCAAATGTATTATGCATCCAAGATGATAAGACATGACATAGATAATATAAGTTCAAGCATATCAACCTGAACACATCTCTTACATCATAAGTTCGCATCACATCACGTCCACCTCACATAAGAAAATAACATAGTATACAAGATCACATGAACACCAAGTCTTGTAACTCTTGACTCTCAACTCTAGAACCTCAAAAGCGAATCCTAGACACATTCTCCCCTTTGGCATCACGACACCACAAAAGGGGAAAAGAGAGAAACTACTTGTCGTCGTCATTGTCCCCATGAGCCAAAGGAGGTGAAGCTTTCAGAGATGGCAAGAGCAGTTGAGAGTAGAATTGGACGGGGATGGGCTCATCCTGTTGCTTGGGGAATACTCAGAGCTGTCGAGAGAGATGTCCGGTGTGTTCAAGAAGGCTTGCATCTTCTTCACCCGGATGATGTTGTTCTTCTAAATCTTACGAAACTGGGACTGCTTGGTCTTGATGCTCTGACATGGAAAGATGGACTCGAGAGCATTGGTGGTTGAGTAGAGGACACTTAGGGGGGAGGTCCTTGGTGGTTTTGGAGGAGGAGGGCCTCGCGGAACTATCAGCTGAGGGGGGCTTCTCTGGCCGAGGTTGGTAGACACCATGTGTAACTTTATGGTGGAATTGTCCACTAATGATGGTGTCAACCAACCTTTGGATGTAAGGTGAAAAGGGTAAGGGTCTCTTCTGCTCCACCATAGCAAGCCTGATTTCACTGAATATGAAATCCATCACATGAATGCTCCCGTGATACTTCATCTCCTCGAGGAGGTTCAGAGTGTAGTTGTTGACATAGGAGGAATATCTAGTCTTGGGTGCCATGGTGTGTTTGAACAACTTGTTTAGAGTAGCATAGAGTAGTTTCAAACCACTGATATGACCATGGACCCCAACAGTGCCTCTCTGGTAGAGACTGACAATCCCCTCAGGAGGAAGAGAATCAATATCATGGAGCTTGGTGATCTTGATATCCTTAGTCCCTGGAATCTCTAGGATGTTGGCAAAGTCATTGAAGGTCGCTTAATATTTCTTGGCATTGGTCATCCAATTAAGAAATCATCATCATCATCATCAATTGCATATTTTGATAATCCAGCACCCTTTAATGATCAAACACCTTTGGTTAATCGAGCTATCAGGTAGCAACCTTCAAATGTTAATTTCATTCTTGTATAATTCTCAATTTCTTTGTTCATAAACTTTGCATCCTTAGAGTTCGCCTAGTATGACAAAATATCATATAAGAAAGAGTGAAATATGATGATTGCTACAAACAGGGACAACATAAATCATAATAGTAACCTTAATGTGCACCGCATATTGAGTCTTTGGGAGTTTATTTGTTTCGGCTAACTCACTAAATTGTACTCTAGGAAATTCTTTCAGTTTGTACACCCTCATCCACTTCTTGTATGACTTCTGTAGGTGCTTGTGAATCTCCTTCGGACTCATTTTAAGGCACCGTTTTTGGGTAAATTCTTTCTAACTTCAATTAGATGAACTTCTTTGTTTTAGATTTCTTCAAGAGAAACCAAATTTTTTCTTCTATTTTATACGTGGCACCTCTTAAAATGCAACGTAACATAAGAGGAATCTAGACATGCAACATAATTATCACACATCTCTGCGAACCACGACTAATATGAGCCGCTAACTTAATAATATTTGATTTGGTGAAAGCTAAACCATCTAAGACCATCGAGACATCGCACAAAAAAACTGTTAATGAAAATTATGAGATACTCACTGTCCTCGGAGTCCATACACTCTCTTCTTCCTCCTCACTGTTTGATCCTCCAACTATTGGCAAGTTTTCCTTCTAACTTTGCGCGACCAAATCAACTAGGGAAGAGAGGAAGAAGAGGATGAACGGCACAATAAAAGAATGAACTTTTTTTTTATAAAAAAAGAGCTGCTTGTCGTCCAACTATTGGCCAATAGGGCTTATCGTCCCACCTGTTGGACCATAAGCCCCTGTCGTCCAACGGTTGGATGACATGTCCTTATCGTCCAACCCGAGGATGACATGGACTTATTGTCCAACAGCCAAACAATAAGCTCCTATCGTGCCCTGTTCGTTCGAATATAGTAGAAGTCAAGCTGGCCATGGGACGACAGGGCCCATGTTGGCAGAATGACAGCCCATAGAATTAATTTTTTTTCTGATAAACAAAATTATCAGAAAAATAATACTTCTTAAAAAAATTCCAAAAGCGGCAGCCGTCGTTTATGGACTCTGACAAGTGGACCCGGGAGGCATCATAAATGTGGGCCCCACGCCCGCACGCCTCCCCTCCCGGCCGGCGCAAAAAGGTGGAGCCGGTCCACCAAGGCCATGATTTCAGCACAGCGACACCGGAGGCGAAAACACCACCAAGCAGAGCAGCTTCTGGACCGCCGCCTCCTCCTTTCACTTGCCGGTCCCGACTCGGTTCCTTGCAGCCTCCCAAATCTCCTCAGTTCGTGCAGAGATCTTTCTTCGTCCTAGGTAAGTCTCCACTTCCGGTTCCTAAGTCCTCGTAGATTCGCCAGTTCAGTTTAATTTCGCAAATAAAATGTACATATTCTGGGGAGAAAACGGCTGTAGTGCTTGATCTATGGCTTGGATCGTAGTGTTAGATCCGAGGCATTGCGCGCATGAATTGGTGGACTCCCTTTTTACATTCCGCCGATCGCTTGTTTGTCTGTCAGTTTAATTTCTCGTGAGAGAGATTGTCTGTTTGTTACCGTAGAATAACCATCGCAGATACTGCTTTCCTGCAGTTTAATACTAGTGTTGGTGGCATTTTATTTACTCCAGATTTGCCCCCCAAAAGAAGGGTTTTTAGCTTTTGATTTTCAATTTCTAGGTGTAGAGGGGGTTGCAATTGTGCTCTTATAGCTGAACGTTGAGATAACGTAATATTTGAAAATAGCAAGTTCCTTATTATTTAGTGGTAGAACAATGATTATGAGGATTTGACATGTAAGTTGCAACAAGAAGTGAGTATTTTCTTTATGTGTAATTCGATAGTTTGGTAGCAGTGTTATGTGTTTGGGCAAGTCTGGCATAATCCGACAATATCGTTTCCTTGTTAGGTGCTCATGAGCTTGGAGGCGCGACATGATACAACAGGCAAGAGGGAAGCGGCTGTGTGTTATATGAATGCCCCTGTACCATATGCCATTGAAGAGAATTATGGGCGATTCTTCTTTGAAGATGATGTTGATCTTGCACTAGTTCTTCAAGATCAGGTTTGGTGCCGTTACCTGTTCACTTCTTATTTGGTTGTGTCTATGTTCCTGATTTGTGTGTGCATCTTTGTCGGGGTCGTTGTTGTTGTTGCTCTTAGTTTGCATAACGGAATCTCAACCAAATATTCCATACTAGGCAGTTGTCTGTTGGGGAAGGTATGATACTGTAGTTTTCTGTTGTGTTGTGCATAAGATCTCACCCAAACATTCCATTATGTGCGGTTCATTTGTTTTGTGAAACTTGACCACGCCTTGTCAAATAATACCGACCTTTTCTGCTGGATCATATGTGTACAAAAGTTAAATCAGACACTGTAAGAGGAGTGTTTCATATTTTGAATTTTCTTTTAGTAACACATTCATGCCATAGAATGCCCTTTCCATACAATCGCATTGCAAAATTGCAAACTGATAGCTCGTTGCTGTGACGAAATAACCACTTTTCACCAAATAGGTAGAATTGATATGTTTTCACTTTGGTAGCACAACGACATAGGATAAAAGGCCTCATTAACTTGCCTATTGTTGCACCCTGTTCAGGAAATAGTATATCAATTAATTCAAGGAAATAATGGCAGTGCTTCATCCAGAACTCATTCAGATGCTAGTTCTAGTTGCAGCCATCAACAGACATTGGACGAACGAAAATTATCAGGAGATGCAAATTATGAGTCGCAGCTAGCTGCTGATGAAGCTTTAGCTAGGGAGTTGCAAGAGATAGAGGACCAAATAGCTAATACATCAGTTGATGACAATAACATAACAGAAGCTGGTTAGTTGTCCACTGTTACTCTTCTATATAGTACATGACTATATTGTTTCCTCTTGTAAATGTTTGAAAATACCTGTTTAGGAAGAAAACCAACTTATTCAGAACCAAACAATGGCAATACTTCTGCAAGCCGAACTCCTCAGGTATTTGATTCCGGCAGCTTCGATTCTAAAATTTTGCTTCCGGTAATTATAGTTTCAGTCATTTTTCAACTATCCTGCCAATGTACAGGTAGTAATGGAGGATGGCATTGATCCAGATAATATGACTTATGAGGTGTGTGCCGTCAAATAATTTGTTTGGCCAGTATTTTGCTACTGTTTCATCATGGGCATGTGCCACTGCCGGCTAACTTTTGGTTCTTCAGCCTATTATTTCTGAAAAGACTTTTATAGTCTATGATATTACGGATAACAATAATATAGATATTTTATTTTTATTACTAACAGAGATGGAGGCCTCCATCTGTTTCCACAGTCGGTCCAGTTTAACCATGTGTACTAAATGTTGAAATGAGATGACACATGCTACACCTCACTTCATTTGTTGAAATACCTTCTGTATTTCAGGAATTGCAACAATTAGGGGAAGCTATTGGCACCGAAAGCAAAGGGTTGCCAGAACATGTGATAGCAGTCCTGCCATCATACAAAATTGGGATATTCTCGAGAAAGGAAAAACACGGCGAGTATGTTCTCAAGCCCACTTAATTCTCTCTTTTTCGTGCAGAATAAGTTTTATATATTTGTGTGCAACTGTGATGGGCAGTTATACACTGGTTACCGACAAACATTTTACCATATGTAACATCCTGCTTTACTGATTAATCTTGTCTAGGTTATTGACTAGTATTGTGATCTTAAGTTGCATCATATGACATTTTGCCAACATGTGGTGTTCCTAGGGTAAACTATTTTGATGTAGGACCATATGTTTTTGTTGAGCTATATTGTTTAAGTAGCAAACTATTTTAACACCCACTTGTGTTGATGTTTATACAAACAGATGCGTGATATGTTGTATGGCTTACAAGAACCGAGATAGGCTTACTAAATTGCCCTGTGAGCATCAGTACCATCAAACTTGTGTAACCAAATGGCTGAAAATCAATAAGGTAAGCTACCGTGTCTTTCCAGCTTTCTAATGTGTGCAAATGAGTATTGCTTCCATGGGAACTGCAACTCTGCAAGCATCCTGGTAGTTTATATTTCTTCTACGGATTGCTGTAGTTTCTGTGAGGGTGGCCTAATTGCTACTTCAGTACTTCACTTGCCTTAAAATTGTTTGTTGGACCTTTCAGCATTGTTGAACCCAATCATATGATAGCTGTATTCCTTTTGTATTGCCTGTCATATATTCTAGAAAAGTGCAGTTTGTCTTGACCAAGATAGCAAGAGAGATTGCAGCTAGAAATCTTATAGATAGAAGTAGCACAAAGACTGGAACTCGAAGAAACAGCACACTTAAATCGATAATGATGAGGGGATGTCCTGTAATGCGTTTCAGAGGATAGGTGTTGATCATTTTTTGCACTTCATTTTATCCTGAGATATCTGGTCACTGATCAGCCTAGAGCCATTCATTGTTCTACCTTCTCTAGGTATGCCCTGTTTGCAATAAGGAGGTTTTTGGGTCGCAAAAGTGAACATTGCAGATTCATCTGATGTCAACTGGCCAGTGTCAACAGGCTTACGAAGTGTTTGTTACTTGGTTGTGCATCTCTTTTAGCATGCAGCCCGGTGGTGGAGAGGCAATGCACTATATTGTTTAATGATCTCAAGATTTACAACAGTTTCTGATGCAAAAATAAACAAGATTGGTTCTTTTGTTCTGTATTGAGCTGTTTTCAGACTGTCATTAACTCATTATGACTTCTCAGTTTTTTCAGACGTGGTGCCTCACTGTATTGTACCATATTGTAGATTATGTATGCTAGCGATTAATTTAAGCATGTTGGCCCTTATTAGATTCTCAGTATTGTCGTGTTCTGTGGTCTTGATATATTTGAGCTTTGATGGAATCAGACTTGTATGGTATGGGAGTCTTGCTGGATTTGACTTCTGAGCCGACCAGATGGGACTATCGTCTTCGGCTAGAAAATTTTGATCTAGTTTGTAAGTGACCATTTTATGATCATGAAGCTAAAGCAACTTATGCATCGTTCTAGGAATGTGAACGATACACAACCTTATAGATATGATTAGATGATTTCAGTTTTCAGAATCAGCACGTTTTACTCGCAAGCAGGCCATGCACGGACAAACCTGCTTACTGGCAATGCTTCACCTTGTATATGAACATACAAATATGCCGGGAAAAAGGAAATAAGAAAAAGCTCCCCATATAACTGCATCCGTCACGCTCATTAGAAATAAATTCCACGAAAGAAACAACCCTACGGAATAAAGTATGGTCAAGTTCATCCATTCTTAGGCCCTGCTTGGGAGCCATCGTTTTTTCATTTTTAGTTGTAACAAAAATCAAAAAAACACCTGTAGTTTTCGGTACCCGAAATTACCAGTCCAATCAAAATCCCCCGTATCAGTTTGTTTGGGAAATTATTAACAGAACTTTAGAAATGGACAACAAAAAATGGAGCCAAACCAGCGTAGAGATTGTTCGCCATCGTGTTGAACCGAAATTCCCACCGCAATCAAAAGTTCAGATCTGGTGCTGGGGAAGTTGAAGCTAGCCGTGCATATTATGGTGGTTATTGATGGATGAACTTGCCGCTGTCGTCGACGCTGAAAAACTCGATCGCCGTTGCCATCGCCAACAAAGGGATTGCTCGCTTTCGTTGCCGCCGCCCATCTCCATCCCCGGAAACGCGGCCTCGAGCAGCCTCTGCACTCTACGAGGACGGGATCCCGCGGTGACGCGCCTGCGCGAGCTCGGATCCGGTGATAGCGTGCAGTATGACGGACGCGAAGACGCGCCGAGGCAGCACTCGGGCCACGCGTCAACAGCAAGATGGTGTCGGAGGCAAGGTCATCGGGGGTGGACAGGAGGCTCGCGAGCACCGCAATGGCGCCAGCGACAACGGCCTTGGCGCGGTTGCCGGCACACCGGAGCAGCGCCCATGGAGGAGAAGAGATATAGCAGGCACCACTCGCTTGGGAGAGCACGGATCAGCGCGGTGTGCCGGGGATGGTGGAGGCGCTCGTCTTCATCTGCCGTCGGGGTCACGCGGACGAGATTCGGCACCGTTGCGGTCACGCGGAGCAGCCAGGCAGCGTCGGCGCCGCGGTCACCTCTCTCGCGGTTGCGGAACCTCCCGGTATTTGTTGGAAAAGAACTCGGAGCGACGAAGCAGTGTTTTATTTGTACAGAGTAAATTACTAAGGGTTTGGTTGCGCTATGCCCAACCAAACGGCCAGCTTTTCAGCAGCTTTTGCTAACGGTAGATGTGGGCTTTGCAGTGCAAATTCAGCTGTTTGGAAAAGCTACATTTTGTCAACTTTTTGCAATATGCTGAAGTTTCTGTTCTCATTTTTTAAAATGTTGTAGATGATTTGGATCAACCAAAAGCTACAGCCACAGCAACTTTTTCAAACAGCCAGCTAACAGCAGTTTTGTCAACAGCCACAGCCCAATCAAACAGGCCCTAAACCACACGTGACTTATAACACTTCACCAATTTTTTTGACTACTTTCTGAAACTATAATTTGTAGTCTAATTTTATACTTATAACCTAAACCGGCTACGGCTACTTTCAAGCGTTTGGTAGCAAACCTAACATAAGGATCACACCTGTCGGGGCTTACGTGGCAAAGAGATGCCACTTAGGCTCCACCTCCTATGCCTCTCCTCAACTCCTCTGAAGGCTGCTCGCGCCATCCAAAAGCCGCTCGAAATGAGATGGAGCTTATTTTCCTTGGTCTGTCAAAGTTTGCTGCCACTAGAGCTTCTGATCTCGTCATCCACCTCCTCTCCTCACCCATTTCTGTTTCCGCGCTGTATCGCTGGTAACAGGAGAGGCATCTACACCTCCGGTGAGCGCGGCCGTTGAGCTTGACTCTGAGACTCGCAAGTTTTCCGCTCGCCATTCGCTTCACACTGTGCCAAATGGTCCGGTAACCAAACCATTCGGTTTGATTTGATTTCCATCTAGCGAGGAGCCAGATTGGCCTTGTTTTCCACAACTCGTTGAGATGCCACTGCTACCCATTCTCCAGATTTTTCGTCGCTCGGTGAGATTCACTGAAATTCCTGGATTCAGAGCACCCCCTCACCTCTAGGAACTAAATCCCTAAACTATATCCGGAGCTCCACCATTGATGCACCGTCGCCACGAACCGCCTCGGTTCTAGTGCTGTCGCAGTGGTGGCAGTGCTGCTGCGGCATGCGGCTGCCGAGGACAAGGCAACCAGGGTGCTCGTGTACCTCAGCCTCGACGGCAAGGACGTGTGCGTGGGGCTCGTGGCGGACGGCATTGTCGACGCGCTCTCAGCGGTGGTGCCCGACGACGGCGCGGCAATCGCACTCACGAGCCTCACCACTGTGGGCGTCAACACGTGCAAGCTGCTGGAGAACCGGCGGCGCGCGGTGCGCGCTGGGGTCTCGCCCAAGCTCGCCGAGCTAGCCGCTGCCAGCTCTGCCCGCACCGTCGAGGTGCTTGGCTTCCTCGCCAAGAGCCGCAAGGGGCGCTAGGAGCTGTCCAAGATCAGAAACATCTTGTCCGTGCTCTGCAGTGTCGCACTGTCGCCGGCAATGGCAACGCCTTGGCACCCTTCCGCTTGCCCCTAAGGCCATGTACAATGCAGGGTGCTTATAGTCCGGTGCTTAAAGAGAGAGAGTAGCGTGGCGTCTCAAAAAAATATGTGACTTACAATGCAGAGTGCTTCATATGGGTGCTTAAGTTGCTTTAATATTCGTGTAGCACCTACTCTAGCACCTGTTGTCTCCAATGCAGCGCTGCATTGTGTGGAGTACTATTTGTGCTTCTTGGAGTACTATTGCTAGGCACCAGTTGAAACACCTGTCACTTATGTCACCCTAAGCACCAGCCTAGCACCGGGTGCTTAACTTTGCTTCTGTCGCCCTTTCTAAGCACCTGTTTAAGCACCTCTCACAAAAAAAACCAGGTTTTTTTCCTGAGGCACCTGTCTAAGCACCTGCATTGTACAGGGTCTAATGTCGTTCCCCATCGCTCCACCTCCAACAGTAAGTGCACAGTTCGCACAGCATGTGCAGAGAGAGAGAGAGAGAGAGAGAGAGAGAGAGAGAGAGAGAGAGAGAGAGGGGAAGGATAGGAGAAGGGAGAGAAAAGGAGGAGGCTGCCATGTGGAGTCTACGTCCACTCTAACATAGTGTCCACATAAGCGTCTATGTAAGCACTATTGTATGGGCCATACATATAAGATTTGCTATTAAGAGAGAGCAATGACTAGATTTGGATGTATCGATTCGTATTAGCTTGGAACTTGTGGTTTTACTGAAAAAAGTCCAAGAAATGTGGTAGCGTAATAAGGTATCTTGAAGTTATGGTTTTGAGAAATTTACTCTATTTAAAAATTGCTAATGAGTTAACTTATACTCCATAAGATTACGGTTTCTATTTTTGTATTTATCCACTTGTAAGAGATTTGTTGGTGGAAATCACATCAAGTTGTTAGAAAACGCATCGAACTGCTCTCCTGCATGGGTTTTATAGGTTTGATAGGTAGCTTCCAAAACAAACGATTTTAGCCTTTGAAAATCGGTTTCGAAACTTCAAAAAGCCACTGCTCTCAAACCAAGCGTCCAAATCAAAATCCATTCCTACCATTGTCTTTGTTTCGTCTAGATCTTCAAGACTAAATCTTGAGTTTTGGCTCAGTACTGAACATGTATTGCTCAAACACCCTACACGCATTGTCGACAACCGCTTAAGATAAACAGGCGTAAAGCAGTGCACTGCGGATGTATACCTGCTCATTGTGCAAATAATTCATAAATCAAAAGAGTAATTCTTCCCCACAAGTTATGTGAGACTACCAGTTGATAGATAGACCTAAAAAAATTTGACCAAGAGAGGGAGCGAGCATGCACCACTACCCATGAAGTAGAATCGGGAACCCCCACACTTGACGAGGTGGGCACCGAGCGCGTCTGCTCATTGTGCAAATAATTCATAAATCAAAAGAGCAATTCTTCCCCACAAGTTATGTGAGACTACCAGTTGATTGATAGACCTAAAAAAATTTGACCAAGAGAGGGAGCGAGCATGCACCGCTACCCATGAAGTAGAATCAGGAACCCCCACGCTTGACGAGGTGGGCACCGAGCGCGTCGAAGCAGCATGTCGGGATCCACAGGGATGCCTGCGGTCGCGACTCCATGGCGCCGCTATCCGAGCGCTTTCCTCAAGGGGTGATGTGTGGACAATGGGTGTGAGACTATGAGTTGATTGGTAGACCTAAAAAGGAAATAGACGGGGCTGTGTTGGCCAAATTGATCAAGAGAGGGAGCGAGCACGCACCACTACCCATGAAGTAGAATCGAGATCCTTGCACGCTTGACGAGATGGGTGCCGAGAGCGTGGAAGCAGCATGTCGGGATCCACAGGAATGCCCGCGGTCATCGACTTCATGGTGCCGTTGTCCGGGCGCTTTCCTCAGGGGGCGATGTATGGACAATGGGCGAGTATCGTTGCGCACTGGAGGAGGTTGAAATCAGGTCACGTAGATGGATGAAGCCCGACGAGATTGATAGGGGCAGGCTGGAGATAACGCGAACGCCATCACCAAGCTAATAGGGGCAGGTTGGAGATACCACGGATGCCATCACCAAGCTATCAACCTCGCTCTTCGATTTGGAGGATGAAAAGGGGGGCACAAAGTTGCAGTGGCGCCAAGCTGACGTGGCAGTCTGAGGAAAGGAGGAGATTTTGGATGCGAGGGCTTAGGAGGCAGCTATTCGTCTGTACGTTACGAGATTGGAGGGGCGGGACCACATGTCGGCATCTGCTTTTCTTTTGCGAGGGAGTGCTAGTAAACGGTGGGAGGGGAGGATGTATCAGACGATGGCCATGTGCACGCGCTCGCTGGAATGGGGGGAGAAGGTTAGAGATTTTGTTTGTTGAGATACTAGGAAATTTATAAGAAAATTATATTATCATTTATGCTACATTAGATCATTCATAGCCGCTCTTATCTTAACCGTTTCTGTCGGGTCTTGGTTTGTCCCAAGGCGAACAGACCACCGTCACCAATTGACATCTTTACACCAATTGACATCTTTACAAGAGTGAAGATATCACGAAAATAAAAAATTATATTTATAAAAAAATAAAATATAATACCACTATTACTTATGGAAGAGAAGAATACGACCCTATTATAAAGGTGCGACACTGCCGTCGTTACCAACTCTATTATTATTATAGTGGAGCTGATGTTCGCTTCCGCGAAAAAATTGCGGCACGTATCGGAGTGGATAGGGGCTGGCATGGTCTGGGCCCCTAGCAGCTGACTCGGATCCACGCGCGGAGGGCCCATGGAAAATGTTTCGTATTGCTCGGCTCAACTAGTCTGGGCCCCAAAATGTTAAGGCTGTCTAGTGATCTAGTCCCACCTGATTAGACACTGACACGTGGGCCTCCAGGGTGGCTAATCATTGATGCCAAATGTTCCAGGTTGAGGAAAAACCCGTAGAGAAGGGAGGTCTCATAGTCGTACTCCTATTAGAAGTCAGTCTGTTCGACTAATTTTCCAGTGACTAAAAAGCATCTCAACGGCAAATGCAGAAGAGTATGGATAGGCAAGAATTCATGGATAATCATTTCCAACCCACCAAAACGAGTCTCACATAAGTAAGACAAGAATTCCAATCGTCGTCTACTGCGTACGTACGATGTTGTATGGCCCTGGAGATTGCCGACGAAGGATGGCAATTCCCAGTTGGGAACTCGAAATGATGTAGATACCATCATGCACCGGATAATCTCTTTTATTTTGTAGCATTGGAAAACAGGGAATTTATCCGGTGCAAAGAAGAAGAAGAAGAAAAAGAAGAAGAGAAGTCTCTGCACCAAACATTTGGGTGGCAGCCGGCGCACGGATATGGTCTCAACTCTCATGCGTACGCGTTGCTATGTGCTTTTTGCCTTATCGGCTTCTCACACAGAATAACGTTGATAGTCTAGTCATATTCCGGATGAGAACAAAACTTGTTTCTTCCCCAGTGTGCCATTTGTTGCCTCCATGATTGAACAGGAGGTTTCGTTGACCAGAAATGGTTACAATGATTATACGCAGCATTGCACGATATCTCTTGTTACTGTTGCACAAATTGAAAACTACACCTCTCATGCGATAAGGATCTCAGGACGCTGCAATTATCAGAGACACCTTTCGATCTTCTCTTTTCCGAGTAAAACTCAGGTGGTTTGCCCCTTTGTGATTGCCAAAGGGTGCACTACTAGTAGTAGAGAACTGCAGTTGATGCAAGCAGAGATGCCGGCGTGGATATCTTCTCCTCCTTTGGTTTTGCATGTAATCGTCACATGGAGTAGTTGCTTTCAACATTGGTCCACGGATACCAACTATCAAACGATGTTATTTTTTGCCATCCTTTGCCCTGTCAAACGATAAAATGATAGTGTTGTCTACCGTAAATTGTCTGGTTTTATGGTATATCAGTAGGCTTGTTTTGGTTGAAAACAGGTCGCTGTCCAAAATACAACGAGTGACGTACATCAGATATTTTCAAGGAGAGACTAGAGCATAGTTGCTTGATTTTTCTAAAAAAAAAGTTACTTTCTTCTAAGTTATCTCTGTCCAACGGTCCTGATACATCTGCTCATCTTTCACAAAAAACATCGACACCCAACCCCTAATGCTAATTCTCCACACCGTCTTCCCCCGCCCCCGCTCTCCTATCATATCTTCGGTAGCTTTCCGGCCACTCCCTCCATCACTATCACCACCTCGCCGCTCGTTGATCTGCGCTCTGACCCTGCCCACCGGCGTCTCCTATGGTGGCGCTACCGCGCCGCCTCGCTGCCACGCCTTATCCTAACCGCCGCCACCATCAGTCCTGTCGTTACCCCCCGGCCATCCCTTTAGACCCAGGGAGCACTGGATCTTCTCCGGCATTAGTGAAACCCCACATCGAACCCCTAACCCCCTACCTCAACCTCTATGGCGAGCTCGCCACCCTAAACTCTCCGGTGAGATTGTGCGGTCTCTGTTGCCGCTCCGTATCGACGACGGCTCCGTTGAGGCCCCGCGTCACTGGAGTGAAAAGAAGAATAACAAGAGGTAAAAACAAGCAAGATGACTAGAATTTAAGAAAGTTCCAGTCACCTGTGCCGTAGCAAATTCGTATCGTCAAACTATCAAACACTATGAGTGCTATGACCAATAGAAAAAAAAATGCTAGCATGAAAACTTTAATTAATTTATTAGATGAGACGATTGTTCGCCAACTTATCTGCAGCAGATTCTTTCTGATATTTATTTATGCCATGCTACATTTCTTTTCCTAACGCATTGCAACATGGCAGCAAACTGGGAATATCTGATATGAACAACCTTATGAAGCGACCTAGAAGAATCACAGGGCATGAAATTCATACAGCACCAAACTGATTGCGCATCCGAAGGAGCATCTCCTTGCTTCGACCTATATGAGGAACCGAGCTGCAGATTGCCTTGGGAATACATGTACAATTGTTTCCTCAATGGCCTTTTCTGCTTTATGCTCGGAGATATTACTTGTGAGGTCGGCATACTCCTACCCAAAAATATATGTCTATCCGTCTTTTATTTTGCTATTGGGTGTTCAATCTTCTGTTCGGCTTTGCAATCTCACAAATATATTCACCGAACTAACCGGTCATAAAAGTTTCCGTCTTAAATTCCTCTAGCGAGAGATTTAATAAAATATACTATAAAATATCTTGTCAGAGTCATATATTAGTGATACATAACGAGATATTTTATCAAAATTTTTCTTTACTCGTAGTTCCATCCCTATAGTTAAATTCTCATCCTTGTTGACCGCTACCGCCGCCGTGCTAGAGCGATCGGGCGAGGCCGCAAGCAAGGAGGGTATCCCCCCTTTTCTTGTTCTTCTTCCTCCGTGATGTCAGTGACGAGGGCATCTTGGAGGTTGCCTTCGATAGTCATCGACGCGCTGGCCCCGGTGTTCACAATCAATGATGGTGTCCTCCCCCCCTTCTTCTCCGACGCTAGCAGAGTGAACATGAACGTCCAGGAGATGGCCATCAACATTAGTTGTGGATGCGTTATCGATGACAGACGTCTAGGGGTGGAATTTAAACTCGGTACTCGCGAGTTAAACGAGTACTCAACTCAGCTTGAACTCGGTCCTTAACGAGTCGAGCCGAGTTGGCCTTGAACACATTAAGATAACGATTTAAACGAGCCAAGTTACTGAGTATTCGAGCTACTCGTTTAACTCATTTATCTAGCAGGCCCAAAAAAAATACGGCTCACTGTAATGAGAAGGAATGTTAAAAGTCTTAAACGAGTATTTAATAAGTTTAACAAGCCAACTCGAGTATTTGACGAGTCAAGTCGAGTTGGTGTTTTAGCTCGTTTTGTTAACTAGTCTAGTCGAGTTGGCGTGTTAAGTTAACGAGTATTTCTGAGTCGAGTCGAGTTGGATCGATAACCACCCCTACAGACATCCTTCTCTTCTTGTGTGGAAATCTTTGCTTGTATCTTCTTGATCGAAAATACTACTATCGATTCTTGGTAGATCGGTAAACCGAATCACCGAATCGAAACCATGTTTACGAACTAGGTTTCATGCGGCATAATTCTCCAGAATTTGATGTTTAACTTTCGGAAGATGACTTTTTACCCCGGGAAAAAAATGAAGATTAACATAATGAACCCATTGCCCGCGACTTTTTTTTATAAATATTATTTTTAAAATCAAAAATTTCAAATCTAGAAGTCCGGATTCAAAATTTACAAAACTATACGTCTGTCGGCCAACGGTTAGCCGACAACGCGCTTGTCAGCTAACCGGAGGCCGAAATGGGCGTTGTCGGCCAACGGTTGGCCGACTGCGCGCCGAAAGCACGCGGGTGCCCGTCGGCCGACCGTTGGCCGACAAGGGCAAACGCCATCGTCACTGGCGTTTGGGAACGTGATGCAAACGCCAGCACCTTCGGCGTTAGCCCCCGAAGGGTTTAAAGCGACCGGTGGGCCGCGGGTGGGCCCCACCGACCCACTCAACCCCCCCCCCAGCCTTCTTCCTCCTCTGCCCACCCGAGCGTGCCTCACCACCAACACCACCACCATCAACACCACCGGTAGAACCGCAATTCAAGAAAGCCAGTGCATGCAAGTATCAGTAAGATGATCACAACATCAGCTGTTGCGGCGCTCATGACAACAGAGTTGTCCTGAATATGTGAATTCTTCCCTGTATGCTTGGCTACCACATATGCTGCCAGAGATATGCAGGAGGCTAAACTCAACAAGGACAAAAGTGTTGCAGCCCTTGATGCATAATAAATGACAGCATACTTGGTGAAGAAGAAATCATACATAAAGGCTAGCTCAACCTCAATCACCTTGAAAACCCTGTTGTAGTCTGTGGCACCGTCATCATTCTCCAATAACAGCCCCTTGAAGACAAAATCATGTGCCCTTTCTTTGCATTCGCCACAATCAAACCCAAAGTGGCGCCTTTTCAGCAGCTGAAAAAGAGAGAAGGAAAGGCATACGTCCTTTAGCTCTGGGCTTAGTGACTTGTTGCACAACCATATCTTCTCTATGTCAATGACTTCACCAGCATCGGCTGTTAACTGTGTTGCATATGACCGAGCATCCAACTTGGATTTGCTGCGGGGCCAATCAACCAGGTAATGGCAACCTTCCATGGTGGCTGGAACAAATACACCCTTCTTGTGCTCGTCATACATGTAATCAGCAATCACTTTGTTCAAGTACCAGGATTGGCTTGCCAGGAAACAAATTCATAATTACTATAACGAAATCGGCATATTTTGTATGTTAATTGCAGGTACTGTCTAAGCGATTGTTCTAGAATTTTTCACTTTCTAGCATTTTTCGGAAAGTGTGACTTCTTTTAGCTACAAGCGAGGTAGCCAGCGTGTGGCAGGTTTTCAATAGACACCATAAATGTATTAGTCAGATCGATATCAAAATTTGATAAATGGAAGCAAGAAAAAAAATCAGTAGCTCAACTTTATAGCTCAAAAACCTAAAAGTGATCAAAACTTGACTGAAGCAAAATTAGATACTCCGAGTTCAAACGCGGAAGGGGACAGAGATGCATTTTCCGCAACACGACTGCAAGAGGCATAAGTTTATTTTTTAGAGTTGGTTGCATACCGTGAGATTATTCATTTCCGTAGCTGAATTGAGCTCCCTGCAGTGGAGCTTCCTTCCTCCTCGGAGCAGGCGACGACGGTGAGGGCGAGCACACGCGCCGAGCTGGAGCCCGGCGACGACACGGAGCGGCGGCGCCGGCGGAGGCGAGGCCGAATCACCGGCGTAGACGAGGTTAGCGTCGCCGAGCCGGAGCCCGGCGACGACGCGGAGCGGCGGCGCCGTGCGGAGGCGAGGCCGAATCACCGGAGGCCACCGGGTTAGGGTTTAGGGTGGGGGGTGTCGCCGGTGCCGGAGTTGAAGCCGCGCCGGCCGTCGGGTTTAGAGGAGAGGCCTGATCCGGCGGCGGCGGCCGCCGGACATGACGGCGGCGGAGCCGTCGGAGGTCGGGGGAGAGAGAGAGAGAGAGAGAGAGAGAGAGAGAGAGAGATGGTCGAGAGAGAGAGGCAATCGGGAGAGAGAGCTACGGCTGGAGGTGGAAGACAATGTGCGGGACGTTCGATCGTGATCCAACGGCTCAAAACAATTCGACTGAGATTTAAAAAAAATCAGTCGTGAGGAATAGTCGGACCCATTTTTTATATCCTGTGTGTATGAAGAAGCGGGGGCTCCGGGAACGTGCCTGAGCGCGCACCCTGACTGAGGCCGGTGGTGGCACGGCAAAGCCCCGGAGGGTGCGACTCCGCCACATCTGCCATCTCTGCCGCCTCCAACTGTTGTTCGCCGTGTCATCTCCTTAGGATAGTCACAGGCCCACAGGTGTGTATATCATCCCGAGTTGAGGCGAAGAAAGCATGATAGAAATAACAGCCGGAGCCCGCTACGTCCTGGAGCTCAAGCAGCTGAGCATCAGCTCTTGAATGAGCCCATCTACTGGTGAGAAACATAGCAGTAGATAGCAGTGTACAAATCTCTTCAGTTTCAGGAAAAAAAGAAGAAGAAGAAGCAGCAGCAAGCCACAGTTGAACCATAAGGGCATGTACAACGCCGTCCCTACCCCGGTCTCTTTGACGCAAACTTTGCACAAAACACCCCGACCCAGCCGAGAGACGGGCTGCCCGTCGCCTCGCGAGGCGACGGCCATGTCCCGTGCTCCGAGGCCGGAGAGAGACGCCGTAGCACCGCTGTATTGCCTCGTCTTCGAGAGTCGACCGCATGCTCGGATCCCGCGCGGACAGCTACCGATTTGGGCGCGCGCAGCAGCAGGCGATTTGGGCGTGCGCAGGATTTTTCCGCGCCAAATCCATCTCCGCCCGCCATATATCCTGAGCCGTCCAGTTCGTCACTTTCCCCCAATCCCCCTCATCCATCTCCACCTCGCACTCTTCGTCTCCGATTTGGTGAAGCCCGAGATGTATACGCCGGCCGGAGCTAGGAAGAAGAAGGGATCCACACCTTCGCCGTTGGATGCTGCGGCGGCGGCGGCCCTAGCCCAATCTTTCGGTCGTGGTGGCGGCTCGGCGCTGGCGGCTCTCTCCCTCGGTCGTGGTGGTGGCGCGGCGCTGGCGGCCCGCTCTCGCGGACGTGGTGGCGGCTCAGCGGCGGCAGCGACCCGCCCAACCTCCATTGGTGTCGGCAATGGCACGGCGACGGCGTTCGCTGATGGATTCCCGTTCCCTCCTTCACCGTCTCCAGCTTGGTTTGATGTGGCCGGTGGTGATTCCTCTTCTCCTGGATCATGGTAATCACTGAAAACTAGTAGATCTGAGTGCACTTTTTTCTTTGATTTTTACTCGACAATATTGTGTGCTGGATCATGGTTTCTTTCTGGTATTGTGTGCTGCAAATGTATGCATTTTTCTATGATTATTACTCCTACATTGACATGTAATCATGTATGTTCTTAGAGCTGTCAGTACAACTAAACAGTGTTTCAGTTGTTCTTAGTTTTAAACTGCAACACTACCTAGTTTGTTCATCGATAAAGTTTCATATGTATTTTTAGCAAAAGGTTGCTGTTTTCCTGTGTAGTTGTTATGATACAAGAAATTGAAAGATGTCATTTCAGTGATGTATCTATGTTTCTTGCAGGGATAAAGACCCACGCCCACTCGGTGGGTTTATGAGCTACTTTGGAAACCAGCCACACAATTTTCATTTGGTTGGTGCACCTGTTCACAACCATGAAGGAATTTCACCGGCAGAGGTAGAGATAGTGGACGTGCAGCAGCCTGAACTAGTTGATAGTGACAGTGAAAATGCTAGGACTGAGAAGCGAATTGTCTGGGTAGAGGATGAGGATATTAGCTTGATGAGCTCTTGGATAGAACATTCAACGGATTCAACCTGTGGAGCCGATAGAGGTGGCAACCAATATTGGTCCGATGTTGTTCAATCATACAACAAGACAGCTCCACCCCATAGGAAAAGGAATCTGAAGCAATGCAAGGATCGATGGCACAAGATTAACAGGTGGTGTGACCTCTTCGAGTGTGCTTATGTAAAGGCTCGCAGAGTATTTACAAGTGGATATTCGGATCAAATGTGGATTGATGCAGCCCACAAGTTCTATGTGGCAGACAACAAAGAAGCAAAGCTAGGACCCTTTGTCTTAATAGAGGTTTGGAAAATTTGCCGAGAAGTGACAAAGTGGAAAATATACAATGAAGAGCTAAGGAATGCACGGAAAAGGAGAGCATTTCACCTTGAAGGAGATAATGTTGACAATGATCAAACTGTAGATGAGATGCCAAAGCGACCAATGGGTCAGAAAGCAGCCAAAAAGGCAGTTCTAGCTGCAAAAAGGATGTCAAAAAAACTCAGCTCAGATGAAGATGGCAATTCAAAGGAATCTGCTATTAATGTAGACAAATTTGATAGATATAGCAAATTCCAGGAGGAAACAAATGCAAACCGCATGAAGTTATTGGAACTGCAACAGAAGCTATCATCGGAGAAGCTTGAGACCACAAAAATTGCCCACCTTACAGCACAAGAGAACAAAGAAGGAAAGAAGGTTGAAAAAGAATCAAAGATGATGGAGGCTTATAACAATCTCATCTCACAAGATACAACTTCAATGTCTGATGAGGAAAAGGCAGAGCGAGTTGCTGCCATGAAGTGTCTTAGGAAGGCCCTTTTCCCCGAAACTGTCTAAACAGGTATGTAATTTACTAACTGAATGTGTGATAGCTTCTCTGTATTATACCAAACTAAATGTGTTAGACTGAAATAGCTTCTCTGTGAACAGGATGGCATTCTTCTTGTATGTTCTGGACTGCATTCTACTATATAGTGAACATTTTTGAATGTGAACTTGATCCTATTTTCTGAATGTGCCGCGTATTTTTTGAATGTGAACAGAGGATGCTAGCTATTATCTGATTGGTGGGATTCGGCCAGTGTTGATCTGTCAACAATTATCTACTATGAGTTACCTAAATGCTTGTAGTGGGTAGAATTCTACTAATTACCTGAATGGGTCTCAGTTAAATTTCTGTAATGTTCAGTTTCAGTTCGACTGCAGTTTCTGTGTGAACATGTGAGACTCTGCTCATTTCACCTGATGCGTGTGCTTGTGTAATGTTTCATTTTCAATGTTCGACTGCAGTTTCTGTAACTGAATGTGTGTGAACGAACTGCATGTCTCCCCTAGGTAACTGAAGCACTAGCTAGTGTGGATTTGTTTGTCATGAACCTCCCCTGGCCGTGATGGATTATTATTATAAAATGATACCCTTCCTCCCAGCGGCACAATGCAGTTATTTATCCTTGATATATTTTGTATCAAATAGCCACACAATTGTATACAAATTTTTTTTTATAGTTGATCCCACTACATGCAAAGCATTAAACAGTTTAGAGACAGACCATCCGTCTGTGGGTTGTATGACATGTTTTTATACCTGTCTGTATGATAGATTCGAGGCGCTTAGAGACGGGGACCCGTCTGTGGGTTGTACATGCCCTAAGTGCTTGAACCTGAGATATGTTGCCCTTTTCCATATGCAACCAGGAAACCATTTCTTCCTTTTTGGCTGTATATATCTTCGGGAAAGCTAATTCATAGTCGACTATTTATTCTTTGGCCGCTTGCATGATCTGGATCAATTTGGGAGATATGCAAAGAGAGAGCACGCGTGTGAGAGAAGGTGCTGCGAGAGAGTGTGCGAGGAAGAGGGATTTTGTTTTTTTGAGCAATCGAGGAGAGGGACTAGGAGAGAGAGAGTTACTGAAACGCACCCTCCTATTCTCACCTACAGGTGGCCCTATCCTTCCTGTGCCCCACACGTCATGAGAGACAGGAGTCAGATGCAACGGATAATGAGGAGAGAGAGTTAGATGTGTACGCGGGGCCACCCCTACAAAAGTCTGCACCAACATGTACACATGGGATCTTCTGTGCGCGAAACATTGTGAGCTTCATCAGGACCTCGCCCGCCGCCTCCCTGACCTCGCTCGAGCTTCAGCTATCCGGCCGTGCAGCCTCAAACAACAAGTTAACTTTTGTGGCCTAGGAGATGATTAGCTTAGGATGTTAGAGATGGGGGATGATTAACTTTTGTGGCCTAGGAGATGATTAGCTTAGGATGTTAGAGATGGCCCCGGTCGCTTTAAATCCTTCGGGGGCTAACGCCGGAGGTGCTGGCGTTTGCATCACGTTCCCAAACGCCAGTGACGATGGCGTTTGCCCTTGTCGGCCAACGGTCGGCCGACAGCGGGTACCCGTCGGCCGACTACGTGGCCCGCGTGCTTTCGGCGCGCAGTCGGCCAACCGTTGGCCGACAACGCCGTTGTTCGCCAACGGTTGGCCGACAACGCCCATTTCGACCTCCGGTTAGCTGACAAGCGCGTTGTCGGCTAACCGTTGGCCGACAGACGTATAGTTTTGTAAATTTTGAATCCGGACGTCTAGATTTGAAATTTCTGATTTTAAAAATAATATTTATAAAAAAAAGTCCATTGCCCGCCCTCCTCGTACTGATTGCGCACTACGCCACGAACTGACCAGTCTTGTTCCTTTACCTAAAATAATAAATAAATAAATAAAACAGTCTTGTTCCCCAACTCCAAGCCACGTTCAGATCCAAACCACCAAGCTACTTTTATAGCCAAAACAATAGAAAAACACTGTAAATCTAGTCTGATCCATTACAAACCAAAAATTGGGCACCTAGCGACACCTAGCGACAGCACTCCAACAATATCCACTTCAATTTTTTTAACTAACGACCAAAAAAGCGTGGTATTTATACGGTCACTACCAGGTCAGCATCCGGCACCTAGTTATCGCCTCGTTACATGCCCCGCTTCAAAATTCTCCTCGCTTCCCCTCCAATCCGAGAAATCTCGGCGCAGTACCGCACGTGTGATTCGACCCATCTCTCCATTTGAGGCGTACTGCGTGAAAATTCAGAGCACTTTGGGCCAGGTTCGGGGGTAAAGATCTGCTGATTCGATGCCGAGACTTGCCCAGAATCTGTGGCTGACGGCAGATTTGGGCGCAAAGTTCTGAGCTTTCTGTCGAATTGGTGTTCCGGGAGACAAGTGCAGATTGTTTTGGCTCCGCATGAAGGATTTCTCTCTGCAACCCCGTTGATACGAAGCGGGATTGGCGGTTCTCCAACCGTCGCCGTCCGGATAGAGAAGAAAGGTATTCACTTGGAAGGCATTGAAGGCTGAATACCCGAAGAAATTCTGCAACTTATCCGCATTCCGGAGCAATCCGTCGTTGAATCGCTTAAGAATTGCCTGCAGTTTGGAGCATAGATGGGGACGGGGGCGTCGAGCATGATGGGGCCAGAGGGGTGGGGCCAGACATCGCTGGGCGACATGCCGGAGAGCTGCGTGGCGCCGGTGCTTCTCTACCTCGACCCGCCGGAGATATGCCTCGTCGCTCGACTCAACCGGGCGTTCCGCGGCGCCGCCTCTGCCGACTGCGTCTGGGCCACCAAACTTCCCGCCAACTACCGGTACCTCGCTGCGCTCGCCGCAGCGGCCGACGACGACAGCGGCAGCGACGGCTCAACGGAGGGCAATGGCAGGTGCTGCTCTTTCGCGGCGACCAAGAAGGAGATATACGCACGCCTGTGCAGGCTCACCCCCTTCGACGGGGACACCAAGGTAGCTTATTTCATCTTTTACCGTTTGTACTGGTTCGTGTTAGAAACTGACTAGTACTTGCTTTATGCATGGTGATTAGTCTGCTCTTGTTGTTGATTATGTCTTTGAGTTCTTGGAGTAGAATAAAAGAGGACTTTCTTAGATGGAAGAGAGGGCCCTTGAAGGTGGATTTGGTCTGTGAGCTAGCAATTTGTGGTGTTGAAGGAGTTTTGTTAACTATTACTGGTTATTTTACAGGGACTTTGGAATGAGGATGACTTGGTTTCGAGTATCATGAGCAATTGACACTGCATATTGGATTTTTAGGGCCTCTTTGATTCTAAGAATTTTTGGAGGATTGCAATCCTCAGGAACTTTTCCTAAATAGGTTGTTTGATTTGGAGGAATCACTCAATCAAATACCATTCCCATGAAATCAAAGGAATTTGATAGGAATTTAAACATCCACCATAACCTGCTTTCTTTTTACGGTTGATATCTTGGATGATGTTATTCTGGCTTTTTCATACTCGTGTTGCAATTATCTAACTAAAAGTGCCTGTGTAGGAATTTTGGATCGAGAAGAGCAAGGGTGGTCTTTGCATGTCCATCTCCTCAAAGGCTATGGCGATTACCGGCATAGATGATCGGAGGTATTGGAGCCACCTCTCCACAGAGGAGTCAAGGTACTTCCCTGTTCCCCGTCGGGTGTATTTTTTGGTGTGAAGTTAGACCTTAGGAAACTGTTGGTTGTGGAAACCTATTCAGATTTTTGTTTGCATATGAAATTTGAGTATGAAAGAACAGAAAGATATATTCAATATTTTTCTTACATCATAGTTTTTTGAAATGTCCTATCATATGGAGATTAATGCATCACTCATTTAGGCTTTGGATATCCATGCTCGTTGGTGTATGTGAAACGCTGTATCTTTGGTATGAGCATATAAAGAACTTTCTTTTGTGCAGTACGCACATATTTCTTTTGCATACCTAGCCGTGGGTATTCCTCAATTGTAATGCTGTTTCAATTCTTTCCCATGAGGTGCATCAGACTAGCTATGAACAAATTGAGAATGTTGGCCTCATGTCCAACAAAGTTCCAAACTGTTAGTAAGAACGCACAATTTTTCCAGCTAATAAAGTCATCAGGAATGTGATTGGCATATCTTGGTGGTTGGTTAAAGTGATGGGGGTTTGATAGTTGACATATGCGGAATTTGAGATCATTGTTTTCTTTAAGCTGTGTACCCTACCAAATGCTACAAAGCTCATAGTCATAGTCATAGTCACAACCACAGAAGCTCATGTCTGGGAAAAGGTCTATTTTGGTTGATATGCTGTGCTATTACATGTCATTCCTTAGGTCATTTGTGATATAGTCATATAGAAAATCTTGGAGTCAATCATCATGCTGCATACTGCCAAAACCAAAATGGAGCCAATCTATCTGATAATTTCTGATGTAAATTGACCGTTAAAATTTAGGTTATGCTGTGATTTGATCTATTCGGGGCTTGGCGCCTACATGACTTGTTGTCCATTGAGTGTGTTTTGTCTTTTTTTCCTGCTTATGCGTGCAAGCACTTCATTGCATTATTGATTGCTGTCATCTAGCCTCAAAACCTAAAACATAACTTATAGAATTTGATAATGCAATTTGTTGCGATGGTTTACTTGAAATATATGCAATTTCGTGACAGTTTTACACATTCGTACTTCTCTTCTGATATCTTTAGGAAATGTTTCGGGCTATCCTTTTCTAGTACAATCATCGTTACAGTCACTAAATAAGCGATGGTTAAACTGCTATCCTTGTATATTACAGATTCCATAGTGTTGCCTATCTCCAGCAAATATGGTGGCTTGAGGTGGCTGGGAAGATTGATTTCTGCTTCCCTGCTGGTTCATACAGCCTTCTCTTCCGGCTCCACTTGGGCCGACCACACAAACGCATGGGTCGTCGGGTCTATGGCTCTGAGCTCGTCCACGGTTGGGACATTAAACCGACACGATTCCAGCTCTCAACATCAGATGGCCAGCACACTACATCTCAATATCATCTAGATGGACCAGGAAGCTGGATCCTTTACCATGTCGGTGATTTTGTCATATCGAGTTCAGATGAGTTGACCAAGCTCAAGTTCTCTATGATGCAGATTGATTGCACCCATACCAAAGGTGGTCTATGTGTTGATTCTGTTTTTATATATCCGAAGGATCATCAACATGAGGAGTGCATAATCTGCAAGTAATCTTGCGAAACTGCTGCTTCACTCTTTGTGGCAGCTGAGCGAGGGTGCCTAGCCTTTTTCCTGGCCATTCTTGTCCAAAAGCTCAGTGTGAATATTCTTTTCTGAAAGTTTTGCATGAACCTGAAGTATTCTTCTGTATTGTTTGTAGTGCTAGTTAAATAAGTTGGGGTCAGGAGGATTTAGATGTAGGTGATGTATGATTTGAGTGGTCTGCGTGTACCTAGAAAGGTTGTTTCATTTGTTCCTCATTGGTGCAGTGATGTTTAGGTAAATAAAGTTTTCCTGGATCCCGTGTCAGATATATATGCATTCTTCCCTTCGAGATCTTGTATTTAGAGAAAAATACACTCACGGTCCTTGACACGCGGTTTACCCTCTAAATTTTTTGAAGGGATTTACCCGAGGTCAAAACGTGGGTTCGCTGGAGCTAACCGATTATGTGGCGTGTTGAACGTGCTAGTGTGGCATCTAGTCAGATTAGGCCCTCATGTCAACCATATTCTCTGATTTCTCTCCTATGTCTCCCACAATTCTGGAGGCGCTAGCACCCCGACGTTCGATAGAAACAGGGAGGAAGCCAGGAATTTTATTAAAGAGAAGCCAATGAAACATATATAAACATGTAAAACATTGAAGGGGCCATATATATGAATTTAGATATTAACTCCATATATTATTAGGGGGGTCTGAGAAATTTTTTTAGCATGGGAGAAACCATGGCTCCAGCTCGCCCCTTGCTGGTTCTGTCCCATCAGACCCTCCGACACAACATCCTAGGACTGCTCGAATGCAGCAAATTGCTGAAACATTTAAACATCCACAACAAAATATTCTTCTCATAAAAAAATTAGGATGTTGTGCTTCCCATCAGACGCTCCGACGCAACATCCTTGGTAAGAAATTCACTTGCGGATCTCGTTACTAACATAATTAGTCCTGACTGAACATCTCTACTTTGTTCTACTTAATTGTGTCTCTGCAAATAATTTGAATTGGATTTTGGGCCCGATCATACTGACTGATCACTGCATCCTCCATAGACTCTAGTACATAAGCCCATGACTGGTATCTTCTATTTTGTGATTCCCGTAAGCAAGTTGTGTACTGAAATTGCTTTCGGGTTTGATGGAGGAACGTGCTGAAAGCATGAAACATTGAGAATGCTTGTTAAATTAAAAGGAACATTTAGAAGGCTGGGCTAAGCTAAGTTGGGCTCGGGCGGGCCAAATCTTGCGTGTATTCGGATGTGTAAATGGTCAAATATTTTGGAGAGAAGTGCTTCTATACTCTTCTAACCTCTTTTTTGCACGATTTTTAAAGCGATGCACTGATCTCAAAGCAGCTGGAGCTTGTGTTCATGGGCTTGGCCCATATCCAAACCCGCCCGCCTTGCCTCCACTTCTCAACCCGTCCCGCCCCTCCTGTCTTCTCCATACGCGCGGGACAAAAAGCCACCGCCGCCACCGCCGCAACTCCACCTCGTCGCCGGCGCCGCGCGCTCCGCACCGCCGGCCCCGCCATCGCTGCTCCTCCGTGGTCGCCGCCGGCCGGTGGTGCAGACGGACATGCCACCGCCGCCGCCGCTGCCCCCGCCCCATCGCCGGCGTCGCGCCTCCGCACCCAACGCCCCGTCGTGGCTGCGCTCCGCCTCGGTCGCCGCCGGCCGGCGCTGCAGGCCGAACCGCCGCCGCAGCCTCCGCCCCATCGCCGGCGCTCCGCACCCGACGCCACCCCGTCGCAGGGGAGCGCCTGCGCGTGGGAGAGCGGCGGCGCGCGGGGGCTCGACGGCGCGCTGGGCAGGACGGCACGTACGGGGGAGCGCGCGGCTGCTGGGATGCGGGGCTACTAAGGCGGGAGCAACCGGGCTATGCTCACCCCACGTCGTGCGCTGCGTCGGCGGCGGCGAGGACGAGGGCCGGGAGGGGTCGCAGTGGCATGCGTGGGCGGCGGCGCGAGGGCCCGAGGGCAGCAGGGGAGCGAGGGCGACGGCAGGGGCGCGGTGGCGCGCGTGGGCGGCGGCAGGGGCGCGTTGGCGTGCGTGGGCGGCGGGGCACGAGGCAGCGGTGCATGAGAGCGGCAGGGCGCGGCGGCGTGCGAGGGAGGTGTCGGGTGGATCGTGATAGGGCGCGTGAGGTGGGCGGGTTTGGATATGGGCCAGCCCATTGAACACAAGCTCCAGTTGCTTTGAGATCAGTGCATCGCTTTAAAAATTGTGCAAAAAAGAGGTTAGAAGAGTATAGAAGCACTTCTCTATTTTGGATCTACTCCTGGGCCTGTAATATATTCTGCCGTTCTTGACTAGTTCTGCTGCACCGTGTTTTATTTTGCTTCCTGGACGTATTACGGAGTACATCTCAAGGAAACCTTGTCATCCTACTAGAGCGTTTTCTATGTTATCACCTTTGTTCACTTCGTAGTTATGCTGGGTAAATGGGTAAAGTTCAGGTTAACAAAGAATATGGCATCAACACCACCACGATGCCGTCATCGCCCAGCAAGGCTTTCGCCACGATCAGCTCGTCGTCCACATGAAGCCATAGACGCTGGAGACCACACTGACCATGCCGACCTCAAGCACCACGTCCAGCTCAGCTTAGAGGGGATCCTGCTCCATGCCTGGAACGAGCAAATCATCACCAAGGTCATCGGATGCGCGTGCTCACTCCACTACATTGAAGGCCAAACCGTGCACATCGGACGCGGGTGCTCACTCCACTACATTGAAGGCCAAACCGTGCGCAAGGAGGACGTCACCTCCCTGGGCCTATGGGCATAGACTGTGAACCCCAGTGCGATCCTTAGCTAACCTTGCCTGCCAGGTCTACGGGGAGTGACGTGCCGGAGACAGGACGGCACAGGCTCACTCACCAGGTGCTCATTCACCAGAGCATCCATGAGGATTACTCTGGCTCGACAGTTGACGATGGTGCTCCTCCACAACCCAAGGTGGCTGAGTTCAAGTGGACGCTCGACGTCATTGACGACGACAATGAGATCCATGACCGCTTGCAGCCGATGCCGCGCGGTGAGGATGACGACGATGAGCGTCGAGGACATTGGGAAAGGGGGCATCAACCTGGCACAACAACTTGTTCTATCGTAGCAGCTCGTGCGCGCCACAGGAGCACTCAGGTGGTCACCGTGACGGGCGTAACGACCGTTGAGATGATGGCGGTAGAAGCCGCGCTACAAGCTCGAACGACGGCCGCTGTGGAAGGGGCCACAACGGCAGAAAAGAGGTACCCCATCATCCGAGTGCGCGTCACCACGTGCCTACCACTGCCTCCTCGCGAGGCATCAGCCTGGGGTGGGCACTGAGATTGTGTGCCATGCTGGGAGTCCACATCTCCCAGCCCCATCGCCTTCTTCACGTCGTTGTCAACTCTAGAGCGCCGCCCAAGCTTCCCATCGCCGGTGCGCGCTGCCTGGGTGATGCTGGGTGTGCCAGACATGCAGGTGCATGTCCACGCATCGCCTGCCCTTAAGGAGCAGCAGCCCCCCAAAAGGCCACTCCCTTATGCACGGAACATGCTGCATAACACGCTAGCTACTAGACGGCACAGGAGGTGCAGAGGCTGAAACCATCTGCCAGTGGCACCCGCGTTGTTGGCATTGATGCGTGCATGCCTGTGGCCACCGCTACTACTCCCCTGACGCTGATGATCCAAGCCAAGCACGATCCTGAGCTAGCACCCAACTCCACCCCAATGATGCCGCTCTTTGTCCCGCTCCAGGAAGCATTGCTAGGATCGCCAAGGTCCTCGCCCCACGCCCACCGACGGCACACGACAAGACCCTCCAAGGGGGCTTCCCGATGGGCTGCAGCAACAAGCGTCTTCAAGCCAAGGGCACACGCCCATTGCCAAGATGGCTGAGAAATGGCCGTGTCACCAGCTGGGTATCGTTGATGACGGTGAGTAGATCACTGAGGCAGCGATCAAGAAATTTATCAAGCTCTTCTAAGGACATCTGCCCTCTATTGCCATCACAGCCCTCTGTGCCATGTTCTACCTTGACCGCGACTTTGCCATGGTGCTAGGTGAGGCTCTGATCGAGCATGGTAGCAAGGACGCGGTAGAGCATGAAAGCGAGGGTGGTGCCACTTTCACGGTAGAGGCCTGACCATGGGTCCTCTGTTATCCAGAGTTCCTTTAGTTTCCAATGTTAGAGTCGATTTGTGTTGTTGTTGCTTTTGTATGTGGTAGATCAAACCGCCTGATGGTTGCCATGATGTATGCCTGTGGGGAAACTGAACGTGATGTCCTATGTCTGTTTGTGGTTCGCCATCCCTATTTTTGCTAACTGGTTGTGCCTCTCATGTGTCTGCCGATGCCATGGCCATAGTCCTGCTTGTTACTATTGTGATGCACAACCATTTTCCAAATGAGTGATCTGCAGGTTAACATCCTCTGTTGGAATGTTAGGGGGCTGAATTTCCCTGATCGAAGGATAACTGTGCCCGAAACAATCGCATCCACTAGTTGCCATGTGGTTTGTCTCCAGAAAACTAAGGTCGATCATTTCAACCAGTCCCTCGCGTCCTACCTTGGCGGGTTCCCCCTTTAGAATTTCGCGCATCGTCCGGCCGTGGGCATAAAGGGTAGGATCTCATTGCCATGGGATGAGAACGTTAGGTAGGTTTTGTATATCCTGTTGGGCACCTTTTGCCTCTCCGCCATTATCCAATTGATAAATTCCCACACCATCTTCAAGGTAACTGCGGTCTATGGCCCAACAAAACATTGTAGAAAGGATGAGTTCTTTGTCGAGCTCCTAGCTCAGAAACCGGCCACGAGGGAGAGGAGGATCACCCTTGGTGACTTCAATCAAATATACTGGGCCAAATATAAGAATAACAACCATATCAATAGAAGTAGATTAAACTATTTTCGTGTGGTCTTCCACAGTTGTGAACTTAAGAAAATCCACCACTAGTGTGAGTCATGTGATGACGTGTACATCTGTGTGATGAATATCTTGCCACTTTGTGTTGCGTTGAATTTGAGGTTGCATGAATTCGGTTTTGAATTTGTGGTTGATTGTTTGAGTTTCTCAATTTGTCTCAAGGAAAAATTGAGTGGATAAAGGATTTTTCTCGACTGACTTGGGTCAAGTGGAAGACTTGTGCTCGCGACGTTTTGCTTGGTCTATTGTGTGCAGGTGCGAGTTGGGTGCGGCGATGGTTCGGTCATATGGACCGGCGCGATAGCTTGGAGGGCTGAGATGCGGTCAAGGAGGTGGCGACGACATCGTGCTGCTTAAAAGCATGTACGCGGACGACAAGAAAGCGGGTGGAGACGAGACGTGAGGACCAAGTCAAGTGCGAGGGCGTTTTGGTAAAAACGCAGAAACCACCGAAGCTCAACCAAGAAACTGCGGCGGCGGCCGGAAGTGGTTTAGGGTTGGTAGCTTAGGGTGGTAGGAAAATCGAGAGGAGGCTAAGCTATTTAGACGCTTTGAGATGCGTGCTAAGTAACTAGGGCCATTAGGGCATGAGGCCCAAGAGTGGAAGAGGGGGTTGTCCCTCCCCACTATAAATAGGTGATTAGGGTTTCTTAACCCTTGGACCCCTTTGGATGAGATTATGAGAGCTGCACTTAGAGAGTGCTTTGCCTAAGATGAGAGGCATGTACAAACACTAGAAAATCCACGAAAATCAATACAAAAAGATTCCCAATGAAAGCCATGAGTCTCCCCGTGTGATTGTGAGTTTTTCTCTTTTTGCTCTTTGGATTTTCGTTCTTCTCCTTCCCTCATGGATTGATTTGTTTCTTGAGGTTTGTTTGGTGGAATAGATTGCTAGGACGTGTGAGATGTTTCAATGTTGATTGAATATCAAAATCCCTCACAAGTCCTAAGGATCAATTGATTTGATTTCGTGCAAGTTTTTCTCTCGTTTGCTCTTGGAACAGCTGTTAGTAGATTGGAGTTTTCTCTCAGCACAGATGAGTTTTTGAGGTGATTCCAATTGGAACAGCTCCGTAAGTCGTTTGTCTATCTCTGTGCAAAATTTCATCCAATTCCGTTGGGTGGATCAAAATCTGCGAACGTTTTACCGAGCGACGATCTGCTGTTTCGCAAAAACCGGAAGTTCCGATTTTCACACCGGAAGTTCCGGTCACATCGGAAGTTCCGATCCAGCAGTCGGATGTTCCGGTTTTTCCCGAGCATTTAAAATCAGGGTAACACCGGAACCTCCGGCCACATCGGAAGTTCCGATCCAGGAGTCGGAAGGTCCGGTTTTTCCAGAACGTTCGAAATCGGGGTAACACCGGAAGTTCCGGCCACATCGGAACTTCCGATATATACACCGGAACATCCGGTCTGGCTGTTTTTTTGTAACCTTTTCAATCCATTTGTCGATTGTTTTTCCGCTGCGTTTCTTGATTTGATCACAATAACTAATCAATAGTTTTGTGTTCTAATCTTGAGAAGAAATTTTTAATTCGACATTCACCCCCCCCTCTGTCGGAAGCCGTCGATCCAACAAGTGGTATCAGAGCCCGGTCTCGCTTCTCTATAAGCTTTGACCGGCTTTGCGAGCCATGGCTTCCCACGGATACTCGACTCGTCCTCCTGTCTTCAATGGGACGGACTGGGAGTTCTGGAAAAATCGAATGAAAATTTTTATCCAGTCAGAGGGACTTGCTATTTGGCAAATCATCGAAAGGGACTTTGCTCTTCCTGCCGAAGTGACGGCTGCAAATCAGGCTGATGTTGAAAACAATTGCAAGGCCATCAACTATTTGCTTTCTGGTTTGGATAGGAAGGAGCATGAGCGGGTTGCTCATCTTGATACCGCTCACAAGATTTGGTCGACCTTGATCACCTATCATGAGGGGTCCGACCAAGTCAAGATTGCTCGAGCGGATCAATACAAAGTTGAATACAATCGCTTTGAGCAACGCTCTGGGGAATCAATTTCTGAACTTTTTGAGAGATTTGAAAGAATTGTGAATAAGCTCAGGAGTGTGGGAGTGAGGTACACTGACTCAGAGATGGCTAGGCATGTGTTGAACACATTAGAGCCCGCTTTTGAAGTGCGGAAGATTGCCATCCAAGAGTCTGCCAATCTTGCCACTCTCACACTTGATCATCTGTTCTCCAAGCTCTCTACTCATGAGATCACATCGGAAAACAGAAATGGTTCTAAGTCCAAGACTTTGGCTCTTGTTGGGAACACTTCCTCGGATCCATCGGGGATAGTGTCTCCTAGTGTCAACTCTGACACTTGCTTGATTTCTTCTTCTGGACTGTCTCTTGCAGCCTTGTCTTCTTTGTCTGATGATCAGCTTGAATCTCTTCCCGAGGATGAGCTTGCGTTATTTGCAAAACGCTTCTCTAGGGCATATAAGAATGTGAGAAATAGGAGAAGGAAATCCTCGGACATCACCTGCTATGGATGTGGTGAGAAAGGCCACATCCGATCCGAGTGTCCCAATCCTAAAGAGAGGAACAAGTTTGCTTCTAAATTTCAGGACAAGAGAAGGAACAATTTTGGATCAAGGCCCAAGATGCGTGAGGCGGAGAAGAATCTTCGTCGAGCTCTCGCCGCTTTTGAAGATAGCGACAACAGCTCCAACTCTTCTTCATCTTCCTCTTCCTCAAGCGAGGATGAACCGGAGCCGCCCAAGCACAAGAAGAAAGGGAAGAAGAAGGTAGAACATGGCTTCACCGGCATGTGCTTTATGGCGAGATCCGAAGAAGAGAGCGACGACGGAGATCTTGAAAGCGATGTAAGTTGCACCTTCGATGAGCTCAGTGTTAGGCATGATAAACTGCTTGATATGTTTGATGTACAAAATGATGCCTTGTTTGCTTCGATCAAGAAATCTAAAGACCTGTCTAAGAAAGTTAATTCTCTTACACTAGAAATTGCTAAACTGAAAAGTAATGAGGATGAGTGTGCTAGTTGTGATGTTTTACACAAAGAATTTCTCGAAGCTAAAGATGCTCATGCTAGTGTAAGTGAATTGCTTCAGTCAGCCATGATTGAAATTGATAAACTTAAGTCGAGCCCTTGCTCCTTTTGTGTTTCTAAGGATGACAACTTAGATTCTCTTAGAAAAGAAATTGACATGCTTAAGGCTTCACATGCTAGTTTGCCTTCTTGTGGATCTCTAGGATGTTCCTCTAGCTTAGCACCTCTGGATGAGTTGAATGAGATGAAATTGTGCTTTGCTATAGGTTTCACATTGCATATAACTGTCATCCAAGAGCTTATGGTCTATAAGGACAGTCTAACCAAGCTTAAAACTGTTTATCTTGCTGGTTGCATTGTTCACTCATTTCATGCTAATGAACTCAAGAATGCTAAGAATCAACTTGCTAGCATTAGTTCTAAGAGCACTCAAGAATCTTTCCCATGTTTAAGATGCAAGTATTTGGAAGATAGAAATAAAGAATTGAATCAATCTGTGCTTGAAATGAGAAGACCAGTGTGTGATAAATGCTCTGAACTAGTTGAAGAAAATCAGGACCTAGGAAGACACATTTCTGAGCTTTACAGAAAACTCACTTTGGCTAATGCTACTGCTTCTAAGTTACCTGTTGATGTTTCTCATGCTGTTTCCTCTACTTGCACATTTTGTCATGAGCTTGAGAATGATGTTTCTGCTATGCATGCTGCATTTAGAGAGAGGTTTAAGAAAACAGTAGCTGAAACATGTAGCATTGCCTGTGTGTCTTGTGAGTCTCTAAAACTTGAACTAGGAGCATACAAAGAAAAATATGAGAAAGCTGTTAGAGTGTCAGCTTCAGGAGCTTGTCTTACCTGTGCTTCTTTGCTTAGGGAAGTTGATTACTTCAAGAAAACTTTGGTGAGATTTTCTGGAGGTAGAAAAGAACTTGACATGATCTTAGACAAGTCTAGAGTTAGCTCAGGCAAAGGTCTAGGTTTTAATCATGTGGAAGAAAATAAGAATCACCCTCCTCATCCCATTGGTTCTCTTGGTAGAGGTTTGATTGCAATAGCTCAGGGGGAGAGGGGAACAGTGTTCAAGTCAGGTGGCTATCTGGATTCATCTCTTAAGGACAAGAGTGCTTCAGCTTCAGTTGGTGCTACCTCGCAAAGGGTAAAATACCAATGCACTCATTGTCATAAGGATGGTCACTTAGTTGAGTTCTGCTTTCGACGTCTCAAGGAGGAGCGTCGTGACCGTGTTCGTGCTCTTAGGGGTATTCAACGACGCAACAATGCGTTGAGTGCTCCTAAGACACACACGAGGCCTCAACATGTTGAGGTTTCTGGTAGCTCTAGCAGGCGACAGGGTTTAGGTCGCTTAGAGTCCTCTCGCCGTCCTCTTGGAGGTGGTTCACGTGCTCCGGTGCGTGACATTCCTCCGCGGCGTGTTCTAGGTCAGGGTCGTAGAGTTGCTCAAGGTGTTGCATTGCATACTAATCACTCACGATCTTTTGTTCCTTTTCAGCGAGTGACTCAGTACTGGATTCGAAAATCCTTGCTTACTAACCCCAGTACTGAGCCCACTCGTTTTCGGTCTTTTGTATAGGTTGGCCGGCGAGGGTTGGTGAACATGTGGCTTGTTGATTCCGGGTGTTCACGTCACATGACCGGAAGCTCAAAATGGTTCACCTCCCTCAACAAGACGTCCGGTGATGAGTACATCACTTTTGGAGATGACTCCCGTGGACGTGTGACACACAAGGGCGCAGTGCGAGTCAACAACAACAACATTCTCAAAGATGTTGCCCTTGTGAGTAAACTGAAATACAATCTCATTTCTGTTTCACAGCTCATTGATGATGATTATGAGGTGTGTTTTAAGAAGAATGGATGTCGTGTTCTTGATTCTTCGGGTGCACTTGCTTTTGGTATTTCTCGTCCCGGTAGAGTTTTTGCTGCTGAGTTTAGTTCTTCTGAGTCTAGGTGTTTTCTTGCAACTAGTTCTTCAGTGTTTCAACTTTGGCACCGACGTTTGGGGCATGTTGGTTTTGACCACTTGACTAGAGTTGGCAGCCTTGACCTTCTGAGAGGTTTGCCCAAACTCAAACCAGTCAATGATTTGGTATGCGCCCCATGTCGTCATGGCAAACAAGTTGCCGCTCCTCATCCACCTGTCAATCAGGTGAAGACCGATGGACCCGCTCAGTTTTTACACATGGACACTGTAGGTCCAGCTCGGGTTCGATCGGCGGGTGGGAAGTGGTATGTTCTTGTCATTGTTGATGACTATTCTCGGTTTTCTTGGGTGTTTTTCATGGAGCACAAATCTGAGGCATTTGAGTTCTTTCGAGATTTGGCTTTGAGGCTTTTGAATCTTTTTCCTGGCTCTTTGAAGGGAATTCGCAGTGATAATGGGTTAGAATTCAAGAATGCTTCTTTCGCAGATTTTCTTGCTGATCGTGGTGTTGAGCACCAATTCTCCACTCCACGCACCCCACAGCAAAATGGTGTTGTGGAGAGGAAGAATAGAACTTTAGTTGAGATGGCAAGAACGATGCTTGATGAGTATGGCACATCGCGACGGTATTGGGCCGAGGCCATCAACACCGCTTGCTATGTGTCAAATCGAGTTTTTCTGCGTTCTTCTCTGCACGTGACATCTTATGAGCTTATGTTTGGGAAGAAGCCAAATGTGTCCCATCTTCGGGTTTTTGGTTGCAAATGCTTTATCCTGAAGAAGGGCCTTCTCGACAAGTTCGAGTCGCGCACTTCTGATGGTATCATGCTTGGATACCCTGGACATTCGAAAGGATATCGAGTGCTTAATCTTGAGACTAACACCATTGTGGAGTCCTGTGATGTGACTTTTGATGAGGCTAGCTCTGCTAGACCCGAGTTTTCAGGTGTTTCACAGGAGTCCGAGTCGATCTTCCAGGATGAAGATGACTTTGAGAGTGGCGTGGGCCGTGCCCCCACTTCTCAGGCGACAGCTGTTGGTCCTCCAGTTGTCTCTTCGACAGTAGCTGAGGGTCCAGCACCGACAACTTCATCATCGGCGATGGCACCTTCTTCACCGGCAGCTCAGCTTCCTACCTCTTCTACAGCTGAGGTAGAGGCTGCCGAGGCTACTTCCACTCAAGTTCCAGATGAGCTCGGGGGTCCACAACGCCTCCAGAAGGATCACCCTCCAACACAGATCATCGGCGACATCTCTGAGCGTGTAACTCGCTCCAGGTCCATTCCCTCCTCAGAGCTTGTGCATTCTGCTTTTGTTGCATCTTTTGAGCCCAAAGATATATGTCATGCACTTTCTGATGATAGTTGGGTCAATGCCATGCATGAGGAGTTAGAAAATTTTGAGAGAAATAAGGTTTGGACGCTTGTAGAACCTCCACTTGGTCATAATATCATTGGAACCAAGTGGGTGTTCAAGAACAAGCAAAGTGAGGATGGCATTGTTGTTCGCAACAAGGCTAGACTTGTGGCCCAAGGATTTACTCAAATAGAGGGTTTTGATTTTGATGAGACTTTTGCACCTGTAGCTCGCTTAGAGGCTATACGCATTTTGCTTGCATTTTCAGCTTCTAAGAAGTTCAAGCTTTTTCAAATGGATGTGAAAAGTGTATTTCTTAATGGTTTCATTAACGAAGAAGTCTATGTTAAACAACCTCCAGGATTTGAGAACCCTAAATATCCTAACCATGTATTCAAACTGTCCAAGGCTCTCTATGGTCTTAAGCAAGCTCCTAGAGCTTGGTATGATAGACTTAAGAGTTTTTTGATTCAAAATGGCTTTGAAATGGGAAGGGTAGACAAAACCTTGTTTCTCCTTAGGCGTGGCAATGACCTTCTGATAGCTCAAATCTATGTGGATGATATAATCTTTGGTGGCTCCTCTAATGCTCTTGTGTCCAAGTTTTCCGAGATGATGAGCAGGGAATTTGAGATGTCTATGATGGGTGAGCTCCAATACTTCTTGGGGTTACAAATCAAGCAGACGAAGGAGGGCACCTTTGTCCATCAGGCCAAGTACACCAAGGATCTATTGAAGAAATTCGGGATGAGTGATGCCAAGCCAATTAATACTCCGATGTCTACTGCAACATCACTTGGTCCTGATGAAGAAGAAGAGGCGGTGGACCAGAAGGAGTTCAGGAGCATGATCGGCTCCCTCCTCTACTTGACAGCGACAAGACCGGACATCCAGTTCGCTGTTTGCCTATGTGCGAGGTTTCAAGCCTCGCCGAGAGCCTCCCACCGGCAAGCTGTGAAGCGCATCATGAGGTATCTTCGATCATCCCTTGAATTTGGACTTTGGTATTCATGCTCTTCTGTTCTTGGGATTCGGGGTTTTTCTGATTCAGACTTTGCCGGGTGTAAGATAGACCGCAAGAGTACTTCTGGCACTTGTCATCTTCTTGGCACTTCTCTTGTTTCATGGTCTTCTAGAAAACAATCTTCTGTTGCACAATCTACTGCTGAAGCTGAGTATGTTGCAGCCGCTAGTTGTTGTAGTCAGATTCTTTGGATGATTTCGACTTTGCGGGATTTTGGGTTGTCTTTTGATAGTGTTCCACTGTTCTGTGATAACACTAGTGCTATTAATATTGCTAAGAACCCAGTGCAGCACTCTAGGACTAAGCATATAGATGTGCGGTTTCATTTCCTGAGAGACCATGTTGAGAAGGGTGATGTAGTGCTTACGTTTGTTGACTCTGAAAATCAGCTCGCGGATATCTTTACCAAGCCATTAGATCCCACACGATTCTGTGCCCTTAGAGGGGAGTTGGGGATTGTTCATCCCCATGGGTTGGTTTGAGGGGGAGTCTTCTCACTGTGTATCATAATGTAATATAGTGCATTTTGCATCATTTGTGATATATCATGTGCACTTTGCATGTTCACGAGTTTTGTCTATTATCCTTGATGAAACAATGAGTTCTACGAGTTCGCTATATGCCATATTCTGAGTGTCTAGCTCATTTTACCATATTTTGATATGTGTTCTCAAGAATCAGTAATGCTAGCTTAGTTGGACAACAACTTAAATTTAAATCTTTGATCTACTGATGAGTTGCCTGCTAGGGAATCCTTTGCTTTTGAATCTGCTCATGACTCTAGTATTGCAACTATGATCTTTGTGTATGACTGGTCAAAGATAGGACTTCATGGTAATCTTGATTAGGACTGCTAGTGACTTAACATGCCTAGGCTTTTGTGGCTCGGGTCGGAGAATGCTTAGTGTCATCAAAAGTCACTAGTTTTTGCTCTACATGCTTGAAATCTATCATATGCTAATGTAAAAAAAATGCTAAAATAGGGATGAATCACTCAAGGTACTTGCTCGTGCAGGAGGTAGTACTTTGGTTGTGGCTAGTCCAAATAATCATGTGGACTCAATGTGAAAAAGTCAGGATGAATCACTCAAGATACTTCCTCGTGCAGGGGGTTGTATTTTGGTTGTGCCTAATCCATTTAATCATGTGATTGCTTAATTCAGCATGTGATAGAGCATTTTGGTCCTAATCTTGATCGGTTGTCCTCCTAGTCATGGCTTAGCGCTAGGTTGTCATACTTCACTCATGTTTAGAGTCATTGCAATTGTGACTATCTAGTCTGGCGCTCATTACTAGTGAACCCTTTAATATGCTAAGAACTTGATTTGCTAGCTGCTCTTCTTGATTTACATGTCTTCTTATGGTTTGGTGAGCACCTATGTGGCATATTAGCACTTTTTGTGTCTCATTCTGGATAATCTTCAAAGCTCGCTGCAACTGAAAAATAAAAAATTCCACGCATACATGCTTATCCTTGATATTCCATCATTGCATAGTCTAAGGGGGAGGCGTGCCTTCCCTTGATGACTATAGTGCCAAAGGGGGAGAAATAGGAGTATCAATCATACCTTGGCATTCGTTTACGAGATAGGCATGGGTGTGTATCTTCTGAAAATTGCTTTGTTCTGGAGTAGATCATAGATATATGAGGTATAGGAGTGAGGGGGAGTCTCAGGGTTTATGTTTTGCCTTCACTCACATTTTTTATCTTACTCATTTTTGATCTTACTCTTGTTGACATTCACTTGGCCCAGTACTTGCTTTCTCTTTCTTTTGGCCAAGTTTGAATTCTTGCAACCTGATTGCTTTTAATTCTTTAAACCAATGCAAACTTGATTGATTGAGAGATGTTGGCAATATATTCATCAAGGGGGAGATTGTGAGTCATGTGATGACGTGTACATCTGTGTGATGAATATCTTGCCACTTTGTGTTGCGTTGAATTTGAGGTTGCATGAATTCGGTTTTGAATTTGTGGTTGATTGTTTGAGTTTCTCAATTTGTCTCAAGGAAAAATTGAGTGGATAAAGGATTTTTCTCGACTGACTTGGGTCAAGTGGAAGACTTGTGCTCGCGACGTTTTGCTTGGTCTATTGTGTGCAGGTGCGAGTTGGGTGCGGCGATGGTTCGGTCATACGGACCGGCGTGATAGCTTGGAGGGCTGAGATGCGGTCAAGGAGGTGGCGACGACATCGTGCGGCTTAAAAGCATGTACGCGGACGACAAGAAAGCGGGTGGAGACGAGATGTGAGGACCAAGTCAAGTGCGAGGGCGTTTTGGTAAAAACGCAGAAACCACCGAAGCTCAACCAAGAAACTGCGGCGGCGGCCGGAAGTGGTTTAGGGTTGGTAGCTTAGGGTGGTAGGAAAATCGAGAGGAGGCTAAGCTATTTAGACGCTTTGAGATGCGTGCTAAGTAACTAGGGCCATTAGGGCATGAGGCCCAAGAGTGGAAGAGGGGGTTGTCCCTCCCCACTATAAATAGGTGATTAGGGTTTCTTAACCCTTGGACCCCTTTGGATGAGATTATGAGAGCTGCACTTAGAGAGTGCTTTGCCTAAGATGAGAGGCATGTACAAACACTAGAAAATCCACGAAAATCAATACAAAAAGATTCCCAATGAAAGCCATGAGTCTCCCCGTGTGATTGTGAGTTTTTCTCTTTTTGCTCTTTGGATTTTCGTTCTTCTCCTTCCCTCATGGATTGATTTGTTTCTTGAGGTTTGTTTGGTGGAATAGATTGCTAGGACGTGTGAGATGTTTCAATGTTGATTGAATATCAAAATCCCTCACAAGTCCTAAGGATCAATTGATTTGATTTCGTGCAAGTTTTTCTCTCGTTTGCTCTTGGAACAGCTGTTAGTAGATTGGAGTTTTCTCTCAGCACAGATGAGTTTTTGAGGTGATTCCAATTGGAACAGCTCCGTAAGTCGTTTGTCTATCTCTGTGCAAAATTTCATCCAATTCCGTTGGGTGGATCAAAATCTGCGAACGTTTTACCGAGCGACGATCTGCTGTTTCGCAAAAACCGAAAGTTCCGATTTTCACACCGGAAGTTCCGGTCACATCGGAAGTTCCGATCCAGCAGTCGGATGTTCCGGTTTTTCCCGAGCATTTAAAATCAGGGTAACACCGGAACCTCCGACCACATCGGAAGTTCCGATCCAGGAGTCGGAAGGTCCGGTTTTTCCAGAACGTTCGAAATCGGGGTAACACCGGAAGTTCCGGCCACATCGGAACTTCCGATATATACACCGGAACATCCGGTCTGGCTGTTTTTTTTGTAACCTTTTCAATCCATTTGTCGATTGTTTTTCCGCTGCGTTTCTTGATTTGATCACAATAACTAATCAATAGTTTTGTGTTCTAATCTTGAGAAGAAATTTTTAATTCGACATTCACCCCCCCCCCTCTGTCGGAAGCCGTCGATCCAACAACTAGAATCGTCTGTTCACGTGGAGCAATGAAAGGAAGAATCCAACTCTTCACAAGCTCGATAGTTTTTTTTGCTGATGAAGATTGGGATATTTCCTTCAACAGGCATGTGATGTATGCCTTCTCATCATCCCTCTCTAACCATTGTCCTCTGTTGCTTGCAAATGAGGCCGAGCTAGCAAAACCTAAGTTCTCTCTCTTCGACAACTTTTGGATTAAGATGCATGGGTTCCATCAGGTGGTGCAGGAAGCTTGGAATGAGGGGCACACCCACACGAAACCCTACTAGGTGCTCTTCCACAAATTAAAGCAGATCAGGCAGTGCCTAAAGGCATGGAGTAGGCAAGTTTTCTCAAGTTCAAAGCTCCAGCTGCACATGGCCCTCGAGGTCATCCTTTGCCTGTACGTTGCTCAAGAGTGTCATGTCCTTTCAAGCAAGGAGAGGGACCTCCAGCTGCGTCTAAAAAGAAGAGTTATGAGCCTGGCCATGCTAGAGCGCTGATTCAAGAAGAGGAGTTAAAATCAGACTTCAAAATTATGACTTTAAAGGGTACATCATTAAACTAGGAATTGATTGGTTATATCAAATAATTCTTGATCTCAAAACCAAGGAAACTATAATGACCAAGGAAGGAGGCCAAAAGGTTACACTTGAGGATGAAACTAAACCTGGAAAGAATTGTTTTATAAACACTCACAAGCTTAATAAGTTACTGGAGAAGGGGGTAATAGGTGTAGTAATCTATGCTCACAGATTTGATGACACATCAATTTGTGCAGATCCTATCCTTTAACAATTGCAACCTGTAATCGAGCAGTTCTAGGACATATTTGAGGAACCTACTAAGTTGCCACCTAGTAGGCCATGTGATCACACTATACCAATTATTTCTGGAACGAAACTAATGAACCAGATGCCATATAGGATGCAATTGAAGGGTTAATTGAAGCATTACTAAAATCTGCAACCATAGGCCAAGCATGAGTCCCTATTCATCACCTGCTATTCCAGTGAAGAAAAAATTATGGGACTTGGAGAATGTGCATTGATTACAGGCAATTGAATTCAAACACGGTCAAAAACAAATACCCCATCCCAATCATAGAGGACCTATTGGATGAACTTCATGGAGCTAAGGTATTTTCTAAAATTGACCTCAAGTCTGATATCATCAAATTAGGATGAATACTTCTGATATTGAAAAGATAACATTTAGCGCTCATATTGGCCATTATGAATTTGAGGTTATGCTTTTTGCGCTAAGCAATGCACCTGCAACATTTCAAGAACTTATGAACAATTTATTGGCTAAACATCTCAGGCAGTTTGTACTAGTGATTTTTTGATAACATATTAGTGTAGAACACTCCTCTGGAGGAACATGTCCATCACTTACACACAGTGTTCTATATTCCGAGAGAAAACAAGTTGTTTGCAAAAGAAGTAAATGCATATTTGGGCAACATCAAGTAGAATACTTGGGTCACATCATAAGAGAGGACGGAGTAGCAACTAATCTAGTGAAAACTGAGGCAATTGTCAATTGGCCAGAGCCTCAAATTGTAACTCAATTGAGAAGCTTTCTGGGGCTAATTGGCTATCATAGGGGATTCATCTAGGGATATGGAATTATCTGCAAATCCTTATTCAATGCTTTGAGGAAGAATGCATTTATTTGGGAAGAACCACAGAAACAAGCATTTCAGAAGCTCAAGAAAATTGTCGCATTAGCTAGAATTTTAGCATTGCCAAACTATATTTTTCCATTTGTCTTAGAAGTTGATGCTAGTGGGAAAGGGATTGGAGCTGTATTTATCCAAGGAGGAAGGCCTCTATCTTTCATGAGTAAATCTATTGGCCCCAAGGTAGCAGTAATGTCAACATATGAAAAAGAGGCCTTAGCTATACTAGAAGCTCTCAAAAAAGTGGAAGCATTACTTTGTTGGCTCTACTTTGATTATAAGGACTGATCAACATAGTTTGAGGTATATCCAAGAACAAAAATTGACAAAAGGGATACAACATAAGTTATTAGTTAAGCTTTTGGGTTATGATTACAATGTTGAGTATAAGAAAGGAAGAGAAAACAGAGTTGCTGATGCATTATCAAGAGTGGAACATGGTGATCAACTCATGGCCATTACCACTGCAAAACCTATTTGGATAGTTGAGATTGTGACTAGTTATGATCAAGATGAGAAGTTTTAGGAACTAATCACTGAACTTAGCATAAATGCTAGCGCCAGAGCGAACTTTTCCTTACAAAATGACATATTAAGGTACAAAACTATATGTGGGCAATGTTACTGAACTTAGAACATAGTTGTTGAACTTATTCCACAATTCTGCTTTAGGTGGACACTTTGGTGAAAAAAAGGGCCACATATCAAAGGCTCAAGCTGCTTTTCTATTGGCAGGATTAAAGAAGCAAGTTTCTGAATATGTTAAGCAATGTGCAATCTGTCAGAAAAATAAAGCAAAACATGTGCCTTATCTTGGACTTCTACAAGCAATTCCTATACCAGATCAAGCTTGGACTCACATATCTATGGATTTTGTTGAGGGGTACCAAAGTTTGAGGGAAAGGAGGTAATACTAGTGGTTGTTGATAGATTTACAGAGTATTAACATTTCATTGTTATGAGTCATCCATTTACGATGCAATCTATGGTCAAGGAATTTGTTGATAATTTTTTTGAACAATGTGGCTTACCTTTAGTGATTATCACAGACAAGGACAGAATATTCACGCCATTTCTGGCAGGAAATGTTCAAGGTGTTGGGTGTTAATTTGAGGTTTAGCACAACTTATCACCCAGAAACAGATGGACAGACCGAGAGGGTAAATCACTATGTGGAAGGGCACTTGAGGTGCATGGCGTTTGCGAGCCTAAGAAAATAGCATAATTGGTTTTCAATAGCTCAGTGGTGGTATAATACAAACTTCCATACCCCACTCAAAATGCCTCCCTTTGAGGCTCTTTATGGCTTCCCACCCCCACAGGTCTCTGAAGTTGTACTACCTGATTCACTAAATGAAGAGCCAGTTGGCTTATCAAGTGATTAAGGAGAATTTGGCAAGAGCTCAAGCAAAGATGAAAGAGTATGCCGATTGAAAAAGAAAGGAAAGGAGATTCAAAATATGGGATATGGTATATCTCAAGATGCAGCCATATAGACATATCTCCTTGAGTATGCATAGATCCCTAAACTAAATTCAAAGTTTTATCATCCTTTTAGAATTTTGGAAAGGATTGGGAAAGTTGTCTACAAAACTGCTTCGAGGGTTGTCAATTGTATCCAGTGTTTCATGTCAGCCAACTTAAGAAGCATATTAGTGAGAAAGTTGGACCCAATCCAGATCTTCCTTTGATTGATAGCAAAGGTAACATCAAAGTGGCCCTAGTTTCAGTCCTGGAACGAAGGATGATACCTCGCAACAATGTTGCGGTTGTACAGTGGCTAATACAGTGGTTAAACCTACAAATCTCAACAGCAGGCTGGGAGGATGCTGAATTTATCAAGAATGTGTTTCCTGGATTCGATCCTTGAGACAAGAATCTTAAGGATGGGGGATTGTCAAGTACTAAAGTTGGTGGGGAATTTAAATCCAAGCGCTATTAAGATATTGTGGCTGAGATTGCTCTATACCGCTTCGTCAGATCCAACACTCCATATCCAAAGGGGCAAAGTGAAGATGTCGCTATTCACCTACTCAGTTGCTTTACAACTGTATTTCACCAGCTATCTATTTTACCTTTGTTGTTTTACTGCTTTTGGATCCAACTATATAAGGATAAGTGTTGTAACCCTTAAGGGCATCTCGATGAATACCAAACCCTAGCCGCCAGGGCTTATAGCTGTAGTTTAGTTCTTCATAGCAATACAAACCGAAAATACCAAAAATACATCATTTCTCTTGTCCTTGTATCAAATATGTGATCCTACATCCTTGGGTCTTGACAACGTGCCCCCTCTGTAGGGTGGAGCCAGAATCAATAGCCGACAACGTGCCCCCTATGTAGGGTGGAGCCAGAATCAATAGCCCACCTAATCTTCAAATGTCGCTTCACTAAACGCATGTGGGCCTTCGTCTTAGCATGGCTTGGCCTTCATGATCTTCACCCTTCTTTGTCGGAAGAACTTTTCTCAGTTAAGGCCTGATGGACCAATGTTGCCACTAACCCGGCTACGCAAAGGAAGGTTATTGCCTCCCTGATCATGCTTATCTCTTGGGAAGTGTGAGCGGAATACTTGCGTTTTCTGGAATGTCTCAACTATGCTGTTGGTCATTGTTGCATGAATTAAGAGCGAAGACGCCAACTGGGCCATTGCGGGGGCTAAGCACCTGGGAGCTATCTTACCACGAGAGTAGGCTTTTTTGTCCGTTTTGGATTGGGCCTCGAGATCGTCCGTGTAACTTGTCTAAAGAAATTTAATGAAATTAGGTAAATCTTTTGCTTCCTTTTCTAGCAAAAACAATTATTTCTGTTTATGTTACGGCTTAGTTTAGGTAACTCCGCACGAGAAAGAGAAGCTTCAATGGCTAACAACAGCCTAGAATGTAGAATTTTTGTCAAGCATAGTGGTACTATATCAGTTAGCACATCATCGGGAATAAACAGTTAGCACACGGGTTTTATGTGGTCGCCGCCACTCGTGTCTTCAGGAAATGGCAACTCGCCAAGATTGCCGGGTCATTAAAACGAGATAATGAAAGTTTGTTTTCCGTCTGATAACGTAGGATTTTGTCCCTAGGCACTTACCTGCCTTTTGTCAAATGATGCCTTTCTTTTGTAACGCGTTTACATTGGGAGCCAGATGGAATCATGGAAATGAGTGACAGGCGACACGGCTGTATTAGTTGTTACCCACTGAAGCGAATCCTCTCAAGAGCTCAGATCAGCAACCGTGTTTTGACCGAACTGGTATGCGCCTTGAATGCATTTCTGGTGACAATGATGGCGATGATAGCTCGATGTTGAAGTTGTCGGAGACAACACTGTGATGATGAGCCCTGGCACGGGAGGGCAGCCTTGTCTTTCATTTGGCCGGCCTTACGGGTGGTAGATATTTGCCTGCTCTGCAGCCTCTACCGTGGTGGTCCAATCTGATCCATTGTGCTGGGTGTTGCAGTTGCAGGGTTGCTTCATGTTTGGTCTTCGTGTACGGTGGGCCAACGGCATGTACGTGTCGACGTCTCGTTCGCGTTCGCCGGGTGCCCTGGTGCTTGCTCTGGCAATGGCAAATTGGCAATGGCCTGATCGACGAACCGGGGCGCTCCTCCCAGATCCCAGAGTGACCAGCGCAGGGATTACACTCTGCAACAGTGCTATGCAGGAAAAAGGGGGAAGCCAGGACGCGACGTAGCCTGGCGTCCATCGCGTCGCAAACATGGCCGGCCTAGCTGGCCTCGCAACAGTGGCCCTGCTGCAGGTTGGGTGTATTTGCGTGTGGGCACTGCGGCGTTCAGGGCCAGTGTAACCTCGTGCACGACTAATAAAGCTGAGATTTCCGTTTCTTTCTCTCAGACGATCGTGGTTTGCAGGTGTCAATTTTGTTTTATGTTCTTTTTTCCGGGACAGCCTGCTATTGCAGTCAAGGTTTGAAAGTCTAGAGCACACATTTTCATCGACCGAAGAAACAGGAAGCACCTCTCGGCATGCATATGTCAAAGGACGTTGCTTTCGTTACGCTCGATTCGCGCAACAAGTTGCACCGTTAGCCACGCCGCGCCGCGAGTGTCTCGTACGTTGGTGCCAAGATCGAGTAGATATCTCCGGTGACCACGTTCGTCTCCGATCGATCCATTGTAGCATAGCATGGGACGCGGTCGCGGGCCGGCTACCAAACGCAACTCCGTGCCGACATGCCGGGCACCAAGCCCATGTCGTCGGCACGTCACACCGCAGGCGGTGGTCAAGAAAAAACCAAAACTCGCTCTGCAAGCGACTCGAGAGACTTCCTTGGTTTATTGAGGTAGGCCAGGCACGGATCGGCATCGGCATCGGCATCGGCATCGGTACAGGTGCTCACGGGTGCAATTATATTTTTCGAAGCGAGCTGTAAAGCCGATAGTTGGTTAGGAACCGGAGGGAAACTAAACTGTTGCGGATTACGGGCCACAGTTACATAAAGTGGCCGGAGTTAGAGGTTGACAGCGAAATGGGCCGCGCACTGCACCGCGCCTGTCGTTTTTGCAACAACTTGTTGCATGTCTAATCCAGAAGCGCAGAGCAGCCAGCGCACGCGAGTGGGAGGGAGGACCGAATCCAGCTCAAGCCAAGGGTCCCGGCCGTGGTGAGCAGCTGTATACAGTATAAGCACAAAGACCTTATGAAGTTATGATATGATTCCAGAAAGGGAGCAGGCATCTGCTCTAGGGTTGGTGCTGCAGAGAATCCCCTGTCTGCCATGCCCCGGCGAATCAATGCGCCACTGCATGGCGGAAGGGGATGGGCGTGAGTGGGCGATCTGTTGCCCAACTGCCAGCAGCTGCTCCCCTGAGTCAGGTCGGTGCATGACACCACCCCTTTGCTCCCCACAGACGCAACAACAGGGGAAGTACGGATTGAACCTAATCCGTTCTGTCCAAACAAGCCTTGAGGGGATACATTAGTTTGATCCGGGTAATAAATGGAGATGTCTATTTATGGAGCAATCGTTTTATTTTAATTATAAAGAAAATATATACGCATATACACCATCACACATGCATACCTACTTATACAAGATGCTCTCTGTTCACACGCTAGAACCGATGGAGATCGGAGATAAAACCGTAGATCTTACTAAATTTATAGTGAACACACCTGTGGGTATGTAAATATAAACACCAGGATTTAACCTTTGGAGACATAGCTCCACCATTATATGAAAAGGTGGTTCTTAGAACAATTGTTTTATGAAAAAACAACCAAAACAAACAATGCTATTTTTACTCATCCGGATCATGATTTAATTTTATGTTTTTCCTTTTTGCCAAAAAGAAAAAGAAAAAAAATACTCCACCACTAGTGGCATGGCAATGTTGTTTGGCCACGCCACGAATGGTTTGTCGAGGGGACTTAGGTCCTGTTTGATTGGACTGTGGTTATTGAAAAAGCTGTTGTTGGCTAGCTGTTTGGAAAAACTGCTGTGGCTATGGAAAAGTGAATATATGACTTTGGGTTGATCTAAACCATCTACAACATTTTGAGAAATGAGCCCCGAAGCTTCAATACATTGCAAAAGTTGTGGGAAGACAACTTTTCTAAACAGTTGAATTTGCACTACAAAGCCCACAGCCACTGTTGGCAAAAGCTACTCCAAAGTTGGTAGTTTGGTTGGGTTGTAGCTTTTTTCAGTGGAAAACTGCTGAAAAGTCCAACCAAACAGAGTCTTAATCCAGGGTAATGTTGGTCGGCCAAAGTTTAAATACAAAAATATGTTATACACAAGGTTAATAATAAGACTATTTCTTAAGAGAAAAGGATCAAATAGAAACAACTCTTGGGACCATGCGTTGGATCTCTCTCCCTCCCATCACTTTGATCCTAACCATCTCCTCGACCCCTAGCCCTCCAACTCCCTAGCTTGGTAGGCCCTACCTCTTCCTCAGACGTCAAAGACATTGGAATCCGTCTTAGTCTCACATAGTATCTAAAGAACTTACTCTCTCTGTTTTAATGTATCTATTCTCAGTGTACCATGAGCACGGATCAAGAAAAGAAAAAATAAATAAGAAATTACGGTGCATGGTCCTCATAAGACAACCTTCTAGTCATTCTAGAGTATTTTAATAGGGTATAGAGTGAAAAACAACACAATAGCTATACTCTTAATATCCTCGATGGATATGTATTTTGAAACAAAGTATTCTAAAGTTAAGGATAGATACAGTTAAACAAAGGAAGTAATACATAAAAATATTATTGGCACGTGCCAAAACCACGGTACTAATTTTTTTTGCCATTTCCAAAACTATTTGTCTTCGTTTTGACATGCTCAGGCCCCGTTGCCTATTTCGAATTCAAAGTCAGGAGCTTCTTCATTCGAGTAGGCGACCGGCCCAAAATTCGCTGACAGCTGAGCCTGCTATAGTTCAACACGCATATCACCTTTCTCGAGCTTCTATCCTCGCTCGGCTAAAAAGGATTAACTCTAAAATTCTACATCTTGGACCAATAAAAGTTATAAAGTGTAACTTGAAGTAAACTAATAATATGCATGGTAATAAAAGGGATGACGCTTCGGTATTTGGTTTTGTTTATCAGATCTCGTTTCGGTGATCTCTGCACCTCAAACAATTAGGTCCGGTTTAGAATACAAAATTTTAAAAACACAAAAATAGAAAAAACATAGAAATTAAATGTCATGTCTTATAGATTTTTACAGGAATAAAAACATAAAAATTTCACAAAATTATTGTATAGATGCCCTATAGACAATTTGTAGAAAAGTATTTCTTGATTGGAGAGAGAAGAGGGGAGAGAAAGATTCATCTTACCTTGGACTTCTCGAAGGAATTTGAACATGAGTTTGAGTTCATATTTAGAATCCCCAAAAAGATGGTGGAAATAAAAGTTTCCTATAGAAATTTATTGATCCATTCTTACAATTCAAAGAGTCTTAAAATAAGATTCTTATATGATTTTAATCTCACAAAATTTCTATAGAATTCAATTGTTCTAAATAAGCCCTTAAACGGGGCCAAACGGACGATAAATTCATGTGACACTTTTGGAAAGCTCTGGGCCGGCGCCTTAAAATCGCTCACGCGTATCGTATCCCACTCGCATACGCAGGTCCCCATGGGAAGCGTATCGTATCCCACTGGTATACGCAGGTCCCCACAGAAAATAGAACAGCTCAGTACTGGTGTGTATCCCCTTGCTCGCAAAGTGACGGTAGATCTACACGCATTATACTCCACCAGCCAGACGAAACAGAGGCGTACACCGTCATGTGGTGCGTCACCGGCCGGTGACGCGCGCGACGACAGCTGAGTTCTAGCCTTCTGGCTGCGAGCATGCATGCAATGCAGTCGACCGCAGTGTCCGGTGCTGCGTGAGGTGATTGATGATGTTGCCAAGACTGCTGGATCCGCGAGACTTTCTGCATGCCACGACTACTCCTTGGCGCACACACTTTTATGGCTCAGAGTCCAGGCCTGCTTGGTATCAGGATTCAGGGCGCAGGGCCGGGGTCATCAGCGTACACAGTATTGTACGCGTACGTGCCGACCTGCCATTGCCATTGGCATACGTCGCCAGGAGGAGGACTGGCATCGTGGAAGTCCTGTCGCCTCTCTCTGACTCTGAGTATCTAATATTGCAACGCAGAAAAGAAACCAAAATCACCAACATTGCAACAAGGAATCTGAGGCCGGATCAACATTGTACTTCCCATTACAGCGTTGTACTTTGTACCTGAAGTGGAAGTCTAGTGGTCGCTGGCCACTGCATGACGACATTACCATGACTAGAGCTAAGATTAATTACCTATAGGCCCCTGAATAAAGGAAAAATAATATTTTTCTCTTCTAAATTATTGGTTTCGTTTATTTTTTTTCTAAACTATTGGTTTGGCTGACTCATCCACCCTCCCTCACGATAATTATTTTTGGCTCATTTAACACCTTAAACTATTTAAATTAGGAGTAATTTACTCCTTAGCAGGTTTCTGAATGAACAAAATCACACTTACAAGTCTTAAAAATTCTAAAAAGATTCATTCAAGTAGGCTGTAGGATGAAACGTAAATCTATGTGTATGTAAATTTTGGTTTAAAAATATGATAACAGGTGACCTGTGCAAAGAAACAAAATTGTACAGTAACAAATTTCTATAGGTCGTAAGTGGTCATGCTTTTGACCAAAATTTACAAGTATATACTTCACCCCACAAACTACATATATGGATTTTTTTTTCAGATTTTTGTAAAACTTCCATATACAATTTTATCCTTCCAAAAATCAGTCAAGGATAAAATGCTCACAGTTCAGGGGGTTAAGTAAACCTACAAATAATTTAGTGGTAGAGGAGAAGTGAGTGGAGAGAATAATTTAGACGAGGAAAGTGAACTTTCCCCTTCAACAAAATACTTCCAGAATAGAAAACATTGTGGACGTGCAATATGGAACAGAGAAACATAGTATGCAATAAATAGTGTCGTTGTTTTGTTCTTATACAGCAAACTGGATGCTTTTTCGATTGATCAACGATCACAAGACAAATATTTTTCTAGCTTCTCCGATCTATTAATTTGACATTTATGGGATGAGTAGGGGCTGGACTAAGGCTCTTTTTTTTTGGCTTCTTGGTCAGCTTATGGCCTCCAGAAGCCAGAAGCTAAAAAGAAGAAAAAATAGTGGGATTAAGCTCCCCCAATCTCCCATTGATAGCAGGAAGCTGGTTCTCTCAGCTTCCCGAGCTTATTGCATGCCATGTTCTGAAAATACTCTTGAACTTGATCAAGAAATTACAACAAACTGACATCCCTTCATTTGCCCCTCCCCTCAGTCCCGAGCCCCCCACCCCAACTCGCACCCCTCACCTCCTCCTCTCTCTCTCAGGCGCTCTCTCCCGAGCAGCATGTGCCCGCCCCCCGCCGCCGGTGCCCCTCCCCGCCGCCGGTGCCCCTCCTCCCCCACCCCTCCCCCCCCGCCGGTGGCCGCTCTCCTCCTCCCCCCCCAACCGGCAGCCGCTCTCTTCCTCCTCCGCCACCACACCAGATCTGGCGCCCCCGCCTCCTCCTCCCCAGCCATCGGCGTCTGCCTCCTCCCCCACAGCCGACGTCCGCCCTCCTCCCCCGCTGGCGGCCGCTCGCCGGTGCACCTCCCCCCAACCGGCGGCTGCTCTCTTCCTCCTCCGCCACCACGCCAGATCCGGCGCCCCCGCCTCCTCCTCCCCAGCCATTGGCGTCCGCCTCCTCCCCCACCGCCGACGTCCGCCCTCCTCCCCCGCCGGCGGCCACTCTCCTCCTCCCTCCCCCCCAACCGGCAGCCGCTCTCTTCCTCCTCCGCCACCACGCCGGATCTGGCTCCCCCGCCACCAGCGCCCCCTTCCGCCGCAACCGCCTAGCTAGGGTTCCGGGGGCACGCCGGCAGCTGCCTCTCCTGCTCCCGAGGCGCTTGGGAAGCTCCCGCCCGCCTCCTCCGCCACGGGACCCGTCCGGCCCCCAGCTCGCGTCCGGCCACCGCCCCGAGCAGTCGCCACCCGCCCCTCCTCCACCGGCCTCCACAGCGGCTGCTCGGTCCCGAGCTCCTGTCGCGGCCCCAAGCTCACCGTCCTCCACCGGCCTCCTATGCGCGACTGGAGTAGGTGGAGAATTTGTTGCGTGCCCTGACCGACGCAGGCGCGGGGTCCAGGCCGGCGGCGCTAAGGAACGAGCACATCTTCGGCTCAATTTTTCTTCAATATTTGGTTACATTTGATTTGGCATGCAGGATCACGCACTTATGAATGATGTATCTGTACAAATTTATGTGATTTTATGTTCAAAAGAACGATATTAACCATTAAATAGAGTATAAACAATTTGAGAGGTATTATAGACATTACATCGTTCATAAGAGGAAATAAGCTCACATCTCAGAAGCTAAAAAGAAGGGAATCAAGGCTTCCTCCTACCGAGGTTTCTGTGGGCAATTAAGCTGAAGCCAGTTTATACACAAGGCTAAGCCGAAAAGAAGGAGGCCTAAATCCCAGCTTAACTGTCCTCATCCGAACGGGCCATAGTATATCAACTCGTGAAGTAAATCAAAGATAAAGACACGTTCTTTTTCCTTCTAGAAGTTCTTGGCAACACGTTGACACTGACGGTGTTTCTTTTTCTTCCTTTGACCGCTTGCATGTGGAGATACTTAATTTTCACGTGAAAACAAGCTAGGTATGCAAGACTAATAAATGCCGCCCCATATCGGTGATCTCTGAGCGAGATGCATGGTCGTTTAGTGGTTTCTGAACACCGTACGCTAGAGCCGATATAGACGATTTAGGGTGTAGCGAATTATCTAGAATTATCTATGTGTCCATAAATAACACGTGGGATTGAAGGTATCATATTCCTGTTGATTTTGGATATAAATTTTCACATGAATCAAAAATCTAAAATAAATTCACATTAATCAAGAGAAAGGAAAATATTTACACCGTTTATTTGATGAGACCAAATTATAACGATGTACATTATCTATCTATTGCACTCGCAACTAAGAATTTTTAATGTTTCGGTCCATTTCCACCACCCTTAGATCCTATTGTATGAACCTTCTCTCTAGTCTCAAAGCAAATATCAACTCTGAAATGATTGACTGTAGCTTAACGAATTTCCAAGCTACTATGCATTAGCAATTAATTCTGTATCTACAAACAACAGATAGGATGATTCTAGGTACCACATTCATTTTGTGTGATAGAAATTTTCACATTAATTTAGAATTCTCACATTAATCGAGAGAAAAATAAAAGATCTACACTTTATTTTGCTATGCCACATTATAACGGTGTAGTATAGTTTAAGAGAAAAATAAAACATATATCATTTATTTTGGTGCGATCAAATTATAGCAGCGTAGATTAGTTCTATGAAAAAAAATATTTGAACCGTTTAATTAGAGAGGCTGATTTCTAATAGTATAGGTTAGTAGAAACATGTTATAAAAATCTTGTATAAAAACGACAAATCTAGCAGCCTAATTTGCGCGTTCCACTCTGCTAATTTAGAAAACACCATGTTCACATGAAAATTGTGTACATAAATTGTCTTAGAAAATAACTACCGGATTTATTCTAACAAAACTTATTTCATAGCATTATAACTTGATTATTTATACTAGTGTGTTATAGGTATGGTCCAAGTCCTATAACGTAGACTCTGTGAAATGCTAAAAGAAAAAGGACCTACATTTAGCTCGGAAAATGCTCTCTCTTGATAACATGAACACAATGCAGAAAAACCATTTGTAAACAGTATTGTTGAAAATGCCCTAATATGAGTTTGGTGTTTGGTTTTCACTCCGTCTTATCATCGGGGTAAGATGCAAAATGAAGTCAAGCCATGCGTGCACTCTGGCTTGACACTTGTCGTGGTTTGTTTGTACTTGTAGCTTTGCATCGTGCGTAGGCGAGGCGCGTCGCGTTGATGTTTTTCTTCTTCTTTTAATTTCTAATGTTTGTTGCGTGTGTTTGTGCTGTTGGTCTAACTCGATTACTCCATCTTTTCTGAAATAGATGTACTTTTAAAATTGGATATAAGAATTAAAGGTATAGATAAAATATCAATATTGTTTTTAAATTATTTTCATGTCTATTTCCTTTTTCTCTGCAAGACAATAAATGTCAGTTTTAACAGTACTACTTTCATATTAGCTCTTCTTTTATGACATTGATAAAAAGTAAAATAAGAACAGAATAACTAAAACTGTATTAAAAATATAGAAAAATAAGTATTTTGAGAAAAGTTAGGGAGGCTAAAAAGATATATTTTAAAACGAGAGAGTATTACTCTACCATGTCGGCTCAGATAATCGTGCACTTGTTAAATTCATAACCCAATAGGAATAATGTACTCGTATGGTTTTCTTTTCCTTTTTGCGACACAAAATACCCATCTAGTTAGCGGAATTGCAATTAATGTTTACTTGGCCGGCCGTGCGTTAGCTTTATTTGACATGCCATGCCTCAGTTCACATGACGAAAACGAGGTGCACATGCTGCCATAACTCGGTCAAGAAGAATTGATCACTCTAGACTTCACAAAAGAAAAAAAAACATGGCATGCATGTATATAACACCAAACTCCTGCAGGACTTGAGGTATTAGTATATGAGAAGCCGGCTTCCCGGCCTCTTGCCAAATGGCTTCTAGAGGACAGACGCATAGAGCACAACTACATTTTACCTTTAGTCGTTGTCAACAGAAACATATTTTCGTACTTGAGCTTATTTTCGTACTATAAGTTTGCATGGTCGACTTAAAGCTAAGTTTACACTTTGATAATAAAAAGCCTTTAAATCTAAGAGGGTACAAATAATTGAGGAGAGCCAATCCTATAAGGCCCTGTTTCCCATATTATAATCGCACGGGAATCATACTATTTCATAAGAAATATGATTGATGTTCAATATACATTAATATTGAGTTGATCGTAATAATTAATTCACCCAAAAGCTCAAATTGAAAGGAAAAGATTACAAATTACTTCAATGGTAACATGTTGTAAATAGTGCCAATGAGGAGCCGAAGACAACCTTGTAGGAGGCCAAGTTGCAAAGAGCGCTTGAGGAGAACCAATATACCAGCTATTCACTCGTATGAGTAAGTCAGGTTGGAAAAAAGGTTACAGTGTTCATTTCCTCTGCTGAAGACATTCTATTTTGTTTTCGCGGTTGTTGTTGATTAGCGTATGTAGGCTTGTTTCGCTTAGGCTACACAAAAAATGCTATTTGCCTCTTAAGAAGAAGAATTATTTTGAGATGAAAGACTTCCCACGGGCATCGGGTATCATTTCTTCAAATAAGGAAGAACTATTGTGAAGGATTTCCTTCTATTCTCCTAGTATGGAAGAAGTAAAGAAAAAGTACTGCGTCTCAATAGCTCCCATTGCAACTCACTGAAGAAGAAGAACCGGAGAGCCCAGCTCTGTGATAGTACAAGTTCTCTACTAGTAGAATGGTGGCTTGATTTCTTCAAATTGGAGGGACTAGGTAGATTGTAGATTGCCAAGTAATCCTTTGATCGTAAGATGGAGAATGCCCAGGTTTGAAGATCTCATGGGTTGAATCTCACTCAATGTGTAAATGTTGATGATTATCCAAGATTACTTGGTCTAATTCCGAGCGGTAGTAAATACCAAGACTTAGAAATATTTGATTGATCACAATTTGGTATATTCCATTTATTGTAAAGGTCCCTAAGGAATTCATTATAGGAATGTTTAGAATGTGTCGGCGATTGGTAAACCACCGATCTTACGGTAGTCGTGAGACAGAGATATTTGTTGTTGGGTAAGGACCCCTAGGGCACAAGGCCAAGAGATCTGACGACAAGGAAACGTCATTTTTATACAGGTTCGGGCCTTTATCAGAATAACTACGTCATGTTCGTATATATTGATCAGAGAGTATCTTACAAAGGATGTGCATGTTAGTGGCTATCTTAGACCTAATCGGAGGCTATTTTGACTAGTTTCGCGGGGCTCGACTCCTTCGAGGCGGTGGATCTTCTCGTGGGAATCGCTGGGGCTTCTGGATGGCTTTAGACTTATGTTACTTCCGAGACTTCTAATCCTTATGAGACCTGAAAGACTTGTCCTCCCCTATGAGATTGCTAATCCTTTTATAGGGGGCTCCCTGAGTCGTACCGGACATGGACTTATGCCCGAGTAGAACTCTGGCTTCCTTAAACGTTGAGATTGACTTCCTAGTTTAAGGGGTGTCCCCCCTCCTTATGGGGGGTTACCTTATCTCCTGAGGATTCTTACCGGATATATATTCTTATTCTGATAATCCAGAGAATCATATACGGATTCCTCCTCGTATACGGGATATTATACTATTCATCGTCAAGCCCCGCATCAGTACGTGAAGTGAGGCTATGACTGTTCTGTAGGAAATCTGCCCTTTTCGAGAAGCAACTCCAAGTAGGCAAAATCGAATACTTCGTTGACAACATCCCCAAGAAGGTACTATCTCTACCGGGTAGTCGCGATATCCTTGTCGGGATAAACCTCCGAGTAGTCCAAGGCATTTTTTAGGCTAGCTTGACCGAGAAGCATCTTCAATTTAATCTGATCCGTCGATCACGGACACGCATTCGTCGGGTAGATTTCTGGGAAACCGAACCGTCGTGGCAGAATTTTCACGTGGTGATAAAGAATCTTTTCTTTTTCTGCGCTACTGTTCGGCTGATGTTAGCCAAAACGTAACGCGCTCGTCGGGGTCATGGGTTTGTCAGACCCTCGTTTTTCTGCGCACGCTGTCTCTCATGCAGGGAAAGCAACTGCCCGCATTTAATGCGATGGAACAGATCGTGCCGTTAACCGCGCTCCGGTCAAGCAAAAATTGAAACTCTTAAGAGATCAAGAGTTAGTTGGGGTCTTGTCAGCATTGTTCTCTGTCTCCTAGCATTCCCATCTTCTTCCCCGCGCCCCTGTCTCCAATTCCTGCTTCGCCATCACCGACCACTGTCAACGACAATGGGAAAGAAAAGCGCAGCGAGGAAGTCCCCCGAGACCAAGAAGTTGGCGGAGGATCCTTTGGGAGAACAGATCGTCGTCATCCCCGAGTTCGAGCCCTCGGTGATGGACTCCGCCGCCCTCAAGAAGCTCGTGGCAGAGGAGGTCATCCTCCCGGAGGTATTTGTACCTCACCGGGGGGCCTTGAAGGAGACAGTCCCGAGTCCAGACACGAACTGGACCGTCATCTTCGTGGATTTCTTCAGGTGTGGATTCCAATTTCCACCTTCTCATTTCTTCCTCCTAGTGCTCCAGTTCTATGGGCTCGAGTTGATCCATCTCAACCCGAACTCGGTCCTACTACTGGCGGTCTTCGCACACCTGTGCGAAGAGTACCTCGGCATCAGGCCAAGCCTGGAGCTCTGGAGGTACTACTACAACCTCCACCGGATGAAGGCCAGCGGTGGAGGCGTCGTCGGCGGCGCCAGATTTCGACTCCGGGAGGCGAGGAAGGACGCCTACATCTCCTCCTCCTGGAAGTTGTCTTGGTCGGGCTGGCACTCGAGGTGGTTCTACTGCCAGCCTCCACCTTTCTCCGAAATCTACTACCGTGGCCTGGCGCCCCTCCCGAATAAGAGCTGGTCAGAGGCCCCGAAGGAGACCAAGTGGCTCAAGGCCCTCGTTGGTGACATCACCGCCCTCGCTGGAAGGGGCTTGTCGGCATGGGATGTCGCAGAGGACTTCCTTCGTCGTCGGATCAGCCCTCTTCGGTCGAGGGTTATGCCCGCTTGGGTGATCCCGGAGGCAAAAGACCAGACAAGAGATTTCAACAAAGGTGTGCGTCTGAACCCTTCCGTGTCGTTCTAGTTAGAAAACTTCTGTCTTCTCACTCGTTAGATTTCTATTGATTGTGTAGATCTTTCACCCGAGGAGCTTCAGAATAGGTTGAACAACCTGTTCGAGCAATCTCCTCAGGGCGGGCGGACTGACGTGCCCTTACCGATCCTGAAGCTCAGCTCCGACAACCAAAAGGAGATCTTTTCGGTGAGTTAACTATTTCTGCATTTGTCTAGTCATGGTTCATCCGAATTGCACAACTAATGCTATCCAGGTCTTCCTTCGCAGCGAGTAAGCCGCAGGGCTCCCGACTCGGAGGCTGAGCGGGCTGGTGCCCCACTTCAAGATGAAGACGTCAAAGTCCTCGATGTGACCACTCCGACCCTTGAGACAAGGGTCGAAGGTCCATTTGAGGCTGAGGCGGCAGCGGAGACTATCCGAGCAAAGTCTCCAACTCGGGCTCCTTCTCCTCCGCTGGACCCCCAACCTCAGGTACAACTTCGTGCTCGACTAGCCTTCTCCCTTTGATCTTTCCATACCCTAGGATGACGGGAATAAGTTGTCGGAACATAGGACACGAGTGACCCCACCCGGAGGAGCCAGTGTCTTCCGCCGTGCCTACTCGCACGGTGGAGGACGCGCCGGTCGTGGGCCCTCCAGTGGACAAGGGAAAGTCGCCGTTGGTCTCTGCCGAGAAGCGAAGCTCAGAGGTGCCAGTGAAAGGGAACACCCCTGGCGAAGCGCCAACGGTAAGTCTTCTTTTCGGTCCTCTTTACAATTCTCCTTTTTCTTCTTCGTGAAGGCTGATAGGCTGCTTTCTTCGACTAGGTTAACCATCCGTTCGACCGGGGCTACGACTAAGGCCGCGGCAGGGAAGAAGCCCCCGGCGGTGAGTCCAGCACAGCCCCCGGCTGAAGAGGCTAAGCTCCCAGCGTTGGAGGCATCGGTGCCGGAGAACACCGACTTGTACTCCCTACTACAGGTAATCCAAGGGGTTAGTAATCAAAAAAGATAATGTACTCGGTATTGACCTCATTGTTTTTAGCTCGCTATCTCTCAGGTTCCTCTGCTCCAGGAGGCATAGTCCGAACTGGAGGCACGCTGGGCGGAGAATGAGGAGCTGAAGAAGCGCCTCGAGGAGTCCGAGAAGCGGCTGGCGGAGCGCAAGATCGTGATCCGGGAGCTCCAGGCCGCAAGAGACCGGAGTGAGGCTCGTGCGGGAAAGCTTGAGGAAGACCTCGAGCATGCCCTCGGCCTGCTCGAGTTGGCTTTGGCTGAAGTTGGAGTCGCTGTCTTCCCAAGTGCCCTGATGTCTCTCTGAATGGCGGAGCTCATGGCATTCGTCACCCGCTTGAAGCCTACCGTCGAAAAGCTCCTTAACGACGAGCTCAAGCAAGGCATGCCAGACGCCTTGGTCTTCGCCCTGGCCCTCTTTAAATGCCAGCACCCGGAGTTGTCCTTGGAGGCCCTCGAAGCCGACCTGCCGGCAGACGAGAAATGACTTCTTGATGCTGTGCAGGGTGCAGCAGATGCCTTTGCGGACCGGGTTCAAGCACCTAGCCTGCTTAAATAACTTTGTAATACACTGTGATTAGTAACTGTGCTTTAATCAGTGTGTTTTTGTTTTCTGAAAACTTGAACTCTATTGCTCTGTGAATGTTTGTCGGACGCGAGGGTTCTCGTAGACTTAGTCAAACTTTGCATCCGCTTTCCTTGACTTAGGCTTACGAGTCGTGTCGTATGCCGCTGACTGCTATCAACCAGGCCTTAGGTTTAGTCGGATGGAGGTCTCATTGGCTCCTCCTCATCAGTAAATGCGATAAGGGGTCTTCGTACAGTCTATCGTGGCCATAGCATCAATTTGCGTTCCCTTGTCGTAGGGATATTGGACGCCAGTTAGTAAGTCCTACGTTTGCCCTGATTACAACAAGATTACACTCTATCTGTGATGCCTTCTGCTCAAAGTAGTCGGGGATGCGGATAAGCAAACGGGTTCTGTTGGCCTAGTCATATTCGCACCTTCTCTTCTTCCTTTACTTGTGGTCGAGGAACTTTACTACGAAACCGGGGAGCTTAGTCGACCAGACCTTAGGTCTGGTCAAGTGGGGGGCTCAGTGGCTTCCCCTGTCACCTGCAGACACGTTAAGGGGTCTTCCTCGCATCCCTGACGGTTGCAGTGCGGAACCATTTTCCCTTTGTGCAGGTCGAATCGTTGGTTATGTCTATGCGTACGCCAGTTTTTTACCAGATACCACATACTTATCCAGCCCCTGACAGTCTTATTCGAGAAGTTTCTCGGATAGGCAGTCTGAAAAAATAAATATCAAACTAGAAACTTGATATTAAAAAACTATGAACTGACTGAAGTATTATTTAAAAGCTACTGTAAGGAAAAACTGCTAGGAAAAACTAGAAATAAAAAACATCATCCCCTTCTCTCAAGTTGTCGTTGGTTGCTCCAGAGACTCTCGTGCTCTTGTCGTGACCCGCTGAAAAAGCTTTCGAGTTCGCGTGCTAGGCGACGGCGTCCGGAGCGTCTTATCATCGGCTTGTTCGTAGCTTGACGACTTGAGGCTGGAGCTGGCGCAACCTGAGGTGGATTGGCGGTCGGAGGGGTGATAACTGTGCGATCTTACCGAAGGTGCTTGTACGAGGAACTCTTTAAGGGGATTCGACTATCTCTTACTGTTAACTCAGGCGACCTGGATCGGGCGACTTCTCCTGTGGAGCCGTTGTCCTGCTGAGGAGAAAGCCCTTTTTACCCCGGTTCCGAACTAGTCGTAGAACTTGCTCTCTGACTTGGAGGGGGTGTTTTCCGAAGTCGTCGCTCGTAGTTGCGGTGGAGGTCTTGCTGATGCGGGGGTGCGCATAGCGGCGTCGGAGTCTGCTTCCCTACTTGAGAGTTGATGCTTTTCTACGAGGTCGAAGCTACGCTTGTCACAGAGTAGTGCTTCCTGGGGGGAGCTCTTTATCATGAGGACACCCTTTGCGCTAGGCATCTTCATGCACTGGTAGGCGTAGTGCGTTGCTGCCATGAACTTGGCTAGAGTTGGGTGCCCTAAGATGGCATTGTATGCCGTCTCGAAATCGACTACGTCGAACAGGATCATATCTGTTCAGAAGTTCTCCGGTGTTCCGAACGTAACTAGTAGTGTAACTTGCCCGATCGGCGTAGCCGACGATCCTGTGACGATACCGTGGAATACCTGTGTCACCGTCTAGACCGATGACCGCGGCGCTTGTATCGCATCGAGGGCTTTTGCGAATAGGATGTTGAGGGAGCTCCCTCCGTTGGTTCGACAATGATCGGGTATCATCTTGGTCGAACACAGTTCTCGGGGCAATCGGTTTGGTCGAAAGTGATCATGACCTCCGACTAGTTGGCTACCCGAGGGACTCGCGGCATACTCGCGAGAACTTCTTGGGCAATCGCCTTATATTGCCTCTTCGACTCGTAGGAAGCCGAGCCCCCGAATATATGCTCGATCGCTCTGACATGCCCTTGGAATGGCTCAAGGGCAGAGTCATCGTCAGAAGTCGTGTCCCAGCTGTTGTTTGCGACCTGCGGGCTCTCCCCGCGGAACTTCTCCCTTTCTTCCTTGATGTACTTCTTGAAGATGCGGCACTGACGGAGATCATGCGAATCGGTTTGGTGGAAGTCGCACCAGAGTTTTCCTGTCTTACTGGAGGAGGTCGTCTGTTTATCCTTGGTGCGCAGTCGCTAGTTACGCTTCTCGGGGAGATCGGCCAACACCTCATCGGTTTTAAATCTTTTCTCTGTGTTCCCTCCGGAGGATTTCTTCTTGCGCTTCGTCTTCGTTGAGTCGTCTATGGTCCGGAGGGGAGACCTAGGCAACCTGTTCTGTTGCTGCTTGATGTAATGTAGGGTTTCCTCAGCACAGGCGGCCTTTTCAGCTAGGTCCATTAGCTGTGCCATTGTCTTTGAAGGATGCATGATCAGGTCGTGCGTGCACATCTTGTTCCTGCTGCCTTGAACAAAGGCGCGGATGACGTCCGAGTCTGTTACTTCAGGAATAGTGTTGCGAACAGCACTAAACCGCTTGGTGAACTCTCGGAGGGTCTCGTCCGGGCGTTGGATGACTAGGAATAAGTCGTCGACCCGGCCGGGACGCGTGAATGTACCTTGGAAGTTTTTGAGAAGCATGTCGCAAAGCTGTCCCCCAGAGCGGATCGTTCCTGCGGGTAGGTTCGTCAACCAGGTCCTGGCCGCTCCTCTGAGAGCGGTCGGGAGGTAGTTAACCATGACCTTCTCCTTCCCGCCTGCGACCTCGATTGTCGTAGTGTAGATCTACAGGAACTATGCAGGGTTTGTGGTGCCATCGTACGACTCTAGGGCCCTAGGTTTGAAGCGAGACACCAGCGCACGTGTCGGAGCTCTTGGGATAGCGCTTGGCATCCGTTGATGGTTCTCCGATAAGGCGCGTTCTCACCGCTGTTCGGGGTTGGAGATCGTCCCCGGCTACTAGCACGGTGCTTGTGATCTCTCTGGGGAGGAGATTGCTCTCGCTGGTGCCTTCGAGATCGGTGCTCGTTGAGCGTGTTGCGGAGGTCGACATGCTGTTCCTCCTGGTGAGACCTGTTCTTAGGATGTCGTCCTTCTCCGTCTGCTTCCTTTTTTCGGAGAGAGGTCTTCCCTCGGTTGGAGCTGTGTGTCACCGACTGGAGTCGAGAAGACTCGGCTTGGGCTGGGGCTTGCTGTAGTTCAACCCCCAGCCGTTGTAGCCATTGTACTCCATCGGGTGTCGTCAAATCTGCCGCCGGTGGTCGTGACAGCAGATTGTGCACCTCGGCGAATCTTTAAGCAGTTCAGGACACATATACCCTCGTCCCTTGAGGGGTTCCGTCTGCTGCCACAGGCATACTCCCGTTCCCACGGGGAGTAGCCGTCGGGCTTCGATGTTGTGAGCCCCCACGCTGATCTGGGTCCTCGAGATCTTCCCGACCGTCATGGATCGCGAGAACCACTCGAGAGTCTGGATTAGAGGAGGTGTAGTTCCACTCCATCGTGTCTTCCTCATCGGGAGGGATATGGTGATTGGGATCTTGATCGTTTCGTCGATCAGAAGTTATAGGCGACAGTCCGGACATCGGGCTGGTCGCTCCTACCTAGGAATCTTCGGTTAGCACCAACGTTCCTCCGAAGGCCCTGGCGCACTCGGTTCTAAAGTTATCAGCTTCGCAATCCAAGTACTCGCCAGAGGTGTATTCTCCCAGATCTATGCGGTCGGTTGCTAGGTACAGATCTATTTGGCCGAAGTTGTCATAGAAGCCCAGATCTGAGTACCTATACGTTGCGTGAGAGCGATCGGATCCACCGCCGCACCTGCTTCTTCCTCCTCGGATCAAACCGAGGAGGGCCATGCAGTCGACGTCATGGGCTGATTGTGGCTAGTTGCACATCTTGCCGACTCCGATACTTCATTGACGGCTTTAGCCGGAGAGGTCCCCACGGTCGGCGCCATCTGTCGACGATTGGTAAACCGCCGATCTTACGGTAGTCGTGAGACAGAGATACTTGTTGTTGGGTAAGGACCCCTAGGGCACAAGACCAAGAGATCTGACAACAAGGAAACACCCTTTTTATACAGGTTCGGGCCTCCCTCAGAATAACAATCCTACGTCCTGTTCGTATATATTGATCAGGGAGTATCTTACAAAGGATGTGTATGTTAGTGGCTATCTTAGACCTAATCGGAAGCTACTATGACTAGTTCCGCAGGGCTCGACTCCTTCGAGGCGGTGGATCTTCTCGTGGGAATTGCTGGGGCTTCTGGATGGCTTCAGGCTTGTGTTTCTTCCGAGACTTTTAATTCTTATGAGACCTGAAAGACTTGTCCTCCCCTATGGGATTGCTGATCCTTTTATAGGGGGCTCCCCGAGTCATACCGGACATGAACTTATGCCCGAGTAGAATTCTGGCTTCCTTAAACGTCAGGATTGACTTCCTAGTTTAAGGGGTGTCCCCCCTTCTTACGGGGGGTTATCTTATCTCTTGGGGATCCTTACCGGATACGTATTCTTATTCCGATAATCCAGGGAATCATATACGGATTCCTCCTCGTATACGGGATACTATACTATTCATCGTCAGAATGGAAGTGGTTTGCTTCTGCACATCAAAACCAAAAATTAATCTTGCAAATACATACTCCCTCCATCTCTTTTTGTTAGGCGTGTTTCCATTTTAGGTTTATCTCAGTTACTTAGGCGCGTTTCATCTCCTGGGTGAGAATTTTTCCGTTTGTTTCAATTTTAAACCCTTGCCTCGCTCAGGTCTTTCTTCTCTTGTAGCATTACTCCATCTCCCGAAACCTCTGCATGCGAACTGTTAAATACTGTGCGGGCCATCCATGCGAGTGATTAGGGAGGGTAAAACAGTCCACACGGGCAAGGTATTAGTGATCTCCAGCGCTCCTTGGTATTTGTGACAGACGGGATTACGCCTAACAAAAAGAGACGGAGGGAGTATAAGAGAAAGGAAAGGTAACACCCAAAGCATCAAATGGACATGAATACATCTTAGTGGCAATTTATTACTACCCCAAATGGGTTGAAACTGCCATCTTATTGAACATTGGCATTAGAAAAAATTGGCCTACTTGAAAGAAAAGAGAATTCACCTTTCTTTTCAAAAGAAACTACTGTACTTGTCGGCGATATGGGGACTAGGGTCCCCTAAATCGCTGGCAAATGTCCAACTTGACACCACGTCACCAAGGACGTAGGAGTTAAGAGGAGGTGCTTGGGGGCCCACCCCGAGTACTGTTCCACTTGGCTAATCAAGAGGTGCCCCGAGTCGTCCCTTAAGGGAAGCACCCAAGGCGACTTGGTCCCCGCTCGGGACGAACCAAGCAGAAGTACTCGGGGGCTCGCCCCGAGCACCCGAGGCGACTTGGCCCCTGCTCGGGGCGCCGAGTGCCTCGGCCGGATGATGGAGCGGCCTAGGGAGCGTGCTCGGAGACCTCCGATCCCGGGAGCCCCGAGCATCCCTTGTGGGCCCCTCGGTCCACGTGGCCAGACAGATGCATTTAATGCATGTGTCGGGGACATTAAATACCCGTCTGACAGGCCTGTCCACTCCAAGTCCTTGCGGACAAGGTGCGGTGTCTTGACCGGTTCCCGTTCCCCCAAGTGATAAGCCATGTCAGCTATCAGTCTTGGAGGGGATGGAGAGGTCTGACGCCTTTTTGACTTTGAGGGCGTGCCGCCGCGCGCCCATACGCATGCCCTTTGCACCTGGTCCTTGGGGCCCGGGCAGTTGCAGCATAGCCCATGTCAGGAGACGTCAAGTCTTCACCTCCTGACACGGCCTCATCATGATGATCCGGTTTCCAACCAAGGCGTGATCGGCACTATTCCGCTACAGCGAATCTTCAACCCCGGCGTGACTTGCCCACGTCCTATTCGTCAGCAACAAGCATTATTGTAATTTATTTACCTTTCGGCCATTGTGGTGACCCCTGGATATATAAGGGGAGAACCGAGGCCATGCAAAAGAGGCTGCTCCATTATACAACACAACCCTAGACATCCGAACCCTAGAAGAAGAAGAACAGAAGCACCTGTGCTGCTAGTTCATTGTAACAATTCAAATACTCATATATACACAAAAAGCAAGACGTAGGTTTTACACCAAGAAGGTGGCCCGAATCTGGGTAAATCACTGTCTCTTTTCTAGCATCCCTGCCACTCAAGATCAACGCAGTTTCTGTTCTTGCGCCTCCCCGGCCGAATCCCAAAGGGGGTCCATCCGGACCACCGATACCGGCGTTTGTACGCCGACATCTGGCGCGCCAGGTAGGGGAGGCCAAGTTTCCGAACCTGCGACGGTCATGGCAGACCAACGGACGTCTCCTCCGGCACACTCTGCGCCTCCTCGTATACAGGGGTGCGACGCCGTGTCCGGCAGTGCCTCAGCAGCGGATGCTACCCCACCGCAGCCCCTGCACCTAGCGCGCGAGGGTGAGGGACATGCCGATCCAACCTCGCCGAGCTTCCCCAGCCGGTCCGGTGCCGGCTAGACTTCGATGAGCCGGGAGAGGTAGGCGCGCTGCATGCAGCGCAGCTTCTTCTCCGGCATCCTCCCGTCCAGGTGGAAGGCATATCTCCTGTGGGCCCTTGGCTCCAGGAGGTAGCCAACCTGGTCGACACCGCTTGCCGCTAGGCAGCGATCAGGAGTTCTCAGACCTCCTCGAGGCCTGGCTACGCCCGTTCCGGCCCATCAACGGCCCCTCCGCCATTACCTCCACATCGTTCACGTGGTAAGGCGAGAGAGCCCCGCAGCGGGTCCCACCGTTCGGTTGCCTCTCCTGTTGCAGGAGACGGCCCGGATCTTTGCCAGTGCCTCAACCAACTGAGGGAAGACGAAGATGCGCGCATCACCATCGAGCGCCATCAGGAGAAGCAGCGCGAGGCCGGGGCTGTCGAGGGCCAGTCGTCCTCCGGCCCCGCTGCCAGTCGTACATGCTCTCCGGAGCGCGTCCGTGCGCCGCCGGTCGGGAGGGTCGACACCCCCACTTTACGGAGCGGGATGTTAGGCTTTTACTCCTAGCCTTCGCCGCGTCAGCTGGCCCGGAAAGTTCTGTCCTGAGCTGCCGCATAAATACGATGGCTCCTTCCACTCGGAGGAGTTCCTCCAAATTTACACCACCGCTGTACAAGCGGCCGGAGGAGCCAAAAAGGTGATGGCCAACTGATTCCCCATGGCCTTGAAGGGCTCTGCCTGTTCGTGGCTCATGAACCTCCCTCCGAGCTCGATCCGCTCATGGGAGGTCCTTTGCCACCAGTTCGTGGCCAACTTCCAGGGCACTTTCGAGCACCCTGGCACGGAGAACGATCTCCACGCTGTCAAACAGCGTAAAGGGGAGACGTTGCGGCACTGCATCCAGCGCTTCAGTCAAGTTCGCAACACCATCCCCAAGATATCCCCTCAAGCAGTTATCGTCGCCTTCAGGCAGGGTGTCCACGATGAGAAGATGCTTGAGAAGCTGGACATGCACGACGTCCAGTCCCCGGCGGAGCTGTTCGCGGTCACGGACAAGTGCGCCAAGGCGGCTAAGGCTCAGATAGGTCGCAACATCGAGACCTACATCGACGATCTCGTTGTCAAGACAAGGGATCAAACAACGCTTCTCGAAGGAGTGGCATCCCCATCTCGATGTCATTCATCTCTTGCCAAATATCATGACATATTTGTCGTGCGTGCTGTGACCAGGGGTGCACCACTAATAGAGAACATGGCCCCAATGGCAGGGAAATGCTTCTCGAAACAAGACCAGTTCTCTATGTTCTTTTCTTGGGTGTCACTTGCCGTTCTATCTGACACACATTGCTAGCACTAGAAAACTTGCCCTTTCTTTCAATTGAGATGAAAAAGTAGAAAAAGTGGATTTCTAGTCACAAGATTTTCCCTTCTTTTCTGGAGGGTGAGAACTTGAAAGACTGGCCGAGACAAGGAAGAAAAGCGAAAAGAAAATTTGGGAGGAGAGGGGGGACAAATTTATTGTGAGCAAAAAGAATTACTTGACTTGTTCAATTAAGTTCAACTTCGAACTTACAGAAATTTTGCAACAACAAAAATTGAAAACACAGCTTCTTCTCTAAACCATTTGGCATACGTCTTGTCTGTCCTAAAAAGCGCTCGTCGGAAGCAAAGAATGAGTGGCTGAGTATTATAAGTCTCCAAAGTTCATAAGGAAGCCCAATACAAAGAATGGTTGTCCAATATTTTACCAATGATTAAAAATAATAGCAAGTCAATGGTTATATGTTGACTTTATAAAGGATGGCGAGTCAACGGTTATGTGTTGACTTCAGAAACTTGAATCTTGCTACTCCAAAGGACGAGTATGCAATGCTGATAGCTGGTCTACTAGTAGATTCGGCAGCTTGTTCTGCGAATTGAGCTAGTTCCAATTTTGATTTGCCATTGCTTGTTTCATAGCTTTAATTTGAGCCGCGGATCTATTTAATGCCGGAATTTGAGCTTTGATATAATTTCTAACTATACAGCTTATAGATATAAAAAATATCCTAATCCCTTTTTCCTTCCTTAAATGCCTTAGTTTTAGTCAGGTCATGAAAAAAACTTAAACTATTTATTTATTTTTATCCATAATGGATTTACCTGGACTAATACATGAGATTCTAGTGCTATTTGGGGAATTTGTTCTTCTACAAGGGGGCCTAGGAGTGGTATTACTTACCAACCTAATTTATTTTGCCTTTTCGTGAAATCTTCTTACTCGAACAATAATTCCTTTTGTTTACAAGTCTTCCAACGACGAATTAACAACTTGTGGGGCCCTATCTGTGCAATCTCTCGAGCCGAGTTTTCCCAATCTTCCAAAATTGGACTTTCTTCTAATTTTAACCTTTTGATTTCTATATTAAGGATAGACTGACAAAGTTGGCCTAATTTACAAATATCAATTAACCAAGCATTTGGATTCTTGGAGTTATCATGGCATTAGCCTAGGATTTACCCTTTTAACCTCGGACAAAGTGTTAGAAGTATAATCTCCGAATCTATAAGCTTTGGCTTGGCTCTGAACGTACGTGCCTACAACTTTGTTTCCTAGGAAACAGTGTAGCGGAAGATCCTGAATTTGAGAGCCCAATATATACGAGTGTTATTCTATTAAATAACTTGAATTTCAAATCATTCCTATTCCAATCTACAATCGTCCAACATGGCAACTGTAGTCAACTAGATCAATTAGGAATAAGCAATATGTCATATCCTATCTGTCATATTTGCTTCTCGGTCAAGGGTGCACACTAGTTTATTTTTACTTATTCAATTCTCTGTCTTTTTTTCTAAACACAAATCCTTCTTTTCTTGTGACAGCAACAAACAGATCGAGAAAAGCGTGGATCAAGAGCGCCTGATGGATCGATGGGTATGTGTATATGTACCATGATGGTGAGCGGGGAGGTATACTGCCGAGCCAAATATGACGCAGAGGATACTGACAAGCGCTAAAGGATGCTGTATTTTAATCACGCCCGAAACGACAAAAGTCATACGGAAAGAACAGCACCACTACAGAAAGCGAAGTTATGACTCCAAGACAATTCATGAGTATTGGAGATCTGCTTTAGTTGTCTCAGCACCCTCTAGAAGTAGCAACTGGGGGAAGTCTTATGTTACGTTTAGTAATTACCCTGCCTATAGTGCCCAAATTCTATCTCGAACTTCTTGTTTTTCAAATAAAAAGCATTGTACTTTTATTTGACAATCAAAATTAAAAAATAGGAGGAAAAAATATGACAGAAAAAATAGGAAAGACCCGAGAGAAGCAAAAGTCACTTTCAAAAGTTTAATTACCGAAGCCCTACCGAATGAAATGTTCCATGTTCGCCTAGAGAATGACACCATTCATCCTGGCCTATATTCCAGGAAAGATTCGGTCTAGTTCTATATGAATACTGATGGGGAATAGGCTCAAATTGAAGTGATATAATGCTTCCAAATTCATCACCTACTGGATAGATATAAAACCGCTAGCTTGATGCGACTAGTTTCATGCAAGGTTTTGGGTACTGGTGTAACTTTTTTGCCCGAGGAGGAGGTATATCTGGCCAGTAACCGGAAATACCGGCCATTTACCGCCCGGAAGTATTCAAATAAAATTTGAAATTTGTCTAAACTTGAGTAAATTTGTTAAATTAGCACTAAGTTTGCTCAAACCGGTATTTTTCATCGCTATGACCATTTATTGGAGGGTACCGGTAAGTCCGATATTTGTCCGGCCGGTTACGAGAACCTTGGTTTCATGTATAAGATCAAGGAAAAAAAAGGGACAACACCTAGATTTCGACCGTTCTATTCAACTTTTATTTCCCTTTTGGTGGCCGCACAATTTGGATTATAAGCAGGAAAACTAGAAAAACTACGGAATATTCAAAATTAGGTAACAGTGGTATCAATATTTTCCATATATTTTAGTAAGTAAAGTACAAATGACACGGAATTTACTCTGTCTAGACTACTTAAAACAGGACCCTACGTTGTAAAAGGTTTCAACTGTAATAGTACTAATTAAAAAGTTTGTTCAAATGATTGAAAAGTCAAAGGAGTTTGCTGGTCATCATCCAAATTTATTAGGTCCTTAACAGTCCATACGTAGTTAATTTTCGATAGTAGGAGTATCTTCTTTGAGAAATTAATTTCGCAAACTTACTCCTTTTCTTGGTTTTTACGGGGTGCAGTATGATCTTTCTAAGTTAAAGTTTGACCATTAATTTCCTGACAATATTTTTCAAAAAAAATCATAGCTTTTTAGTATAAATCTAACGATATCAATTTTATGTCTCATGCTCAAATAAAGTTTAGCATAGAACAATCAAATCATGTTTTACATAAATAATAGAGGGGGTACTGAATATTTCGTGACCCTAACCTAATGATGTACTATTGATGTATTGAGAGCGGTCTCCCAATCTTTGTGTTAAAATTAGGTTCTAACCATCCGACCAACTCACCACGCCCAAAAGAAATGAGCGCTCCAATGTGGCGCCAAAACAGGAGAAATGATATTTAGCTTGTGTTTATCATCGTGATAAATTATGATAATCCTATTTGTTTGAATTATTTTTACGTGTCTTGTTGTTTGTTTAGCAATATGTGGTATGTGCTAAACTATGACGTACTGAACTTATTTTATTTGTTATTGTGCAAAGTAGCTATGAAAAAAGTAGCACTTGGCAAACTAGATTATAATCTGATTAAATCCTAAGATACAACAAAATAAAAAAATTATATTTACCAAAACGATGGATATGTATGTTCTATCATTCTATTAGCAAGGGCGTGATTTTAAACTTACTTTCTTATAAATTATACTAAAATCAGCTAACCAAATAGAAAAAAATATAAAAAAAAGTTCAAGCAAACGAGGTTATGATTATATACTGCAATGGCAAAAACAGCCATAATCTACAAATTTAGACTTTAAAATCGCGTCTTGACTATTATAAAACAAAGAGAAACATCTATGTTTATGGTAAGTATAGTGTCTTTTTATTCTAGTGTACTTTAGGATTAGAGATTATCATCTAGTATGCCAAATAGGGTGCTAAATTTTTCCTAGCTACTTTTGCACAATAATTTATAGAATAAACTTTGTACATCACAATTCAGCAATATACTAAGCCCTAGTTAACATCAACTAGTCAGTTAACTAGTTAAAAATTTTCATTTGGGTCGTTGGTCTACCAACCACACTACATTTCACTTGAGAAGCCATAAGTTAGAAAAAATGGCTACATTGAGGCTTAGTTTGGAGTTGCTAAACGGTTATGTGCTGAACTTGGTTTATAAGTTGTTGTATAAAAACTGGTACAATATCATATTTAATAAATAAAATTATAATTTAAATAACTTCTAAAATACTAAAACGAGAACATTAGACAATTACCACAGATGCGGCATGCCATGCCTTCCCTTTTCTCCCCTCATGTCGGCAGGCAACGGGAAGACCTGAACCTATTAAACCGGCGACCGCCACTTCTTGCCGCAAGAGAGAATTCGAAATGGTATTCCCCGGCCGTCCTCGCGGTGAAAACGACCCCAAGGGAGCGAGGCCCGCGACATGACACGCCGACGTTACCACTTGGGGGTTCGGAATGGTTCAAGGCCTCGTTCGTTCGACGCGAGCCGCGGCAGCGGTGGACTGTTGGGTCACAGGGACAGAGAGATGTCGCGTGGTGGCGCTCTGCCTCTCCCTCTCGCCGTGTGTTGGGTTGGTGCAGATCGCGCGGTGTTGCTTTGGAGTCACCGGGAAGCAACCTGTGCCGGTCGCTTGCCCCGCGGGGACCGTAACCGTGCCTGTGCCTCCCACGGAGCACACTCCATACCCAGAGTCTTCGATGCCGAAGTAGCATACCCATAAAGATTACCTTCTTTCCTTTTTCACGTTTCTCACCTTTCACGTAATCAGTTAGACGGCTGAGTGAACTCGATTGTGCTTGCTAGGCAGTTACGTTTCTATTGTCCATGTTGGATGGCCTTCTTCGTGAGTAATGATGGGTATTAAACTCCAATTAATTTATCTAAAAGCTCGAGCTGATAGAGAATAGGTGTAATGATGGGTATTAAACTCCAATTAATTTCTCTAAAAACTCGAGCTGATAGAGAATGCGTGTAATGCACTTGTACTTTAAACTATATCCTTCCTTTTCATATCTAGACTCCTCTAAACTCTATTGTGAGAGGGGTTTTAAACTCAAGATATCTTAGCTCTGATATCCACCAGCCAATTCATCTAAAAGCCTGAACTCAGGAGAAAAGATGAACGTATGTACTTATACTTAAACAATGTGTAGTAAAGTGTAGAGTAATGCTAGATTGATCGAACCGTAAATGCTTTGGCAATCTAAGATTGTAGAGTTGCTTGACTTCTGTATGAAAGCACAAAATTTAGCAGCTGATCTATCGTTGTATTCTCGACAGAGAGACAACCTAGTGCAAGTCCGCAACTATTCATGATGTGCCTTTTTCTGAAATTACCTTGCCTTTGCTTTATACTAGGAAAGGGCAAAAGCACATTTAAGACATATAGTACATCGTAGAAAAGATAGAGCAGAAGAAAGAAATTATACAAGTGCCTTATGGGCGCACGTGTGTGGAAGCAGCAAAGAACTGCTTCCACGCTTGCCTCTTGCCTCCACGTTGGTGTACACGCCCCATTGGATGTCCCCCTCTGCTGACGAGAGGAAAGCCTGCCGTCGCCGATGAGCTTGAAACTTCGGTCGCCACCAATGCTGAGGCAAACCTCCAGGAACCAAGGGCCTCCTGATGACCCTCAAGAAGAGGGTCTAGAGGTAGATGCCATCGCTGGCACCGAAAGTGTTAAAGATGCGCAGGTGTCAGGTGACCAAAAAAGGCCATTGAAATGGGCCATGGCCACCTTGCGGAAGCAATGGCGGCAATCACGCCTCGCAGCCGCTGATCCCTAGAACCATAAAGGGGCCTCCTGAAGTGGAGGTTGAGAGGGAACTAGACAATTTCTCCGTGCACTCGCCGTCGAAGGCCAACGTCGCATCGGCGCAAATGAGAAACAAGAAAACCATCACCGACACAAGTGAAGAGCCGCGCCATAAAAGCACTTGGAGCACATGCACCGCCCCCAACTAGCTTGCATCAACAGGAAAGGAGGAAGACAATGAAGAACAATGGAAGATTTGCTTGCCAACAAAAGAAAAGTACTGCAAGATCGGCAAACCATTGGAAAACATACACAGGGATTTGAAGACCAGAAAAGGAACAAAGGCTCCAGAGCACATGAGTTGGGTGCACCTATCTTCCCCACCTTCCTATCTGTTGCCATGACGATGAGCAGATAGAGAGATCGATGCAGCCTTGATGCATAGATCTGGAGAGCGCCGACCAAAGACCAGCACTGGAGCTCAGATCCTGCTTGCAGACCACCTCCGGTGACCACCGCTCCAGCCAGCATGGATAGAGCAAGAGGGACAAGGAGGAGGAGAGCAACACTCAAATCTAAATTATTTGAAGAGAAAAGAATAGTAATATACATGCTAGAGACGGCCGGGCCTCTCTTCCTCACCTATCTGGTCACCATAGCCACCGGAGAAGGAGGGAGAGAGGCCAGAGGGGAGAAGAGGGGGCACCACGGAAGAGAAGGGGAGGAGAAAGCCTCATGATGAGGAAAAAAGCCCACGAGGGAGGAAGTCACGTACGATGCTGGTGATGTGTCTTTTTGGTAGATCTCTTGTTGCCCTAGACCGTAGCTATCCTCTGTTCTAAGTTTTGACTTCAATAAATATTTCGAAAAAAACTTTCCATTTTCAGTGTCAAATAAGAGTAGTCCGTTCATAAAAGAAAGATCTCAAATGTTAACTTGTATGTTTATTCCTCTTAATTATACACAGTTTATTGTGTTAATGATTTAGTTGAAATCACATACAGTCGATTCCAAATCTATTTGCTTTTGCTGGACGCAGTTTTCGTCCATCTTTAAATGCCAGCAAGATGATAGCTTTTATTGTGTCCAGGCCCGGGGGTGGCCAAAGAGTACATATTGTATGTGATTTCAACTAAATCATTAACACAACAAATTGTGTATAATTAAGAGGATTAAAACCATCCGCCCAGGGGTGGCCATCAGTTGCGCTAACCATCCTGTAGAAGATTTGAGACGCTAGAAACTGCAAAGTCTTTTGGTCCATCGACCAACCAACTCTGTGGCATCAAAAAACACTGTATGTGATTTTTCTCTTTGGATGCATCGGTTTAAGAAACCGGCCAATTTAAAGGTAGCGGCCGCATCTTGGCTCGACTATGTCTTTGTATTGTCATACGGTATTTCTTTGAAAAAATATATTCAGGTAATCCATTGTCACGGAGAAATTGGAGAATATCTTCTCCATCTCCACAAAGGAGCTGCTACTGTCGTGTTGGTCTCCGAGGAGGTTATCGATGTGGTTGCTTTCTGCGGCATCATTGACTGTAATATCCTTGCTTGGAACAAACGCAGATGATTAAGAGTATTGGATCCTATTTTTACAACCATCCATTTGTCAAATGCTCTGAGATCATCAACAGGATAGGAAGTCTAGAGCATCGGCTTGTGATGTCTCTTATCCTGCATCCACATTTGAGTTCAGAAAAGAGATACGCGTGCCTAATTAGACACAACCGCAACTGTAGTAATCTTAGCTACAATTGTCGACTATTTTTAAGGTAACACAATGTCTACAAGGCTAACAGCGACAATGGCACGTGCATACTGCGCGCAGTGCCGAATCTTCTCTTCACTTCCTCTCGGGAAAATGATTCACTCCATATCTGAAAAGAGGCTTCTTTTCGGGGAAATCATTTGATCCACATATGAGAAAGATAAAAACATTGACTTTTTGGAAGTGGATTACGACATTTAAAAAATCCTTATTTGATATGCCAACACATATGAAAATGTATTCGCGCGCGACTCCAGATACTGATTCTTTTCTGAAAGTCTCTGAATGGTTAATTCTAAAGTTATATATAGTTCTGAACGGATAATTGCACAAAGTTCTGAATGGTTAATTGTTTCTTAAGTTACCACGGCTGGGTCTTGTGATCCGAACCTCCAGCATGACATGAAGGCATGAAGCATGGCCGTTTTACCACCTGGCATATACTAGTAAATTTAATTATTTCTGAATGGTTAATTATTTTTGAACTTACATCGCACATGACATGAAGGCATGAAGCATGGCAGTTTTACCACCTGGCATATATGTACTAGTAAATCTGCTAATGAAGCATGGGTGTTCTATCTTTGTAATATTATAAATTCCGACATGTTCTAGTCATTTTTACATATTTTTGAGCAAAGCTCATCCGATACAAACCTCCTAAGACTCTCCTTCTAACTATCATCGATCCAATGACATAGACATCGACAATATCTCCACTGGACTTTCAAGGTCAAGGCTCTCAAATCCGCCTACTAACAATTCTAACTAGTACGTACGAGTATATACTATAACGAGCAACCATGCGCAAAGACACCAGATTAGATATGGAAAGTAGTCGCGGTTCCTGACATGACATGGTAAAGCCTATCCGATACCACACGTGGGGCCCTCCTGCTCAGCACCTGGACCAGAATACCTAACGCAGAATGCCGGTGAAGTACCCCATGTGGACGGCGCAGCTCTGAATCCAAGGATTTTGTCAGGGACGCACAGGACGAGCTCGCTTGCCCAGAGCGCTCGGAAAAGCTTTAAACCAAGGCGTTGATTGAGATACGCATAGAGTAGCAGGACGTAGCCAAAACCCAAGAAAAAAAGCGCACTCGTGGCCTCAACTTCTGCTCCATGGATAGTCTTCGGCCAGGAGCAAGGCAACAAAAAGTACAGCGTCAATCGCGACGAACGGGGGCCGGACAGGCGGAGGTTATGTATGCACCTAACCTAACTTTTTTTACAACTTCGTCGATGAGCCAATGGTAGTTTGGCGCCGGCTAAAAATACAAGGCCATGGTAGTATAAGCATGGACCGTCCCGACACATGCAACCACTACATCACCGAGGTAACAATGCAAAGATTGGATGACTCAAACTCTTGTCCAGCGTTTCAGCAGTAGCCGTCCAAAAGATGCAAAACGAGACCACCCCCTGCACGGCTGCATCGACCAATATCCGCCGGTTGGTCATTGGTGAAGACAAGGCCAATGCTATTGCTACTACACTAGTCATGCATGGACCCTGAAAATTTTCGGTGATCGGTTATAATACGGCCACTTGTTTGCAAGGTGCATTAATTCCCCAAATCCCCATATATGCCCAGCTAGTCGATGAGCACATACTGCATGCATGTTGGCTACGGACCCAACTTGCAAGGCAGAGAAGCCTAGATTTCCTCAGGCATAACATGGCATGCTGCAAGTACCTATCCGGCATAATGATGCAATCCTTATACAGGTCCATTACTATTGTTAGTGTGCATCTGCTCCAAAAGCGGCTCGTTGGTTGGGTGTCGCTACTTGGCATGGATAACATGGAATCATTAGATCATTTTTGGATTAGGTAAGTAAAACCACACACTTGCATCTTGATCAGAGAGACTTCATAGTTTTCCAAACACCTGGTTTTAAGCATAATTCTTGGCCGTTTCTCCCCACTTGATTAGAAGTGCTTGGCTATTTTCAATGATAAACTGCAACAAAGGGCGGCAAGATGCAGCGCACCTTCCCTTAGAGCCTTCAAGGAGCTAGCTAATTTTCTTAGATTAAAGAGCTAGCTAAGTAAAGCTTGGTGTTGGCTAACTAGCTTTCTTAAGTGGCCAATCCGAATATGACTTATTACGGCCTTTGCCGACCGAAACTGTTTGTACTGATAAACAGGAACAGCCAAGAGCCACGCACGGTATACCAGAAGTTACATGATGACTTAAAGATCCGTTCTCTTTCACCCGCCACGACGATGTCACAAATTCGGAAATTCGTCATTCTGTGGACGGTTTGGAGGATGTGCAATTAGATGATGAAATAAAAGATTCTATCACTTGGAAGTGGATGAGTACAGGGGCGTACACTGTGTCACCGGCTTACAGATTTCAGTTAAGAGCTTTTTTAGCAACTAAACTATGGAGTGCAGAAGTGGAACCAAAATGCAGACTTTCAGTGGAACCAAAATGCAGACTTTCATGACAAGGCATTTATGACCGAGAGATTGGCGATGAGGAAATGGCCACATGGTCACACTTGCAGCTTTGTAGCACGGAGTTCGAAACCAATAGACATCTTGTAAGGGATTGTTTTTTCCACTATAGGCATTTGGGGGATCATCTCATTGTTTTTCCACTATAGGCATTTGTGGGATCATCTCCTTTTGGCTTGGAATTGACACTGACCCAAGATTTCAGCATGCCACACTAGATGAATGGTGGGGCGGCAACACCAAGGCCATGGACGAGGAAAACAAAAGAAATTTTGAGGGGTTGTGTTTATGTGTTGTGAAATATTTGGAACGAGAGGTACCGGTGGATATCTAGAAATGAACATTTGGGGGCGCTTGAGTTGGCATATCTCACAAGAAAAGTATCTCCCAAAGGAAGATGGCCTTCAGTTAGGATGTGATGTAATTTTTTACTGTGTTTTTTGGAGCCTTAAGGGGCCCCTTGTACTTTTGTAAATACTTTTTTTCCACCTTAATAAAATGATCGTGCTCCTGCTTTACTCGTCAAAAAAAAATTTGTTTCACATCGGAACTTCAGGCATTGGTCTAAGGGAATCAAACTATATCAATTGAGACATAGCAAAATTGCATTTTTCTTTTTTGCGATAGAAATTTTTAGGACATCTAAAATCAGTATTTTTCTTCAAAAAAGTACAAGATGACATAACAACAAATGATGAGTATATAAAAATGAAGAAGCTACGTTGTTTATCAAAAAGGCATTGTCATACTGTTGTTCATACTTTACTTCCCATTTATTAGCTGCAGGACCACGAGATATGGTGTGATGTTGTGCGAAGTCTTGAATATACAGAGAATTTTCTTATAAATATGTTGAATTCATACGATTAGTTGACTTTCTTAATCCACCTTAATATATGCTTTGTTAATAAAACGGCCTGTATTAGAGTTTAGTTGTTTATTCATTTTTTAGCCTGCAATAGACGTTGTCAACGCATAAAAGAAACCATTACAGTATGAGTTGACCAGAAGATCTCAAAGATGTAATTGAGCTAAATGTCATAACAACGTGGCCTTGTAGCTCCATGTTCAACTCAAAGCAAAATTTGAAACAATGTCATCTCGAATGCTACTACTAGCATTCATTGAACTATTCCATTTGCTATTAGTAAGACAAGATCCCGGTTGTCGCACTTGCATGAGAACTACAGAAGATTCGTAATCCTGAGCAAACAGCTCTTCACATGTTCCTGGCATTTTTTGTTGTTGTTGTTGAAACAACCAGGCTCTGGATTAGAAATGAAAAAAGCGCATTTCTACGACCATGCCTGTAATCCCAGCTTTGTTCATGCCATGTCTTTGATTTGGATTTTTATCCTGAAAATGACAGCATCCATCCGGTCAAGAATATTGGCCAACTTTTTTGTAAATTCTGATTAACGGGCAAGGTTTAAAGAATTAATACTCAAGTCAAGTAAGATTTATTACCTCAGACGGGTGACGCTGGTATGTTAACGATGGTAGTTACTGAAGATTATTAAGGCGAAAGTACGTAACCGAAGCAGAAAAATGGTTACTAGTACAGTCAGAACAACCAACATGTGTGTTACATAAAAGAAACTTTTGTAGCATAACTACAATTTGCTCTCTAAATTAATGCTGTTATTGAACGCGCAGGTACAAGCATACATGAAAACAAATGGAAGATAATTCACATGGGCGGCTCTAGCGGATGGGTACAGCAACAGCAACGACAAAAACCGCCCAAGAACTTCAAAAGACTCAGCACAGCAGCTAATGGAGTAATGGGAAAAAGGGCAGAAGCCATTGCACCACCAAGGCTTCCTCTCCTCTTGCGAGAGCGGCTATATAAACCAGTCGTCGGGCTCCTCAATCCCCCGCCTCCGAGGAGACAAAGCGAAAATATCGCTAGCTCCTTGCCGCTCTCTCTCCCTCCCTCTGCTCCCCCGCAAAATAAAACGGCGCGTAAATTGCCTGGGAGTTACCACCCAACGCCGTAAAAGCTCTCCTACCTCCTTAGGAAACCGCACGAGCGCCCAACGAGCAGAGCACTCCTCTGTTTTCAGGAGCTATGACGTCCTGCGCAGACTCCACGGCAGCACGCCCAGATAACCCGCGTTCTCATGGGTTCTGCGTCATCACCGCCCCCTTGCTCGCCAAGGCGGCGGCGGAGGTCGCCATCCCGGTGGCCGCGGACGAGGCGGCGGTGGTGCCGGTGCTCACGTGCAAGCCGCCGGGGCGGCTTGCCAAGGCGGTGAAGGAAGCCTGGTCCGTTTCTTTGGGTATAGCGCTCCCGATGATGCCGCCCGTGTCGGCCAGCGCGGCCCGGGACGAGGCGCGGTCCATTCTTGGCCTCGCATTCCCGATGATCCTGACGGGGCTGCTGCTCTACCTCCGGTCGATGATTTCGATGCTCTTCCTCGGCCGTCTCGGCGGGCTGGCCCTCGCTGGTGGCTCCCTCGCCATCGGCTTTGCCAATATCACCGGATACTCTGTCCTCTCCGGCCTCGCCATGGGCATGGAGCCGATATGCGGGCAGGCATTTGGCGCGGGCAATTACTCGCTCCTCGGTCTCACCATGCAGCGGACGGTGCTCCTCCTCATCGCGGCCGCCATCCCCATCGGTGGCCTGTGGATGCACATGCGGCCTCTCCTCCTCCTCTGTGGCCAGGACGCCAGCATCGCCGCGGTCGCCGAGACCTACATTCTCGCCTCCCTCCCTGACCTCCTCCTCCAGGCATTCCTCCATCCGGTGCGAATATATCTCCGGATGCAGTCCATAAACCTGCCTCTCACTGTGTGCGCCATGCTCGCCATTGCCATCCACCTGCCCATCAACTACGTACTCGTGACCGTCCTTGGCTTCGGCATCAAGGGAGTGGCATTGGCGTCCGTGTTGGCCAACTTGAACCTGCTCCTCTTCCTCCTTGCTTACATCTTCTTCAAAGGCGTCCACAAGCGCACCGGCGGCTTCGTGCTCTCCACCGAGAGCTTCCGTGGCTGGGGCGAGCTCATTAGCCTCGCGCTACCGAGCTGCGTGAGCGTCTGCCTCGAGTGGTGGTGGTACGAGATCATGATCCTGCTGTGCGGCCTGCTCCTGAACCCGCAGGCCACGGTGGCCTCCATGGGCATCCTAATCCAGACCACGTCGCTCATATACATCTTCCCTTCGTCGCTCAGCTTCGGCGTGTCCACCCGCGTCAGCAACGAGCTTGGCGCGGGCCAGACCGAGGAGGCGGGCCGCGCCGCCACGGTGGGGCTCATGCTCGGGGTCGCGTTCGGGGCATTCGCCTCCGTGTTCGCATTCCTCGTGCGGAACGTGTGGGCAAGCATGTTCACGGCCGACCCGGCGATCATCGCGCTCACCGCGTCGGTGCTGCCGATCCTGGGGATGTGCGAACTCGGCAACTGCCCACAGACGACGGGGTGCGGCGTGCTGCGCGGCAGCGCGCGGCCCAAGGACGCCGCCAGCATCAACCTCCGGTCTTTCTACCTCGTCGGGACGCCAGTGGCGCTGGTGCTGGCGTTCTGGTTCCACTACGACTTCAAGGGCCTGTGGTTCGGCCTCCTCGCGGCGCAGGCCACCTGCATGGTGCGCATGCTTCTGGTCATTGGCCGGATGGACTGGGCCGCCGAGGCCAAGCGGTCGAGGCAGCTCACCGGAGCAGGCGTCGTCACCGACGACGAAGTTGGCGCGGCGGGCGGAGACGAGAAGTCACGCTTACTGATCGACAGAGACATCGAGCAACCGAACGATCACTCTGTTCGGTGTTGATAGCTGCAGCGCGAGCCGCATGCCCGCACCGCATGTGTATCGTAATGTACTCTCTTTTTTTCACCATTTTTATTTCCACCCCTTTTCCCATATTTTAGTGGGGGAGGAATTAGAGGCTGACAGGGTGACGATTTTGTTTCCCATTTGCTAATTTAGCAATGTAAAGAAGATTTTGCTGATTGTTAGTGTTACAGAGATGGAAAATATCTAATAGGAAGGAAATTTTCAGACAAAGGAACAAACCGTTCCCGGCTTCGCTTTCGCTTTGCTCCGGGTCGGTGTCTGGTCCAGGAAGGCTGGCCGCGTGACGACCCAGTCCCCGGCGCGGCGCGGACCAACCAGTAGTGGCACACTAGTAGTAACAGCCACCAGGTCTAAAGTCGCGTGGCTTCGCCAAACCATCCTTCAGGGACCCGCCATTGTGCGCATCGGCGTCGCAGCCCTCGGCCGTCAAAATGAGAGTTCCCTCCCGGTTTACTTTGCGCTGGCGACCCCGCTCCGGACGCAGTTGCGCAAAGTGGGATCGAATTATGGCACGTGATTTGTGTAGTAAGATTGTAGTACGTTGTTTTTCTTTTTTGAAAATTTGTTATTAGCATCTCAAAAAATAATTGTTAGTAGGATACAACTATTAGGCTCTATTCTACCTTTTTTTTCCGATGGTCCTGCCTGTTAGTAAGAGACAGCCGTTAGGATTATATTCTATTCTTTTTCGCGACGGTGTCCTGCCTATTTTTGAAAATGATACGATTGATGTCTGTGACATCAATGGAAGTCATGTATCTTCCACCTCTGCATCAATTGATGCACATAATCTTTATATTATTAGAATCAAGTAACATATAATTTTGATATTTCACTTAGAAAGATAGCAACAACAACACAAGACATCTCATGTATCACATAGTCTATTACTAAGACGGCACTCATATTAGGTAACTAAGTCTCGTGCTACCATTTTTAAACAGCTACACCCAATAGCCAGAGCGTCCCATGTCTCCTCCTGCCACTACATCAAAGACCATGTGCGGAGTGAACTGGTAGCCATATGCATTACCTGCAAAAAATTGGAGACCTTGATCTTATTAAAAACCAAATTATTTCTACCTAGTCATAACGACAAAAGCATTGCACAAAGACCCACTAGTACAAGTTCCGAAGAGACCGCCCCATGCCCGAAAGCCAATTCTCATAACATATTTGTAACATTATGGAGTGTGGAAGGTTAAAGGCCACATAAATTATTCGTCATACCATGCAAACAAACTTACATATGAAGAAGAGATATTGAATGGTCTCTATCTCATAGCAAAAACAATACCTTGTGCTGCCTTTTCAGTTTTCTTTGCCCAAGTTATTTTTAGTTAGTACCACCCCTCGGTGGAGGTACTACATACAACTATCAACTTGAGGATGATCTTTAGCTTCCAAACGTATTTTGACCGAAAGCGACAATTTGAGTTAACAAGAGTGGCGTACATTGATTGTAGTAAATTGGCCAAAAGTATGTAGCTTCCAGCGAAACATGTCAATGCTCTGATTCAACTGAAAACACTTGCAAAGCGACCCACCAAGCCCATCCAGCCCTGTTGTTTTTGACCGACCAGCACATGACGGAAAGAGACGTTCATTAGTACGATACCTAAAATGCCCAAGACCAGTGCATGTCATTTACGCACCACATGATAGAGCCTAGGGTATTGTTTAGAAAGAGGCATGGCACCAAGCCACACGTCTTCCCAGAACCGGGTTTCGGTGCCGTTGTTCCTCATGAAGGTATCGAATTTGAAGAACTGGTATTTGACCTTCACTAGACCAGCCCAAAAATGAGATTCGCCAGGTTTTCTCTCAACCTAAGAGAGAGTTATGGAACGAAGATATTTATGACGCAACAATTGTTGCCACACCTCATCCCCATGTGTCAAGTTAAAGAGCCATTTACTGAGCAAATAACGATTTTTGACATCTAAATATTGAATATCCGGCATTCTTGTTCTTTTGGTCGGCATATAATGCTTCACTTTGTGAGTCTATATTTATTTTTGTGATTATCGCTTTGCCAAAAGAACCTATAGCGAAAGTAATCCAACCTTTTGAGTGCCCCCTTGGGCATCTCAATGAAGGAGAACATGAACATTCGAAGCCTATTGAGAACCGAATTGGTAAGGATAAGCCTGACACTGGCGGATAAGTGTTTACCCTTCCAACTACTGAGTTTCGATTCAAACATGTCCTCTACCCCTCCCAATACTTATTACGCAACTTATGGTAATGAATTGGAACTTCTAGGTATCAGAAGGGTAGTGAGCCTACCTCACAACCAAAGAGTTGCTTATATCGAGCATCGATGTCTTCCGTCTTGCCAAAGCAAAAAATCTCACTCTTATGAAAATTTATTTTAAGGCCCAAAAGTTGTTCAAAGACACAAAATAATAACTTTATATTCTTCCATTTTTTATGTCATGATCCATAAACAAAATTGTGTCATCAGCATACTAAAATATGGACACTCCATCCTCCACGAGGTGGGAAACAACTCCCTCCATGAGGCCATCCTCCTTAGTCCTTGCTATGAGGATGGCCAACATGTCAGCTATGATATTAAACAATATTGGAGATATAGGATCCCCCTACCGTAGGCCTCCATGAGTTTGAAAGTAGTGACCAACATTATCATGAACTTTAATACTGACAACGCCACCCTACACAAAGTTGTCTACCCAAGAGCACCAGTTAGGTGCAAATCCTTTCATCCGCAATATTTGTTGGAGGAAAGACCATTTAACCTTATAATACGTATCTTCAAAATCAATTTTGAAGAGAACTCTATCGAGTTTCTTACGATGCATCTCATGAATTGTTTCGTACAAGATCATAACCCCTTCCATAATGTAACACCTTGGTATAAATGTCGTTTGGGTTGGGCGAAAGACTTTTTGTGCCATAGTAGTGATCTAATTAGTTCCCCACTTTGGTAAACATTTTAAAGCTCATTCAGCAAGCAAATCAGTCTGTAATGTTGTATTCGCGTGGCATCTTTTTTTGGAAGTAGGGTGATTATTGTGAAGTTGAGGGTAAAAAGTGTTAGTAGTCCTTTATGAATTTTGCAAAGAGCGCCATTAAGTCATCCTTAATGATGTCTCAAACTTCTAGTAGAACTCTGGCGGGAAACTATCTGGTCCAAGAGTCTTATTATGCTCCATCTGAAAGATCACCTCTCTAAATTTTTTTTGGAAAATTCTTCTGTAAGTAAGCATTTTCATCCGATGAAACCTAAGGGATGTTGTCCCATCCCGCTTCAACCATAGCAATATGGTTATCCTCGGGTGGGCCAAAGAGACATGTATAATAGTTGGTGATGTAGTGCTTCAACTGAGCTTCGCCAATTATTACCCCCTCATCCAGTTCTAGTTGAAAAATTATTTTTTCCCGGTGTTTCCCATTTGCAACCAAATGGAAGTACTAGGTATTGCTATCTCCTTAGCCTGTCTAAACCGCTAGATCCTCATCAGAAAGTGGGGCCAATTCATCTTAGATGTCAAGTTTGTCAACATTTTGTAACAGGCATTGTTTCTCTTTCTTATAGATATCACTAGTATGTCTGGCCCAACCTCTCAAGTAGTTCCTGAGGTGCATATCTTACGTTGCCAGCACTCCATAGGAGTATTTCCTTTGGACATGTTGCACCACTAAGAGTCAACTAAATTCAGAACATCTTCTCTTGATAGCTAGCTCGAACTTGAACAAGGCTTGATTACCTTGATGGGAGGCAGCCCTCAAATCAAGGAGTAAGGGAGTGTGATCTGACAGGACTCGCCAAAGCGCATGAATAGAAATTAAAGAGAATTTGTATTCCCAATCCCAATTACTCCCTTCCAAAACAAATGTGGTTTTAGACATTGCCATGATCTCTATTGCACGCTATGGACTATTACTTTTCAATTACATGTCTACAAAGTTACAAATATAGTCCCTCCAATCCAAAATGCGAGCAATTTTAGAATCTCCGACAGTAAACATTTTTATGTTTGACCATCAACGTAGAAAGAATTACCAATATCAACAGCAACAAATTGGTATTACTATACCCATCATAAAATGTATTTTCATAATATATAATTAGTTTTATTTGAAGCAATATACTTTTGAATAAATTGATGATCAAAATATCACTTTGGAGACTATGTCAATGTCTAAAACTATTTACATTTTTTGGATCGAAGGGAGTAATATATATCTCCTCTAACGTTTGATTCAAGGCTCGCAATGTCAACCACTTCAAGAGTAGACGAATTGCATTGGTTTTGTTTAAGGCAAAGACTGCCGAATTGGATACTAAAATTTTGAAAACGAGAGCTGATTCACCAACCGGCGGCAGGCCGCAAGAAGAAAGATTCGCCTACTCCTGGCATTAGGTTCCAAGGCCGGGCTGGCGGCACGGGAGGCAAGCGCCCCGCGGAGGGGCGGGGCGGCCGGGCACGGCGAGTAGCGACGCACCTGGTCCACGTGGATCCACCTCTGCCCGGAAGCGTACAAAGATACCTGCGGTCAGATCGGTTCAGAACTTGAGCTAGCTCGCGCGTGCGACGGGTGGCACTGGCATCGGCATTCGGCAGCACTGGCACGGCCACATTAAAAAGGACTCGCCCGCTCAATTCCGCTCCCTGGAGCCCCGAGAAGATGGTGTACTCTTTCGAGGCCCCCAAAGGCCAGCCACCTTGGCTTTGGCTATGTAGGTATTACAAACTATGCTATAAAAAATACAGCTCCCGTTCATAGCTACACGTTGGGGCCGGTTCCGATCGAACGAAGCTGCACAATGCATGCATCGCATCTGATCTGAGTGACTAATGGGAGCCCGTTGTGTGCACTAGGAAATAACATGGTTGGTGTATGTTGTACTTCCGCCCAGTCATACCCGCATGCCGCTGGCGTGCAAGGAATCCTCTCTCGTGGTTTCGAGTCAACTGGCTGCGGCAGGCGCGCTCGCTCATCGCCCAATTGCAATTTCACATCTGCTCGATTGGTGTCAATGATTGTTCCCGGGATCCCAATTTTCCAAGGTCATGTCCCCTGGTTCTTGGCCAAGCTCGAGAGGTGTCTCCTACGAAATAGAAATGCGTTTATCTTCCTAGGCGAATCATGGCTCTTCCGTGATCTCAATGCATGCATGAATCATGATGCATCCCATTGCGCGGAGATCTTGATTACTAATTTGCACCTAGCACTGTTTGCCAGCTTAGGATCAATTGTTAATCGTACCCGGAACTGTGTCAATCGTGCCTCGGTAGATTATTTTCATGCCTACTAGATCTAGGTCAAATTAAAGGAACTGCTACGCACGACCTAAGTTAAATATTCTATTAGTATAAAGAGATGCTGTTATGTTAGTTCAGAAAAAATAATACTTCCATGCATGGAGTACTAAACTACTACTACGTCTATCAGTTTTTTAAAGGAAAAAACAGAGCGAAGAACTACCACTTATATGTAACGAGCTAGGCTAGTAAGCATGTATAGGATTGGAGTTTTTATCTGACATATATTAAATGAGCATGCCTATTCTGCAGACGAAAACCGCATCGTTAGAATACTAACGTACAGTGCATGTCCTTGAGAGCTGCATAGCAAAACAAACCAGTTTTTGCCAGGTAATATGAATATGGTGCTTATTTTATACCACGCGTATTTGACTGCGCGAGGCTTAACAAGTGCTTATATATGCATATAACTAGCATTAATTAATAAAAACAAATTACAAAAAGGAGCTTGTATTATAGTAGAGGAAGCTTAGATCGGTGCTTGAAGAGGGCGAAGCTAGAAAAAATAATGAGTACTGGGTTCACCTCTATTAAACTATGAGGTCAAACCAAGTGATAAATAGTAATTTAGTATTATTAGCAAAAATCTGTTGGGTTCACTTGAACCCCATCTCATCATGCTAGCTCCGCCCCTGGTGCTTGATTACGTGGCTATATGCCCCTTTATAAGCATCTGTCCATAAGCATCTTACGTCGTATATATATGTCCTTAAGACTATATAGAGGAGTCAACGGATGCGTTCATAAACTCGATTAGCAGTAGAGTACATCGCCCTTGTTAAAAGGAAGGCGTAGTACACTGCGAGATACCTATGCCTAGGTATATAAGTCGTTTTGATCTAAATTATGCACGTCGCTCTTCCACTTATTCCCCCATGCATGCATATGTCCTCCGCCCGTATCGACGTTCTTTCACAACAAAAATATAGTGATTGGAGGGGTTTACTGTAAGCCACTTGCAGACACAGACGAATCACTCCTTTTCACATTTCGTGTTTATCTCTTAATGAAATTAGTTTTGCTTCTAGTTCACCGCCACCTCCGAGTTGCGGCATCCATGCATATCCTCGCTGATGGAGCCATCCAGGTCGACATGACTCCCGGATCATATCAAGGGAAAACGAATACAAAAACCTGACTTACGCGTTAACATAATCATACAGGAGTAGGCGTCTTCAAGATATTTTTTTCATCTTACGTGCATGACGGAATGATGGATTCGATCCTTTTGTTCATCAACGGCAATATATATTCAGCACGATGGCAGTACGTAGGCACGTAGGTACGACACCCATCTCCTGGCCAGGCTACGTCCTTCCGTTGCACTCGTACTTCCGTTGCGTCGCTTCGAATATAAAACATGAATCGACAGGCGCAAGTTCGGCAACACGACCGGCGGGGCAATTCCTGTCAAAATCTCGGAACCCAATCCACCGACTCGTAAAGCGACGCCGACAGCGATTGACCATCTTCTGGGCGTATGACGAGACCTTCTGGGCGTTTGTAGCAAGTAGGATCATGCGCTTCCGGCGACCGGTTTCAGCTTCCGGGACGTATCCTTATACTATGACACCACGACGGAGTAGAGGCACGCACGCATGTTCGTGCAGGAGTGCAACAAGTGAAAAAGGCTACGACCCGTCTAATTAAGATAGACTGATTCCTAAAACACGAACTGTGAATTATTGTGGTCAATTCCGTCACGGCAATCCGCCGGCCGGGCTGGCTCCCCGATTCCCGTTACGTGCCGGCCGTCGCCGCCGCGCTTTGAACAAGGCAAAGGTGAAAGGGAAATTAGGCACGTCGTCAAGCGGCCGGTAGAGAGGGGTCGGGAGATATCTAGGGACTAGGGTGTGGACTGCGGCTGAGCGTGACGTCGAGCTCGTGATTTTCCGTGCAAGGACGAGTGTCTGGTGGCGGGGAGCACAGTGCAATCCGCGAATCCAGTCCAGTGGCATGGATGCGCGCGGCGTGATCCATGGGTGGAAGGGGACGGCTTTGGTCTGCGCTGCGTTGCACCGGTGGAAATCATGACAGCGAGGCGGGGGTTGGTACGTCGGGGGTAGGCGGCACGGCAGGCGCGCGGGGGGCCGTCGTACACGGTGCGGCGACGCTAGACCGGTAAATTGGTCCCTTCCGAGGAAACATTCAGCGCCGTCGGCATGCGTTTTTCCGATTTCGAGCGAAGTATGAATGCTTCGAACTTTTTGGAAAAATCTGAACAAGCTTAAAACCTAACGCGAATCACATGACTCCCCCGTATGAAACAGTTCGAGCAAAAGGTTGGACCAATTCAAGGGCCTGAACCTGACCATAACATGTCGTGCTGTTATCCGTTTTACTCTGAAAGACGTAAAGTCTTCCTGCTCTTCAGTCACGGTCATTTACTCGCTCTCTTTCTGACTGGCTGTTCGACATGCTGAGTAACGTGCCTATATGTCTGCATTTTTTTATGCACGTATGCTGACTTTGTAGTATGTCAAATCAAGCTGCTGTTGCTGCGTTGCATAACTGAATTTAAGCCATAATTTAAGGTTTGAATCCAGGTTTTGTTTACCTCATAAGCCACGCTCGTCAATCGTCGACGGGTACAGAAAGCACGAGAGAAGAGGTGGGAGATAGCTTTTCTTTACAGAAAGCACGAGAGAAGAGGTGGGAGATAGCTTTTCTTTCTCCCCGATTCCTCGTCCTTCTTGAGGGCGCGCATTTGGTTGGCTGGAGAATGTCAAGCCCTACGACAAAAAATACAAAAAGTTAAACCTGCAAAGATAAGATTTCATATAGCTATAACAACGGATATAACCACTCTACTGTACACCAATTAGCTGCCTAAACTTGTAATGTATTAGTATGGATAAGCTTTTCTTAGTGAGGGTATTAGTTTGGATTGGTTTTTTTTAGAATATCAATTAGCTCGGATAAGCTAGTAAATCAACATGATCACATCAACTAGGGCTTCAACCTAGGACAGAACTGAGCCAGCCATTACTGAAAGCGCGGAATCAGGATCTCGAATAGCAAGAAAAAGCCGTGGTCGTGAAGATGATAGGAGGTGGTGGATTGACTATCGATTATGCAGTTCGATAGTCTAGCAGTGCAGGTTTCAAAAATGATTGGAACCCGCACCGATTCCCATCCAGATTGGTGTTCTTCAATGGAAGTTCTGTTGATTGTGGTGAGTGCTATAGAAGAGATATATATATATATATATGTATATATAAATCTGTGTCAGTGCCTCAGTTGTCTTGTTAGTGCACATTGCTATTATTGTGAACTATGTGGTACTTACTTCCTACTGTCGCCCATCCATCCTAGAATCTGTTTGAAGGAAAGGAGCTTCTATCAGAATGGACAAAAGTAAAGTGCTATCTATCAACACTCACAGTGTTCAGAAGTGAAAAGCGAATGAAGCACAACGCACTTGCAGATTACTGAAACATATACGAAGTAGTTCGGTAAGACCCTCATTGAATGAAAGCAGCTCACTTTGAATACGACCACAGCATGCGCATTTCCTATTATTATTAAATTATCAAAATATGCAGGAAAACCATACAGATAAATGGTTAAACAAAAAAGGAAAAGGAAAATCACAGGAGATAGTTCAGGTTATAAACTCTACAACTGATCATTTCTCTTGAAGCGGTGGTATACTCTGATTGAAAGATAGTCACAAACGGAGTAAGGAGAGATGGAATGAGCACTGGCAATACTACTAATACTAGTTTAGTTGCAGACATAGAAATACAGAGAACCAAAGAACTAGAAAGGCCGTATCTATACTACCTTATAAAAGGGCGAGTTTTTCCCTCTTATCTTCGACTCAATCTGCACTGTCCGATCGTAGTCATCTAATGGTCAATATTACTTTGATGGTCTGCCACCTAAAAATTACCCACATGTCATTCACTTAAAGTTAATAGTAATTACCCACCATTGTCCTTACTTAAAGTTGATAGTATTATACTCTCCAGCGCCCCTCTCTCCCAAAACTGCGCCACGCGTGGCCACCGTGCTCACGCCACGCTTTGGCCATGCCCATGCGCCACTGCTATTGCCTTCTTTGACGTGATGCAGTATAGATTGCGTTGTACGTGCACATTTTTATGTTCTGACATCGCGGCGCCATCAAGGACCACATTGCCCTTTTCCTACTACCTGATGATCTCCATCGCCTCCTCCTCCACACTGGCCTCCTCCGCGTGGGCCTCCACCTTGCACACGCAGCCGCGCCACGGAGGGCGCAACGCCGCCGCTGCCGGCGATCTCCTCCTCCTCGCACGATCCCACCACCACTGCCAACCGAAACAGCTCACGCGCCACCGGAAACTACGCCACGTCGACGAGATCGACGCACTGCTCACTGACCTCGATATCAACGGCGTGTCCTCCTCGCCGCTGCAGTCCAGAACAATCTATGATTTAGAAGATAGATTGGGCGACAAACATTTGTATTGTGTCATTGGTTATATTCGATGTTATTTTTTTTTACAATATGTATTGATCATTTTTTAGTATTCCATAAGAACAATGATATCTACTTTCTTTTGTATCATCTCCATTCGTAAGTTTTTTTAGCCACTTAAACATCGTTGTCGGTAGAATACATGTATGGATAGAAAACTATATTTGTAAATATTAGAATATATTTTTCACGTTCAATTTATGTTAGTCAAGACGTGCGTTGCACATGCACGATTACTAATGCTTACAAGAAACATGGCATGTCTTCCTTGACATAATAAGTTACAATTAGATATCTAGCTGATGGATAAAAAGGGATACAGTGTATAGTCAGCGCACAAATATATAGAAAAGGGCAAGTACATCTTAACAGTACAGCAGTAGATGATTCGGAGTACTGTGAATACAATGTCCAAAATGAGCATACCATGCAGCCAGTAAAGTAGAGTACTTGCTGAGTTCATTTTTGAATTCTTTAGAGTCTGACTTTGCTATATGGTGTATTATTACGAGCTGTGTTATGGTTCTGTATCTTCAGAATCCAGATTGGCTGATGTTGAGAGATCAATCATAAAACAAATACGAAGTCAATGCAGAACTATATTGTGAAAAGAAATCCATTGTGCACTTCAAGCCGCTGACAAATTACATACTGCCAGATTCAGATATATATATATAAACTGCAAAGTCAAATTAGCATCAGGAGAGCCTTTTTTTCCCGAAAGATCCAGCAATTGCTGGCTTTATATTATAAGCTGGTAGCAATATGTACACCCCGCATGGCGGGAAAGAAATAAAACAAGAGAAAGCCGAAAAACAAAAAAAGCCAAAACAGCTAGGGCTATCTCTCACGTAGGAGAGCTCGGATGGCTGGAGTAATATTTACATTTTAGTTTTTAGTGTTGAAGACTCGCATATAAAGAGAGGTTTGTCCGTTTGTGGTAGACATCAGTCTCGCATATAAAAGTAGGTTTGTCCCTCTGAGAAATGATATTTGTGCATGGTGCAGCAGACTTTAAATACATATTAGTCTCACAAAATGGTACGAGGGGGTCCGTCTGGCTACAGACCACAAGTATTTTGCCGCCACTTCAAGCATTTCTCATTTAAAAAACGCTTTTCAATGTTGAAATAGATGTATGTCAGTTGGAGAAGTCTTTTATCTTCATATATTTGGAAAAACAAAAAAAGGGGAAGGCCATATCCTGATATTAGCCCAACATCAAAATCTCAAAGCCCAGAACTGAAAGAACTTGAGCAGACATGGTCCAGCCCATATCCCTTTTTCTCCTACAACTCGGTGCGGTACAGAAAAGGCATCGCGATCCATGATCGGAAATGTACACATACACAGATATGTATAAGTTTAGTTCGACAATCTTATTATGTAATGCAATCGGATTAGTTGATCGGTTTTTATTATGTATGATTTGCGCAACAAGAACCTTCAACTAATCCAACCCAAATCGCTTTATGAGGTGTAATTGAACGCAGAAACAAATACTAATGCCGATGCCGCTACTACGAATGTATGCACATATCCATTATGAACCCATATACAGAACTATAGATGCGTCCTTCAATCTTATAACTCTATTTACAATGCACGGTGAACCTGATGCACGCATGCGAAAACAGTGGAGCTTGCAGTGAGCAGCGAACGAATTGATTGCTTCGAATAAGATCTAGATATGTAGGGGATTCGGATACCACCTCTGAACTGGTGTATAGCCCCCCGCCTCGCGGCATGGCGAAACGAGATCCGCCTTCAAGCACCGCGCGACCGTGCTGCGCCCATCCCCATCGGCCCGGAGGCCGCTAGGGTTCAGGAAACGGCTTTTCGCCGGCGGTGGAGAGAACTGGTCGCCGGCCGGAACGCGCATGCTCCGCGGCGGTGCGCAACAACCACGGTCGCGTGGATGCGGGCGCCCGTGCACAACGGGTGGCTCAGCATCAGTGTGGATCGTGATGGGCTATGGCCGACTTAGCGTGGAACATGTGACAGCCACCTAACACCGTAGTTTAATAATAAAAAGAAAACCTAACACCGTAATTTACTCAAGAGAATTCTTCACGCATACGTATCTGCTCGCGCGCGCGTGGCCCACGCCCTCCCCGGCGGAATGCAGGTAGCACAGCAAAACAGCTGCGGCGGAATTCTGCCACTTCTCAGTTCCCCACCCCGCCTCACACCAATCAGCCCTTCCAGCCTCCGCAGACCACCGCCCCGCTCCCCTTCGGCGGCACCGCGCGGATCCATCCTTCCCAACCCCATCTCCCTCACGCGACCACGCCAATCGCAAACCGTGATCACCACCCCCTCCGCGGTCCCCCGCCACCCAATGGGTACCCCCGGCCCCAACCTAACCGCTCTTGCAATTCGCCGCAGCGGCGGCCGCCTGTTCGAGCGTTAGGGATTTTTGCTTGCCGTCGTGGGGGCGGGAGACTCCGTTGCGCCCGCTTGAGGGGGCAGCGAGGATGTTGGGGTCGGGGCTGAATCTCCTCAGCGCCGCGCTCGGTTTTGGCATGACGGCCGTCTTCGTCGCGTTCGTCTGCGCGCGGTTCGTCTGCTGCCGCGAGCGGCGCGCGGACGACCGCGAGCCGCCGCCGTTGGACTTCGACGCCGACTTCCCCGCGGATGTCAACCGCCCGGTGCGTTGCCGTACCCCTAACACCGACATTCTGCTGCTCTGACTTTACTACACAGCCGTCTCCGAAAGGGGAACGAGTAATTCGTTGCACTTAGTGTAGTAGTAGTGCCATGGCGCGTACACACATAACTGAAGTATCTATGTTCTGTTTGCTAAATATAGGAAGATTCGATTACTAAATTTCTTTGTTCATGGGCAGTGCTTTTCCTGTTCAAGCCAAAAAATCCTTGGCAATATACCATATGTTTCTATTTTTGGTTTTAATACTCATGGTAACGTACTATTAGTATACGATAATAGACCGTTATAAAGCTTTAGCCTCGTAGGGACAGTGTAAGCAGGCTATCTTTGTTTCGCTAACTTCGGTTTTCTCCCATTTTGGACTGGTATATGTGGGCCTCATTTCTAATGACTGAGTTATAAGTTTTAGTTGGATTCATATAATTACTTTTCACCCACAAGGGGATGCCAGTTTTCTTGATTGCATAGCTTATAATATATGTTTGAAGTTAGTCTGTGTATAGCTACAAACCTACAAGCCTGCAAGATAACAATATTGCCTGGTCCAAATACAAAAAACAGTTACATGGTCCTTACGCATTTCAAAAAGAAGAAGGCGATCACATCCTAATTCACAGTCTAAGAACAAATTAACTGTGCAGCCCCACAGGGAAATAATATGTCACAAATAGGAAAGCCAAAAGGTTAACAACGAAGCATCTATATGGAAACACTCAAAACTAAATAAACCCCAGACTCTGAATGGTGTGTTTTAGGCTATGATTGTTTAGATATCTCACTAGCGTGGATACAAACTTGACACTTTTCTTTTATGATATTTGTCATTTCAGTCTTGTTTCTTTTCTGTTGATTAAAAAAGGGTCTCTCTCTCTCTCTCTCTCTCTCTCTAACTTGACAATTAAGTGCATATGGAGTATTCTTTATCTTTTCTGTTCCAGATTTATGTTAAAAATAAATAAATGGAAACGTCAATTGAATAGAGGCAAATTTTCTTACTAAGTTGTGTTGTCAATTGCACAAAGCATCCCTCTTTCAAAGCTAGTATTCTGGCAACCGATATGTTTACTTGTATGTCTGCAGTAGCTAAAGCTAAGCTACCTGTTTTTAATTCTTCACTACCGATATGTTTTCTTCACTTCTACAAAAACAGTAATTGATGCATTGATATTCCCTTTTTTTAATTCTTGTCTTGTTGAGCTGGTACTGAGACTGCTAATGATTAGATCAACGGAATCAATGGACAATATCCTGTAAGTATCTTTTGTACTTAAAAGATAATACTATCCTTTTACATTGTTCAGATAGAGCATACTCATTGTGGGTTGGATCCTTTGGTCGTTGCTGCGATTCCTACCATGAAGTATAACTATGAAGCTTTCCATTCGAAAGATGGTGCCCAGTAAGTGCAATTATCTCTGTATGAACTAATGATTATTTGACCTCATTTGTTTGTGCTTCAGTGTATATGACTTTCCAATGTCAATGAGACTGTTTAAAACCTATGCCACTGAAATGGCTTGATTCATGAGAATACGAAGACAGTGAGCCAAATAGCTTATCACTTGGGAACTAATGGATACTATTACCTCACGGAAATACATCTCACAATAGTAGTTTCAAAGTCATTATCCACGCGATACTGAAAGAAGAATCACCAATCATATGCTTACTGAAACTTGTTCCGTTTTATTTTCTTAGTCCCTGACCCCATGCTTATCAATTCAATATGTCCATTCTTATACCCACTAAGCATTTGAAGCTTTGTTGGAAATTTCATTAGGCGAAACATAAGAAAACCACATGCGCGTGTAAATGTGTGAGCATTTTTGGGGGCTGCGGGTCAAGGTGTGTTAACATGAAGCACATTTTGATGCATCTCATGAATTGATGTGGGAAATGAATACATGAATTATACTTGAGCAAAGCATTATAATTAGTAAGTTTTTTGTGGCTTCACTTCAAGCAGTCCCATCATTAATTTCTTTTGAGAGACATTTTATACTGAATTGTTTATCAGTGAGTGCTCCTCAATCTTCATAATACTGTAATAGATGCACAAAAAATTGAAGCCTTGCTGTTAGCTTGGAAACCAGCTGAGCCAGTGCAGGTTTATTAAGGTTGTTTGTCTTAGCTCAAGTTGCTTTGGTGAGGAATGTGATTTAGGTCCCCACACTCCCACTTGCTAAAAGAACATTGATACACTGTTCCAAAAATACTCCCTCCCCAAACAAAAAGAAGAAGAAGAAGAAGAATGGATGTAGCAAGCATTAAGTTATGTGAACCCGTAGAATTTCAATATCAAATTTGTCCATGGTGTGCAGTACCAAAAATGGGAAATAGCCAATCATGCACCATCATACACACAGCAAGTGTTGCTTGTCCCCTGGGTAGCGACATATTTAAGTGTTAACAAGCCTTTATACATGGAAATCCTTAAACCTTCACCAAACTTTGACTGGACACACTCAACCAAACTCAGATTCACCGTAATCTTCAGAGCCTTACAAGTCGTGAGTTTTTTTTATAATTGAACTCTCGTTAGTGCTTATTGTAGGAAATTCAACTTAAATTTCAGTCTGTGTTCACTTTGGTCTCATCAAGTAAACCAGGTTTGGCAGACTTGAGCCTGTCTTGTTTTCGGGTCAGTCGGTGTTCACTTTGGTCTTATAAAGTAAACCTTGGGCGCTGTCCAGCCTTCCTTGCAGTGATGGCTCTAGAAATTATAGACTTCCTTAATGTAAAGCATTTTAATAGTTACTTTGCTTTGACAGGTGCTCCATATGTTTAGGTGAATACAGCGAGAAGGAGATCCTGAGAATCATACCGACATGTCGTCATAACTTTCACCTTACCTGCTTAGATGTATGGTTACAGAAGCAGACGACTTGCCCAATGTGTCGGATCTCATTGAAGGAGTTGCCTGACAGAAAATTTGCTGTAACACCTGCACGTAGTGTTGCTCAACTCCCTGCTGTCCCTGAGAATTCTGTTAATCCAACACCTGAACGGTTCCTCCCTATTCATCAAGGTCACAGAGACCAAAATAGTCCAGCCACACAAGAATCAGTGGAAGTGGTTATTGAAATCCGACAATAAATACAACTTGAGATTGCTATGGAGGAAGACGAGGCAAGATTTTGAAATTAAATTTCCTGTATCATGCCTTTTTTTTTGCGAGGATATACCATGCCCTTCACTACATTGTTGCCGCGTCAGAGTGGGATCAGAATTGTGTGCGACCTCATTGCAAGTAACGTTTGAACACAAGTTGTACATTTCACATTTGTAAATTAGCATGTTGTATTATAGGACATCAATGCTCTTGATGTTCTTTTTTATGTGTTGTATATCATAAACGTAATAGTGAAAATACTGCATGTTAGATAAGATCTAGAACTTCAAAGTTATGTGCCTTGTGATTCGTTATGGTAGCTGCACAATAATCTGAAGTAGTGCTTTCATTATGTTTTCGTAGTAAATACAATAGGTAAACTTAGGGGGGCAGACCCAACATTTTGAAAATATTATATGCCACTCTGAGTTTGCAAAATGTTGGATCTGCTCCCCTGAATTTTGTATGTTGTTGTATTTGTATTGGAGGCATATGTTACCATGAGGTGCGTGAAAGTTACCACCCTTTAGCGTGGATGTGGTGGCGTGTGCGCATCAGCGTCTACAATCCATACTTGATATTCTAAAAAATTACTAGTAAGCGTGCACGTGCGTCGCACGTCTTAACTGATACAAATTACAATCTGAAAAAATTACAAACTATACTGGTTGTAGTATAAATTCACCAAAATTTTAAAAAATACAATAGTAATCAAACACATGCAATACAGTCGTGTTGTCCAATATATACCACACCAATACGAGCTCCTTTCTAAATTTTCATGTTATATCTACTCTAATATCATCCCAACAAATTTTGGAATTGTCTTCTTGGCAGGCATGATAATTATGTGATCATCAGCGCCATTCGTCAGGTAGCTGAACAGATCCTAAGTTAGCTTCTGCAGATCCAGAACCGCTAGCAAGCTTGATCGCTATATACAACTTTTTCTTCGACAGAATGTCAATGATTATTATTCTTATCAATGTCCGCTGGCCAGTAATTACTGCTAAAATCTAGAGTTTCTTCAAGTCAGAATCAAACTCCTCAAATCAAAGCTGAAAGTGCTATTTGCAAAAATCAAAGCTCAAGTCCTGTAGGATTAAAAAAAATGTTCACTACATAATGCGTATAAAATGAATTGCTACGCCTGAATCTAACAACTCATAAAAGAAGGCTTTCGCAAGGTGACAATCTATAGGGTTTGTTATGGAACCTTTCTAACGATAGAATGCAGAAAATTCTCATGCTCTAGCATGTTTGTTATGGAACCTTGTGCATGAACAAACCTTGTCGACTAACAAAAACACATCAAGTCTAACTCATAGCGATGAGCAAATTTTATATCTTGTTTGCAATGGATTCTATTTAAATTATAAGTATATTATTAAGCCTGAGATTTGTAAATTTCTTCTAAGAATCCATTGCACATATAGTTAGATGTCAATGTGAATATTTTGTTTGTTAGCTAAAAGTTGATGATATATATTAATATGATTTCAACTTGGAGAGGCTACCTTGGCCTTCCATTATATTTATCTTGGCCTAAGGTCCAAGATTTCATGCCCCTAGCTCGGTGAGATCCCACCCTACAGTCGAGGATTCTAGCAAGGTGAGTAATTTTAGCGTCAGGGACTGAATGATCAGGAAGTCAGAATTCATGCGAAGGAATCGGCAGGTCAAACAGACCTTTGTGGTGGGCTTTATTGACTATAGGCTAATGAAGGTCAGCCGCCAAAATGAAAAGGAGAGGCAACAAAGGATCTCCTTGACGAACACCCCTCTTGCAATGAAATCGGTTACCAGTAACACCACTGAGGAGGATAGCAGAGGTAGCATTCTGGAGGATTCCGGTAATCCCATCAAGCCATCTATCATCGAATCCTTTATGCTTAGGACGTAAAGGATGGTTTGGTGCTCGATCATGTCGAACGCCTTCTCATAATCCAGTTTTATGACAACAATCTCTCGATTAGATCGTTGCATTGATACAAATATTCATACGCCCAGCCCAAGCAATCCTGAATTGAGCGTCTCTTACTAAAACCGTATTGGTTTCGGTGAACCAGTCTGGGAAATACTTTCTGAAGACGATTCGTGAGCACTTTAGTGGTGAATTTGAGGCAAATGTTTAAAAGGGAGATGGGTCTGAAGTTATTGACTGTTTCTGGAGCTAAAACCTTGGGGATTAGAATAACGAAAGAGGAACTGATACTTTGAAGGTCTGTTTGTCCGTTGGAAAAATCATTGCAAAGATCATATAAATCTTGCTTTACGGTATGCCAACATTTTTTTATGAAAAGTCCATCAAACTCGTCTGGTCCAGGGGCGATCCGTTGGCATATGTAGCACTACATTTTCAATCTCATAGGTAGAAAAGGGAGTTGAGAGATGATCCAGACCAAGAACAGGATGGATTAGGTCACTAAGGTCAAAGTGCATTGAAGGATTGTCCTTCAACTGCGGCATAGTGTTCCTTCTATAAGATAGTAATCTTGTACGTGCAAAGCACGTATCGACTAATATATAAATTGAAATCAAACATATTGTAAGCACAAGACAATTAGAAGCCACATTGACCATCTTACAATTCCAACAAAATAGAAAAATATTACACAGAGACGAAGTTCACAACCCTAATTCATTAATACGCACAAAGTATTTGAGTCATTGCATATTAAAAAGAGCAAATCACTATTCCAAAAATCATGATAAATATGAGGACAGAGTGTGTAGCTATTTACATTCATTCATCAAACATTAAGAAAAAATCCAGAATCATATGGCTGAACAAACATCTCGAAGACTCGAAGACCTTCCGACCGGCATCTAAATCTCATACAGTTCTAGTGGAGAAAATATTTACAATGTAGAGGACATGTTTCACTTAAAAATCTATAAGCCAGTTTCCATCGATCTTGCAAAGTATAACTGGAACTGAAGTTAACAATATGCTATTGAAATATTTTGAGGGCAATATAACAACTATACTGAAAGTTGTCCTGCTACCAATCACGAGACAGAGCACGAAAATAGTGCAGAAGCAGGTCCACATATAGTTTAAGCTATAATGCATTCGAAGTAGCAATACTCAGGAAAAAAGGAACATGTTAGAGAAAACACTTAGAACACCCAGTTCCTGTCAACAAACCGGAGCCAGCCTGGAAGGTTTTTGGACCTTCTCCTGAGTTTAAACTGGAAATCAGAGATCAAAGTTCCTGGAAAGTGAGTTACCTGGTTATAGTCTGTACGGATTGGCTCAAGCTCTGCAGTAGGAGGTGCAGCTTCAACCTCAGCCAAGGAAGAATATTGAAGATGAACTGCTGCCCATCGTAGGAAAGCTCTGAGGTCCTGCGTACTTATACTTCCAATGGAGTTTATATCAACTGAACTGCAGTCATACTTGCAAAAGAAAACAACAGTTATTGCCTTTACCACAGAGTATCAAATGAGACATCCAACATTGCTGATTTGAAAGGAGGGATTCATAAAGGAAATGATATAGTCGGTTCCCTTTGGTCTCTGCTTAAACTCATCTATATTTCAAAAAATTGGGCCAAGGCATTATATCTAGAAGTAAACACACCTATGTTAAACTTACCTTCGTCAAGTAACCACGCAATCCTTCATCCACATTTGAGCTTCCCAGAACAAGATAGAACCCAGACTTGCTATGAACCCATGGCATTAGAGAAGCCATCATAAAGGCTAGCACCATCCTGATTCGAGCTTGAATATTTTGTAATCCCAGATTCTCAGTATGTGCTCCCCCGTCTACCTGAATTATTTTAGCATTAATAGTGATCATCAAAATTTACCTCAACTTCCAGTTTGGTAACGAAACAAATGCTAGCCTAAGTAATTGTTCCAAGTCACTGCTTGATTTAGGATTATTCTTTCTTGTTTGGTTATCAAAACTAAAACATCAGATTTCTGAATTGTGTCATGTGGTAAATATGATGCTCCACTTTACTACATATAAAATAGAAACAGTGGTCTAACTGAACTACATGAAAGGAGAATGCATGACACTTGTTCTTGATCTTCTGCAGTTTTCATGTCAATAGTTACAATCAAATGCTGCTCTGCTCATATATTTTAGACTTGATGAGTTCTTAACATTGGAATATTTTGCATTCCACAATTATTTCATCGAACCAGTTAACATTTTTTTGCATAGCCACCATTACGGTATATAAGACAAACCTTCAGTTGAACATTCTTTGCAAGCCAAAGAAATAAATATTCTGAAACTGGAATAACTATCAAGTGAAATACATGTTCGTAGAATGCATTCATGAAATTTCTTTAGTAGATTAGAGTGTCATAACACAAATAATACCTTGTAGCGTGGACGCTTTCCGGTAAATCTTTCAAACAAAGAAAGAAATGCAGACACTATACTATCAATAGGTACATCAAAGTGGCATGAACCAATCTCTTCAGCTAGCCTTTTGGCACGTGATCTGGTATCTTCAGAACTGTGGAGAAACAGCACTATGAACAAGGCAAAACAATAATATACAATATGGACTAACAAGGTATCTGCCAAGCACAATATATAATCTGTTTTCTGAAGAAACCGAGAAATAGTAAAGGTAATTAAAGATAACGGATCTGGAGCATATACGGAATAGTCCAATGCCTTGTGAAGTTCTGGTATCCATCATCAATGCAAACTTTATTTTAAAAAAAATCTTGTGCAATGCCTATCAGAAATGTTAGTTTCAGCTCCCCCAGATGAAATACAAATGGTATAGGTAAAACAGGGTGTTCAAAGGAAAATAGAGTATATATTATAATTAACAAGATAATCAATTGACATAAAATAAGATTTTGATGCATGCCAAATGGTAGAAGGTACACCAGAAAGAGATGATTTCGTAAAACAGAGCCCACCTGTTTTCAGTTCCCATGTAAACAGTGTAAAATAACCGTTTTGTCCTTTTAAGCATGTATATATATCAATATCTAAACCTATAGAATGAGCATCACCTACAGTATCAACAGCAACAGAAGGAATGAACTGTAAACAATATTTCAAAGGAATCCTGTTTCAAATACATTAGTGTTTGGTAAAGAAGATCTAATATCATGAACAGGTCTGGAAACAACAACCTGCATTTTATACAAAAAAGCTACTTTCAATACCTTGTAGCAAGTGCCACCTGAGGTTGGTTTTGTGGATGCTCTTGTACGCTAGCTACTTGAACTTCCGTGTGCACATCTTCTGCAGTTTATGTGCATGTAAAAGACAGTAAAATGTACTACACATGAGAAGCATCTATGTTTAGGAGACCATAAGAACACATCAATAGAAAATAGCTTTGGAGCTGATTTGCATGCAACACCACTAAATTATCTTTGTGCTGTGAAAATAATTAATAGTGTCATGGATTAAGAGACCATAAAAACTCAAAAGGCAGGCCAACTGATGTTCCATCACACAATATATCAGCAAATATGACATGTACAAAAACGATGTGTTCTAGCTAGCATCTACCCGTTAATTAGGGGATCACTAATCAAATGGAGAAAACAATATATAAAAAGACGATTTTGCACTATTTTTAGGGGTACAGAAGAAATCTCACCTTCTCATGTGCTGGATGCTAGCAGTTAATCATTGCAGGATAATTTCCAGTTCATATCTGCAACCACGGCTTACAAAACTAACACATGAGATTAATATGATTAGATACAATATCATGCATGGCTCTAACTAAATGTACACTAACCCTTGTTTAGACAAATGCTGAGAGATCCATGACAAGCTAGGTGCCGCTTGATATATTGGATCAAAACAACCTACAATTCAATGCACAAAAAAATCGAAATAGACTAAATCCAGGTAAACATGCGCCAAAACAAAGAGATAGGGAGAATTGGGGAGAAAAAATGATGCTTCTCATTTCCTCAGGAGTAACATCGACATCTCCTTCTGTATCCCTAGAACGAAATACATTTGGCAACTGCTCAGAAACAAAAGCAGAAACAGAAGCTGAGTTCAAAACAAACTGTTATATCAATACAATGACTTCTTATATTTTGGTGTAAGATTAACAAATTGCCTGGTTTACTACAAATTTGGAGTCAGTGAGTTTGAGAGATGCAGTTATATCCATGGAAGCGAACAAGCACGGCGATGGCATGGGGGAGGAGGGCCGCGAAGAGGAGGTGGAGAGGCGCGGGGAGGAGCAAGGGACGGGCATGCTGACCTCCCGGGCGTGGCGCCGCGGGCTAGGCGCGATGGCGTGGAGTGGCGGCGGGGGCGGAGGTAGGTTGGCGGCGGCCGCCGGATGTAGCGATGCGGAGGAGGAGGCGGCGGTGGCCATTGGAGGCGGGCGAGCGGCATCGGGTCCGTGTTCTGCTCGGGGGCGAGGGAGCTCATGCGGGGCCGGAGGAGGATGGCCGGCAGCTTGGGGAGAGGGGGGCGGCGGCGGCGGCGGCCGGGACCGAGTGAGCCCGTCGGCTCGGCGGCTTGGGGGTCGGCGTCTCGGGGGTGAGGGAGCTCAGGCATCTCGGGAGCGAGCGAGCTCCGGCGCTCCGATGTCTCGGGGGAGAGGGAGCTCCGGCCGGCGGCGGCTCGTGGGTTGCTCATGCGGGGCCGGAGGAGGATGGCCGGCAGCTTGGGGAGAGGGGGGGCGGCGGCGGCGGCGGCCGGGACCGAGTGAGCCCGTCGGCTCGGCGGCTTGGGGGTCGGCGTCTCGGGGGTGAGGGAGCTCAGGCATCTCGGGAGCGAGCGAGCTCCGGCGCTCCGATGTCTCGGGGGAGAGGGAGCTCCGGCCGGCGGCGGCTCGTGGGTTGCTCGGGGGCGGCGGAGGGAGTCCGGCCAGTGGCGGCTCGTGGGCTACTCCGGGGTGGCGGAGGGAGGCTCGGGGGCGAGGGAGCCGGCCACTCGGGGGCGGCGGAGGAAGGCTCGAGGTAAGGGAGGCCGGCGGTGGCTCGTGGCTGCTCGGCAGCGGCGGAGGGAGCCTCGGCTGGCGCCTCGGTGGAGGAGGAGGCGGCGGTGCAGCGGCAGGCGGTGGCGGAGGAGGAGGCGCGGCGGGTGGGCACGTGCGCGACGGATGGCGTCGAGCGGCGGGAGATCGGGAGGGGCGGGCGAGTGAGGAGGAGGAGGTACCGGAGGCCCGCGCCGCGCGTAGGAGGGGGGCGGCGGAGAAGATGGGAGGGCGTCGCGCTAGGGTTCGAAGCTCACGAGATAGGATCAGCCGTTCGATAGATGAGATTAGCCGTTGGATGGTGGCAGACCATCAAATAAATAACAGTCATTGGATAGATTGGATCGGATGGTGCTGAGTCATCTGGGTACAATTTGTGGGATGGAATTAGAAAAGAAAAACTCTCCCTTTTATAATGTAGTATAGATTATTTTTTACTCGTGACTGTTTGTCATTCCTTATCTTTGCAACCCATCCAAAATCTGGGTCTTGTTTCTGATTCGGTTTTAAAATATTAGGATATAAAATACCCGATTTTAAAGATGAGGAACGACATTTACTTAGTTCGGTGGTAAATGGGACTTATCCTTCTTTTTAAAGTGATTTTTCTGTATCAGCTACTTGGACTACCAGAGTTTGGATTCAACTCTTAGTTCAAATTGCTTACTACAAAAAGATAATACGTTCGCGAAGAACGAAACGAACCTTGGATTAGCTTTTGTCGACCAGTGACGTATATAGTGTGTCCTTTTTTCAACGCCTAGAAAAGGATCACCACTCATGTAAGGGTATCTGCAGTGCTTCGAGGCTATTTTGGACTTTAAGATGGAACCCACATCCTGACTTTAAATTTAGCATAATTTTCTATAATACACGGAGACTACTTTGATCTCTAAGGTGATCCAAAAATTCTCTCTTCTATCTATCTACTCTAACTCATCTCCACTTGCAAATAGGCCCAACAAGCTTAGAAGCCACCTCTATACTAGAGGCAGCCTCAAGGCTTAGAGGCTGCTTCCATTTTCCTATAATATTTAGAGACAACCTCTAAGGTTTTCTCTCTCCTATCCTTTTATGGGCCAAAAATCCTGCCCACGGTGGATGCTCTAAGGCTGCACCAACTGCTCCCACCTGCCATCCACAATCAGTCATCATCATCCTCCTTCGCTCGCTTTTCCGCACTGTGCAATCACACGCATCATCTGGAGAGATCGCGGCCCGAAAGGTGAGCTCCGCGCTGTGCAATTGCAAACGATTCAGCGTTCACAGCGGTTACAATCGCAGCTTACACTTGGCAACGACTCAAAGCCAGGTGTAACCTGTAAACCGTCGCTGACGAGACGGGCGAGTCACTCTGAGCCGGACAGGATCGAGAAGGCGACGCCCCTATCGCCTGTCGCGTCGAGCCAACAAAACGCGCCGGGTCATGCCGTCGCTTTCGCCGCTTTCCATCTGAAAGCATCTGGAGCGGCCACGGCCTGACAGATTGAATTCGCATCTTCCCAGATCCCGATTGGCCACCAGCTCTACACGGCATGGCTGTCGTCGCGTCCAACAACATATTTCAATCGGGCTTGACATCCGTGAAAGCCAAAGGAGGTGCGCGCGCGCGCGCTCTGTGAGCCGACTGTTTGTGACTTGGTGCCGCCGCCTCAGCATCTTGAGACGTCATGCATGCGTTGGGGGGGAAACAGGATAGCGAGAGCGTAAGCTCTGTACACCGCGCACGAGTTGAAACTCGCGCTTTTCTTTGAGCCGACTCGTTGGTGACTTGGTGCCGCCGCGCCAATACATGGCAGACTCCCGCAGACCATGCATCCGTGGCGAAACAGGACAGCAAGAACGCAAGCCTTGTACGCCGCGCAGGAGTTGCGGCACTCGCTTTTTGAGCCGACTCGTTGCCTATGTTTCCATGAGACTTTGGTAAAGTTTATTATCATGTTTGGTGCCCCCTATGTTACTGTACCAAATTTGAATCGGCAGAGACGATGGCAGCGTTCTGGTGCTAACTCCCTCAATTCGGCGCACGCGGCCTCCAAGGCATACCGGAGCATGTCGTACGGCTGCGATGAACAACTAAGAGCAACTCCAGCAGCTGCGCTATCAGAGATGCCATCCGTAAAGTAGCTATTTCCGAGCCAAAAAACCACTCCAGCAGAGACGCTATCGGAGACGCTATTTTTAGCGGCCCTCCATTCCGGCCGCTCCCAACGCCATATTTGGCGTGAGCCTCCGAGACGCCATCTCGCCAACGGTTCCTCCCGGACACCTCCCTCCCGCCATCCCCTCCATCCACGCCGCTGCCCCCCTCCCTCCCGTCGGCCGCCTGCTGCTCCCCTCCCTCCCGTTGCTCCTCTTCCGCCCCACATGCTGCACCGCCGGCCACAGCTCGGTCCGCCGCCCGCAGCCCGCAGCCCACCGAGCCCACCTCGCTCCAGATCTGGGAGCGGCGGCGCAGCCCAAGCCGGTCCCAGTTCTGGAGCGGCAGCGCCTAGAGGGAGGGTGCTGGGGGAGGAGCTCGGGCAAGGGGGCTGGGCGCCGGGAGAGGGGTGGCGTCGGGGAAGGGGCGCCAGGGCAAGGGAGCGATGGTGAGGGGGCACCGGGGAGGGTGCCGGGGAGGGCGGTACGGGGGAGTGTTGGCCGTGGGCGTCGGTGGAGAAGATGAGGAGGGGGCATTGGTGGAGATGAAGGAGAGAGGGGGCACGGTGAAGAAGAAATGAGGAGGGGGCTGCGGTGGAGAGGAAATTGAGTAAATAGCAATGCAATTTGTGTAGTATATGTAATAGAAATCCAATTATAAATATAGCAATGCAATCTGTGGAGCACAGTTCAGATACCAGCAGTTACACATATAACAAATAGAAATAGATTGGTAGTTATAGGATATTATTAAAATATAGAAAAGAGAATATGGAGAGTGAGATATGGATATTCTGCTGGAGGGGTTGGATAATATGGAGGAGGAATCTTTATGGATGACAATCCATATAGAAATATGGAGTATGAATTATAGATCAGCTGGTGGAGTTGCTCTAAACAAGTCACAAGTGAGCCAGCATAAATTGTTTATTCACTTGGCTTCAAAGTGCAGAGCAGCACCCTTCAATAGTTAGCGATCTGGGAACGGCGTTCTCGATCCGATGATGACCGATTCGATGACGCTCAGGCAGCGATGAATGACTGACAAGCAACCTGCGCAAACTGTTTAATCACTTGGCTTGTTGCATCTACTGTCCTACATGTATGTCGGGCGTACAGTTGTAACAATCAGTGCTATTAGGGCATCTACAATAGTAAAGTCAATTATTGACTTCATCATCTCTCCTCGTTATTTAGACTCGACTATCAATAACTCATGCAATGGTGTTATCTCTTAAACTAATTCTACACGAAGAGACAACATTAATACAACAGCGTATAAAGGTAATTTGGTTGACTCTAGAGATTCCATTCTATCAGGGGCGGAGCCAGTATGAGGTGAGTGGGGCACAGGCCCCGATTCAAATTTCGAAACTACAACAAAATTCTTCAATATTTTTTTAAAAATATCTTTAAAAAATTGAATTTACAAGAAGAGTGCCCCCACTCAACCCACTCAAATTTTCTTCTGGGTCCGCCCCTATATTCTGTTTAAGAGTCTGACTCTTCACGAAGAGTCAGTTTGGTTCTCTCTCCTTCTCCTCTCACCTCTACATTAACAATTATCTTACATGGCATGACGAAGAGTCAGCTGATATCATACCATTATAGATGCCCTTAAGGTCTTGAACCCTTGACTCTTCAGGAAGTCCGTCAAGAGGAAATATGCTACGGACATAAAAAGCAAGTTTAATCTGATGTCCATGTTAAGCACAGGGAACGGGAAATTTGTGAAAGGAACTGGTTGTTAGGAATTCATCGTAGATGGTCATGCACATAGATGGCCATGTCGTTGGCAATTCATATGAGGCTTAGTCGCTTAGAGCATCTTCAATTCATCCCTATCTCAATCTTTATAACAAAATTTTAGCAAAAGTCACGGCACAACGCTCTGACCCATCTCTCATCCAGCTCTCCATTTCTGGCGAGCCCCCATCCCACCCTCTATCCTCGCCATTTCTAGCGAGCCCTTATCCCACCCTCCTCGCTCACCATTTCTAGAAAGCCCCTATCCCACCCTCCTCCCTCTCCATCCGCCAACCGGCGGCCTCCTGCCTAAAATCACTCGGCCACCACGCGCCCTCCCACCCCCAGCGCCAACTCCTGCCTCCCGCGACATCCCACCGTCTCACACCCTCCCCGCCGCCGCTCCCCCTCTCGCCGTCGAGTCAACCCACCCCCAGCGCCAACTCCCGCCTCCCACGACATCCCACCGTCCCACACCCTCCCAGCCGCCGCTCCCCCTCTCGCCGTCGAGCCAACCCACTGCCGCGCACTCCCACCTCTCGCCGCGGCCCCAACTGGCACTTCCGGCGCTCGAGCCCCAACTGGCACGCGAGCCGCACGGCAAGCAGAGGATATGGCTCGTCACATTCGAGACCGCCGAGATGGCGGCGCGCGCGCACGACGTCGCAGCGCTGGCGATGCGCGGCCGCGCCGCGTGCCTCAACTTCGCCGACTCGCCGCGCAGGCTCCTCGTGCCACCGATGGGTGCCGGGCACGAGGTGATACGTCGCGCCGCGGTGGAAGCGGCCGAGCTGTTCCGTCCGGCGCTCGGGCAGCGCAATGCAGTTACCGAGGCGGCGGCAGCGGGTGTTGTGCTGGGAGCCTCGGGGAACGCTGAAACTCGTCGCCAATTCTTCTTACTACCCGATTGATGGACTGGAATTCGAAATGCAGGGGTACCTTGACATGGCGCAGGGCATGCTCATTGAGCCACCGCTAATCGCTGGGCCGTCGCCGTGGATCGAGGAGGACTATGACTGCGACGTCAACCTGTGGAGCTACTGCTCGCGCGCATCTGAGCCGGCCTGGCTCCGGCGCTCATGAATCAATGTACATACAACTTGTTACGGCCATTCAGGATGACCTGTACTTTGTGGTGTGTTGATGTAGTGTTTCCCTGCTTGTGCCCCTGCCCGTCCTAACGATTTTCACCATTTTGGGTAACTAGTAGGCCCAATAAAAATGCACATATTTATACTTTAGATCTAAGTGTCTAACAAAAAATCAGTCTTATATGACATATGTGTGTGTGTACGGAAAAGGCTATAAGCTTACGATCGCCAATCGGTCATTAGAAAATTCAAACCAATGTGAGAGTTGAGACATACAATTTTTGTTTTGGCTTCAACTCAACTTGATCATAGATCGCTGCTACCGCTGTCCAAGCTCTAGCTACGCTAGGGCACCGCCAGCAAGCTACCGCTCTGGTGCTTCTTCAAGCATCATCGTGCCATGTTCCATCACTTCAGCATTACATGATCGTCTATATTGAGAAGGAAGTAGCTGCAAAGCTCACCTCTAATGAGATTATCAACTTATTCGATAAGCTACCATACCACCGTTCCATTGCCGTAGTTATGTCACTTTGGCATTACATGATTGTTTATATTTAAAAGGAAATAGCTGCAAATATCACCTGCCATGAGATTATTGAATTGTTCAATTAGTTCGTAGTCGTAAAGCTAATTTGAAACTAATAGAATCGTATCTTTCTTTTCTATTGCAAAACACATTGCTATAATAACATCAATGCTATATTCAAAACTTAATATATTATTGTGTTATGTATCTTATGTGATCATTGTCTTCTTGGTCCCTCATGTTTAAATCCTGGCTCCACCCTGTCCCTGCTGTTCTGACGAAATCACAAGGAGCAGAGGAGTGTGCGTTATGTTTCTAGGGGGGCGTCCGTGAATGCTGTACTAGCAATGTGGGTCAAGAAACATTTGGCGCCAGAGCTAGCACTTTGGACAGGCGACGGTTTGAGCGGCTACAAGGCCACAACTGCAAGGGCCTTGTATTAGCAGCTGAATCTGCAGTATGTTTGACCTTGCAGGTACTAATACTATGATCCGAAGGGAGGTTGATGAAGCTGCTGTATGACTATTCCACGAATTTCGAGTGGAATCATCGGAGTATAAAAGTTCACTTCAAAGAAAACGTGGAAGAAAAAGGGAAGAAAAACGCACTATTTCCAGCGTTTGGAATGTGGACGTCCCGGTTATGGCAAATGATCTTTTACTGCGACTGCCATGGATTTGCTGTGTGCCAATGGTTATCGAGTTTGGTTGCAGCCAATGGTTGAACCTAGAAGACAATTTGCTAAGTCGCATCCACATATGAATTTGGTTACAGTGGATTTGGGGAACGCTTAGTACCCTCAAGTACCCCTGTTTTTTCATGGCAATTTCACAAATCTCATGTACGTATATGTTTTACTCTGCTCAGTTCAAATATTTCTTGCTTTGAGATGACTTGGTCAGAGTAACAGGTCCTTGCACCGTCGACGAAGTTTCCGTGGAGCTTTTCAGCTTTCATTCTCGGATGCAGATCAACCAGCGGAATAAAGAATTCAGATCTCTACTCTCCACATCGCTTCCAACTTGAGAAAGACACTTCCGGAGCAGAAGTTGACGGCTGAATGGCTTTGCCCTCTCGTGATCCTTTTTCCCCCTTCACCAGGTCCGTTGAGCCTGATGGTCTGTGTGTGGGAAATGGAGATGTCGCTTTACCCTTCAGCAGTAGTACGCAGTTACAGAAGCTTCACTTTTCGGAATTTCAGTATATCTGTAAATGGCACATGCCAGCATCAAGGATATGCTACAGTTACTAGCTGAATTTGCTAATCCAATCCATGAATCCAATGGGCATGATATGGTTACTAGCTCTGTTCTTCTAAGTAAAAAAGACATACTAGTTAACTGGATCCGTCTTCTGATTCTTCACTGTACTTGAGTACTTCGATACAAATAGTAACAGCTAAGAATAATTACTGAAAAACGACACTCTTGGAACTTCTGGCATAAACCATGATCTACTTTTGTCTGTCAGATCAACGGAACACTTAAAGGGGCATTCAGTCGATCGGAAGGATAAACGGTAGCAAAATAAAGCACCTGCTACCAAATCGTAACGATGAACTTTGTCTCCGTCCCGTATTGGGTACGTAGAATGACACAAGCTGTGCAGAAGCCAGGCACGCTAACCACAGCAAGCACATGCAGACCTAACTTGCTGCCACTGGAATCCAATAAAGCACCGGTGAGCACCTCGGTTTCTCGCTCGCATAGTTACGATATTAACATCACCGAGCCGAGCCAAGAAGGCGCCTCGGGAGCTAAAACACGGGCAGGTGAGAGGAGGCCGTCGGATGCGATGCCGGTCGCGGACTCCACCACCACGGCGTGCCCGTGCCCGTGCGCGTTGCTGGCGGCTTCGCCCGCACGCGAGCGCCCCTGTTGGCCACCCAAGCGCGGCCGGCCACGTAGACCGGTCGAGGGAGCGGACGGAGGAGTCCGCCATTTTTTGAACCCGGGCGCTCCTCCCGATGGACGCGATCGACGAGCGCTAAAACTATTCGGCCCGGGAAAAATGCCACATTTAGTCAATTGCAAAAGTAGCTGGCCTCCTCACGCAAAGACAAAAATATGAGCGCGACGGACAAGACGAGCGACGCGTGGCACTGTCGGTTTGGGCGAGCGCGACGCACGGCACTGTCCGTTTGGGCGAGCGCGACGCACGGGAGTCGCGGTGAGCCAACGCGAGGTGCATCGTCACGTCGACCGGGCGTCGCGTCGGTCCCGTGCCCCGCGACGACGCGACAGCGTCGCTCCCACGCCACGCGATGACAACCGACGTCTGACGGGACCGCGCGATTCTTTTTCCCTCGGCGCCGTGCGGAAATCGGGCTCTTGGTGCTTTTCACTTTTTGCTGCTTCGGGATTCCTTTCAGCTTTTTAATTTGGCAGGCAGTGACATTCGGACATATTGATTCATCATGTTTGCCTCCTTTTTGCTGTAGGTGATAAAATTTGTCCCCCGAATACGAGAATCATTCTTCCTTTAAAGTTTCACCCGAGTCACCTTAACCCCCCACCTCTCATTTCTCAATCTCTCGCGTCGGTGCTTCTTATTTCTCTTCTCCCACCTGAGAGCAAGAGAACGCGCAGCTCATTTCTCACTGTCTCGCGGTGCTTCTTATTTCTCTTATCCCAGAGCAAGAGAAACCCCGGCAGCTCATAGCGGTAAGTAAAATAAAATTTAGCTTTTCGTTTAATACAATATATTGTAGATCAAGAAAAAAATTTAATATGAGATGATTTATTTTGTAAATGACATCAATAATTAGTTGTTATGTTAGACAAAAATTAGCTAAATGATAATATTTGACATGTTATTAAACTTAGCATGTTGTTATTTCATGTGATATATTTGTTAGTCATGATATATTATTAAACGTTAGGATGTTGTTTTATCTCTCTCCTCATCCCCAGCGCCTCTCAAATCTCACTCTCTTCACTTCACTTCATTTCTCCGGTAGCTCTCAAATCTCACTCTCTCTCAAAATCTCACTCTCTTCACTTCACTTCATTTCTCCAGTAGTTTGTTGTACCCTTCTCCATTCACTTGCTGCTAGAAGTGGTCCAGAGAAAAGAACAGAAAGGAGAAAAGAATAGAAAGAAAAGAAGGAAAAACTGAGGTAAGCAAACTTATAATTAGCATTTCGTTTAGTAGAATATATTATAGATTAAGTGACAAGCTTGAAGTGGAGGTAATTTTTTTAATAATGATAATGATAAGTTGTTATGTTAGTCAAAAAATTAGGTAAACAACAATGCTAGACATGGCAGTTAAACCTTGATGCACTGTTATTTCATGTGATATAATTGATATAGAGAACTATAATAATACTGGCTTAGTTATTAATTTGTAAACTTTAGCACGCTATTATTTCGTGTGATATAATTACTATGGACAAGTATAGTTAATATTGCCATGTTTATTCATATTGCGATGATTAATATTAGGAGAAGAAGATAGCAAGAAGAGAAGAGGAGAAGGCGTAATCATAGTTTAAATCAGCGGTTCTATTGGTACAAAAATTATTGACGAAGTGAGAAGCTTTAAGTTCAGGTAATTTTTATTTGCATGATAATAATGATTAGATTTTTGGTAGTTCAAAATTAGCTACATATCAATACTGGACATGGTATGTGATATTTTCATATGTGAAAATAATAGAAGTGATATTTTAAATGAAAATGAAAGAAATAATATATACAAATATATTATATATGCCAATATATCGGAGAACATGTTGAGAATAATCAATATTTACATGTCACGGTAGCAAAGGGTCGTTATTTAAAATTTGTTGCGTGTGTACATAGGTACGATGAATCAATTGCTAGTGTTCTACGGTGGAAACGTAGTGCGGGATGGGCCTTCTGGGCTAGATCTGTCGCAATGTCAATATAAGGTTGCACAAATTGAAGAGTTGGAGGAGATAAGCCTGTTGGACCTGAGGAGGTGCATACGCCGTGAGTTCGATCGAGAGACAGCACGCAAGAAGCTTGTAATTGAGGCAGTAACGTGTAGGAGTCCAGATGATGGGTTATTTGACCCCTTCTGGGAGCTACACAAGGGGACGGGCAATGCCTCATGGTCTAGGTACATGCGGCTTGTCAGCACTCCTGGAGCCACGATGTACGGCCGACCGATGGTGTACGTTAATTTTGTTGAGAGGCCTCTGTTGTTGACCGGCGAAGAAGGGTGCAGTGCAGTTGGAGAGGGACAACTTGCTGCCATAGAATGAGTAACTGAAGCAGTGACGGCGGCAGAGGCCAATCCCATGGTGGTTGACGATCAGTTCGTCATGAACGAAAATGCTGGTGCATTTTGGTCAAGTCATATCGACTGCTACGAAATCATACCAAAACATGGTGAACGAGTTGGATGAAGATGAAGAAGCTGACAAAGGATCTGATGACAACGAAGACGAAGGGGGTGGTGGTCCTTCCCAAACAGTGGTAGCGGCAGAAATGGATGAACTCAGTATACAACGCCTAGCCATCTCGCAGGAGGACAACGTACTCGCACTAGGGTTTTGATGACTCCACGCTCATGGTCGGACAGCAATTCCCAAGCAAGCATGCCGTGCAAACGGTCATCAGTAGGCATGCCATCGCCATCAGTCGAGAGTATAAAACAACAAGGTCAAAACCCAACAAGTTTGATGGCTGTATGCACACGTCCAGGTTGTCCAGCAAGAGTCCGTGCAACGCAAGGAGTGGGGATTATGAAGAATTTTGAGATAACTGTGCTTGTAGATCACACATGCGAGCTATCAGAGCCGTTGACACAACATCGCAATGTCACTGCTGCATATGTGGCGGAGAAAGTGTACCACTTAGTATCTGAGGACATAACAGTCGGCCCAAAGGCACTGATGTCTGACGTGGCTGATGCAGTTGGGTTTCCAGTCAGCTACAGCAAGGTCAGAGAGCTAAACAGAAGGTGATAGAGAGAATGTTTGGGACATACGAGGGATGGGTATAACTATGTCCCAAGAATGCTCCATCAGATAGCAGAAGCAAACCCTGGTACTTACATAAACAAGCTTGATAGGCCACATCCGGATGGAGTACCCGGTCGTTTAATACTCGATCGTGTATTCTGGGCATTCAGTCAAACTATAGAGGCATTCAAGTTCTGCCGACCTGTACTCCGCATGGATGGTACCTTCCTTACGGGAAAGTACAAGCAGATGCTACTAGTAGTTGTTGCAGCGGATGCAAATGATCAAGTCCTTCCAGTTTCTTACGCAATCGTTGAGAATGAGAACATGGATAGCTGGCTTTGGTTCCTTGTGAATCTGAAGACGTCTGTTGTGCAAGATAGGCCTAACGTGTGCATCATAAGTGACCGTAATGCGGGCCTGCTAAATGCAATCAACACGTCGAAGAACACTGCTCCAGCTCCTTTTAGGTGGAGTGACCTTGAAAGCAGGTGGTGCATGAGGCATCTGGCAGCCAATTTCTTCACTCGGTTCAAAAGTAAGGAATTGATGAAGACTTTTAAAAAGATGTGCATGCAGAATCAATTCAGAAAGTTTTAGGCCATTTGGGCAGCACTAGAGACCGCAACAGCATCCTACAGTGGTCAGGTGGAGGGGAGGAACAACAGACAGTGCATCATAATGTGGGATCGGGTCAGGGAGTTAAGACTCTTTCTGAGTGGATCGCCCGACACGCTCCGGAGGTGGAGAAATGGTCGCTGGCTCACGATACGGATGGTAAAAGATACGGCATAATGACAATCAACATGTCAGAAGCTTACAATGGCGTGCTTAAAGGTGTTTCGGTGCCTCCCAATAACTGCCATCGCTAATGAAACCTGGACCCGGACCGTCGGTTACTTCTACAACAAATCAAGCACTGCTAAGGAAAATATGGGACAAAGGAAAACAGTGGTCCGAAGTCATGCAGAGGTACATGGATAGGAAAATTAAGAATCTCAGAGCCATGACATCAGAGTTATTGATGGATTGAGGAGGAAGTACGAGATTCGCCTAAGGCATAAGCATGTGCATAGTCACGTGAGAGGTGATAGAAAGCATGAATGCAAGCTTGACGCATCTGTCTATACCTGCACCTGCAACAAACCAATGCTGCTTCACTATCCTTGCTCGCACGTGTATAAGGCGTGCGCATACATGAAACAGGCCTCACAGCAGTACGTGTCTCCATACTTTGACATCCACCATCTCCTGGGGACATGGAGTAGCGAGTTCAGCTCGTATGGCTTAGACATGAGTTACAAGGATGTCTGGCCCGGTCTTGTGGAATGGGTCCTCAATGCAGCTCTTAAGAATCACAAGAAGGGACACCGACAATCGGCACATTTCAGGAATGATATGGACGAAAGCCAACAAGGAGAACGACGCAAGTGTAAGATTTGCAAGACATCGGGCCACACCAGAAAGAATTGCCCGAATCAGCCACGCGGATTAACTCGTAACACCTGATTGATGTACCTACAATGTTTGTACCATTTCGTAGAAGTTGTAATAAATAATTTGAGTACAACTACATGCAATTTGTTTAGAACTGCGTGTGATTTGTTTTGAACTAAGTGTGATTTGTTTCAGATGTACGTGTAATTTATTCTACGTATGCCTAAATTTCAACCATGTGGATTATTGTATGTAATACTGTCATATCGTGCTATCATTTATTCATATCGTGCAGGACATGGCGTCGTTGCCTGAATTACTCAAGGCACAGTATGACGAGCAACACAAGTGCCACTGTTGGCTTGAAGGTGCCGTGACATTCCACCAATCTTCAGTCTTAGGGGACCTAGGACACACTGGGATTTAGACGAGCAGGGGCCAGAGCTCTTAGCGTAGTACACTAAGAGAGGTATATCCTTTACATTTTATTTGGTAAGCTAACGCATGTAGCCTTCATACGAGTTTGTGATGCAGAGTGAAATTATTGTGACGGACCAGCAGGGCCTGAACTCTATGCGAGGTTCAAGCAGAGAGGTATGTGTACTGAAGTATGGGTGAAATCAATGAATTTTGTCCTACATGCGTAATTTTCTATCTTCTAATTAGTAAATAAAATAAATATTAAATTATTTATGCTATGTAATTTATCACTTTATCCCTCAGTACGACATGGAATCCCCGTATGAGCAGGGCCAGAGCTCTTACGGAGGTGCAAGCAGAGAGGTACCAAAATTTAAATTCAACGTACCAACTCTTTTCTTAAATTTAATCTCACACAATTAATTACGATTATTTTTTCTAAACAGTGCACCACTTAGATTCGCCGATGGATGATAGTGCCTTTCCTGTGCAGAAACCCCGTATTTTCATTCAAATATTTTCGTACCAGTCCCTCGTTGGAGGACCTGCGTACGAGGGTGGTTCATCCCGCGATATGGCGGAGGGCTCTGAGCGCCATCACTGGATCGACAATTTGTTTCAAGCTGACGAGCTTCCTTACAGTCAGATTCCTACACAGCCATATCCTACGCAGGACAGTCAGCAAACTCCGCCCTACAAACCTCCGGACCAACCCAACGGCGCAGTCACAGTTCACCTTCCCCTCTGATCATATGCCACCAAGGCATAAGAGAGAAAAGAGGCTGATTATCATGAGTTTTTTTATTTCTATTCAATATGTAATGTTATTCTCGATTGTGGTTTTTTTATTGTTCCCGTGCTATAGTAAAATTTTAAAATTTTCATAGAGCTCTACAAAATTAAAATTAAAATTTACTAGATCTAGGCATTGAACCCTAGATCTCATGCTCATGTTTTTTGCTCTCCAAACCAACTAACTTACTTAGTTTTCTTTCTAAAATAGCAAACAATTTAATCAAATAAATTAGATAGCAACAATTTAATCAAATAAATCAAATGATAAATTCAGAAGTGGGCTGTGGAAATCACGCGGCAGCCTGTGTCGCGCCCGGCCCGCGCGACAGGCCTGCGTCGCGCCCGGTCGACGCGACGCGCCGACTGTCGCCGCCCCCCACTGCGACGAGTTGTGTCGCTCTGCTCCGGCGCGACACGAGCCACGCGGCACACGTCCGGCACGTCGCGGAGTTATTTCGTCAATTCCTCGCACCGGTAGCTAGTTTTGCAATTGACCGGAGTCAGCGAGCTAAATGTGGCATTTATCCTTCGGCCCGTCACATGAACCCGCTCTGCCCGGCACGGAGCTCCACTCGCGCGCTCTGCGCTTTGCGTACGAAGCGAAGGTGTGAGCTTGCCACAGCGGGTTCAAATTTCATTTCCAAGTAACGAGTACTCGTCGAAGTTCCATGGATAGACGGAGGTGTGTCCTACCTATCTCGAGTAAATGATCTGAATTGAGATTATGGAACTCCTTAGTTCAAATGTTGTTGCCCAGATGAAAATTCTCCCTAGAAAAGTGAGTCTCGGCGTCGCATCTATGATTTCCCAACAACACAATTGCTATAGTTCCGTAGTCCCTTCTAGAAATTCCCTTTATACATTTAGTTACGCCAAGATAATGCTGCTTTGCAGTTTTTTCACTGATAAGTTTACAAAGCTCTGTTTTCTCAACAAATGTTTCTAAAACTCCACGTAACAACTATACCATCCAATCGAGTATCCACTCATAAAATGCCAATGCTGTTGTTCGACGACAGTGACCATCGTTCGGACATACATGTTAACTTCGCACGGTCCTTATAATTCATTGCTCTCATAAGCTCTTAGTAAACCAAGTCAAACACGACAAATAGGGCGTGAAAACGATATAAGCATCCGATGTAGGCACTGTTTATTTAGCTGTAACCCTCCAAAACCCCATGCGGCACTTAGCCGCGGCCTTCAAAGTGCACAGACCTCCTCTGCGACACTGACAAGGCTCAGCTCCAGCTTCCAAACCAAAATTCACCACCCAAAGCGCCCCCCAGCCTGACAACCCTCGTGTCCTAAGCCCATACAACCTCATACACTTAACTAGTAGTGCCCGCGTATTGCGTCCGCGGCTCTGCTCGCCATCTTTGCAAGGTCACACGGGTCACATCTCCTCTGCTTCTCTCCGGTGCACAAACAGAAAATGTCTGGACCAATCGTGGTGCAATTCAGTTGGGCGGCCGTGCAAGAAAGTGCGGCGCCATGGAGTTGGAGGGGAGGCCGAGGCCGCCGGCGCCGCTGATGCTGAAGGAGTGGCTTGAGCTGGAGTCCAGCGCGGAGCTCTCCCGCGACGGCTTCGGGTGCTACCCGCGGCACCTCCCCGCGGAGCTCCGGAGCGGGAGCGGGAGACGGCGGGAAACGGCGACGTCATCAGAAGGGTATCCGCCGCGATGAGGGCCGCTCTATTCCCACCGTCGGGGTTAGACGGGGAGGCCGCGCTCTCCAGGAACTCGAGGAGGCTGCCAGTTGGGTTCTGGAAGAAGTGGACGGGGGAGGGGGAGGAGGCGGACAGGAGGGTGCCCAGCTGCTCGGCGGCTACCGCTAGTGGAGATGGTTCATCGCCGGCAATGTCACCGCGGCGACGGAGTTGGGGGCGTGGCCAGGCGGGTGGCGGCGGTGTAGGCACCGGCGGCCGCCAGAACCATGAAACAGAGGTAAGAGTGTACTCTTTATTGAGAGTAATCCGACGTCTTGATTGCTTCCTCAGAATATTGCTTGTATGCGCATGTTCTTGATCTTAGCTCGTTTTTATTTTGCAATTGATCGCGCGATGCTCCTTCCGCGATTGATAAAAATAGGTTGTGGGATGCGGGACAGCGCGCCATCTGGACCTGGAGCAGGAAACAGAAGCAGCGGCTGAGCCCAGTTTCTGTGATGGATTTCCTCAGCCAGGATGAAGATGACGGCGAGGACGAAGACGGAAACGTTGACAGTGAGGACGACGGAGACGACGAGATTGCGTCGCCGACGTTTCAGCGAAACTTAGCCAACATTCGAAGTAAGGCTCTCGCACTTCGCTTCATTCTCTGAAGTGGATTCTGTTGACCCAATCACTGCTACGTTAACTCCATGCAAATTGCAAAGCACCCTCACTTCCTGATTTTTTTTTCTCATTAACGCCCGTGAGGTCAGGTTAGCTGCTTAGATAACTCGATCGCGTACGTCTACTTGTAAAATCTTTTTACAAACCCTCCCCGACAGGCACAACGCAAGCAGGCCCGCTCGCTCATGTTGGTAGCAGAACCTTTTCCTACCCGGTCTGTCCTTCCTCCTGCGTGTAATCGTACGTGCTGCAGTCATCTCCCAGATTGCTTTTTGGTTCGATTAAAGCATTTTTTGGGCACATATGATCTATGCAGTAAAGTAGAGCAAGTACAGTTTTGATGTTCCTGATGAGTGCACACGATTTATTGGCGTATTAACCACTAAGAATATTAGTTGGTGACCCATTACCATCTCGCTATCTTATCTACCAAAGAACATTGCGCATGTGCAAACCATTGGATACTAGTGTAAGTAGGGAGTGTACAAGAAAAAGGAGAGAGGAAAACGCGGACGTTGATGGCCAAGCGGCACTGTATAATGGTTTCGTGGGAAATTGTATATTAGCTAGCACATTAAACAAATAATAACTTGGGGCAAGTTCATTCTCGCAAGCTATACTACCAGAAAGAACAAAGCATGTCGTATTCTAATTGCAATTTGCAAAGCGCGAAAGGCAAAAGTATACCAACCATCTGGTTCTCATTCACTCATCTTACTTTATCTTTACATACATATATAGTTTTAGTAGTATTTCTTAACTCAGAAAGGGACATATAGCTCAGTAGCATTAAAAAGCCAACATATGATGCAAATTATTGGGGTCTGAAAAGAATAATGCAACTTATGGTGCATCTCCCTACGTGTTACTCGCCGTCTCCTATGATTGTCTTATTTGGATGACTATACTTACTTGGAATCAATATACACTAGCTAGTTCACAATGAAAGTTGGGTTTCAGTTAGGACTTAAGAGTAGTCTTTTACGTGTTTTGTCGTAATACGAGCAGCACCTAAGCTAGACTTGGATTCTCTGGAGTCTCGACAGCCAAAACGCGACAACTTATCTTGCAAGGCCAGAAGTGATGGGCCAGGCCACGTACACCCAATATCTTGTGTTTTGTTGCGACTTGCCATGCCAATCATGGCATGTTGGCCCCTTTCGGCTTTCACCATTTACTACTATTCAGTATTCACCAAGTGTAGTTGTAGGATGAACTGATGATGATGGAGTCTATTGTCGCCCGTACCAATCAACAAAGCAGAAGCTAGCTGATTATCTCATCATGCAAGAACACGTAATATATATCTGCACTAATGACCCTTTTCTAATTGGGAGTGTTTTAAGCATCTTATCTAATCAGAGTCACCATTTCGTCGATCGCCGAAGTTGATTGCTAAAGATTTCTGTTGTGTAGGAGCAAGCCAGCAGCTGCTTCAGACAATCCGGCAGTTTTGAACAGCTAGCCGAGCTGGACACATCCGACGTGGACGATGCAACTACAGCCACGGAGGACATCAATTGCCACATGGCTGAAACGGACTCCGTAGAAGACAGTGGTGGTGCGCCCACGCAGGAAACTACTAAACCTGCTGGAAGCGAGCTCTCCGGGGTCCACCCACTGCTTCCAGAAGCTTCTAGAAGATTTCTTCTCTGACACGCTGCCGTCATGCTGCGGAGAGAAACCAAACAGTCCAGATCGAGTGAAGTCGTTTTTGGAACCTGCTAAGGCGGGGTGGGGATGGGCAAGATTGTTCGTTATTACCTGATCGGACGGTAGAGATGGCGGAGGAGATTGAGTGGCTTGGACGGTGGAGATGCCTCAGAGAGGATGAACAGAAGCAACTGGCCGTTGATTTGGAGGGTGACATCTTCTGGTCTTTGGTCGGAGAATTTGTTGGTGAGTTACGTTGACCGCTGACATGAGAAGGGGACTTCTTGGAACTGGTGGAGACACTGGAAATAATTGGACCGAAAAGCTTTGAGCTGGAAACTTTGCTATGACCTATATCATTGAAGCTGAAGCCCATGGCCCATTTAATAACTATTGGAGAATCTCACAGCTTGTTGGGCCGAGGAGAGCAACTCTGCAGGTCCTGTGGAAGGATGCTGAAAACTTTGACAAATGCGTCTTTTGAACGCTGAGAATTCTGACAAAATATGTACTTTTAAAAAAACTACTGAAAAAATCACGGACATATAACGCGTTGGTTTGGACTTGGGGAGGGGCGGAGGGGGTGGTGTGGGATTTTAACTTTTCATACCTTTCACACTCTTTAGTTTGTACGATCTTTGCAGAAATCTCCTAATATGAGTGGTCCGATCTTCTCAGTACAATTAATGATAGCTAGTACTTGCTTGACGAAGAATATTTAGTTGTTACACCATTTGCAAATGTGCAGACTTGCTGTTCTATGGATATTCACCCAACATGTACCGGGTTGATCAACGCAGCCTGCGAAGCGGTGATCGCCAAGCCCTTAATTCCTAGCGGAAAAGCAAACTTGACTTTGATATATAAAAACAGAAATACGATATCACTCAATACCTCTCACTAGCCCTTACATGAACTATAAAATAGAAGGACAAACAATTTAGCACCGTCTCAATCCATGAATATTTAAGCATGGCGCAAGTTTCAAATCTAGGATACATGCAAATATAACGGCCCAAGTGGCTGTTGGAATTATATGGGCTAGGCCTATTAAACAATTTTGATAATTCTAATAAATCCCAGAGGCCTATTCATGCATGGCAAGTGGTGGAACTTTAGTCCCCACAATGCTAGTGGAGAGGGAGTTACACCAACATATAAGGCTTGGGTTTTCTACCCTTCACTAAGAGCTTAAGAAGAGGACTGATTCACACGCGCTCCTCCGCCTCCGCCTCCCGCGCGCGTGTCGTGTTTCGTGAACGAGCCGAGCCGGCTCGGACCAATGTCGGGCGTGCGCATGTCTTCTTTTTGCTGTGTGTGAGTGGTTGGAAGATGAGAAGCTGTCGTCAGGAGGTGGATCGGTTTTTTACTGAGGTTTTCATCTCCTAGTGGATCAGTTGCTTGTTTTCATCTCCATCATGGATTAGTTACTCATTACTTGTCTATAAGAGGTCGCTCCTCCCACAGACGAATGTAACACAGACAGTCACAACTCCTCCAAAGTTCCAAAGTTTTGCGCTGCCTAGGTTTTCCTCATCCCGGCAAGGCGCGTGCACTGGCCGCACCGGGAGAGCAGGCCTCCGAAACCTCCGTCTTTGAAGACTTGCACGAGTAAGGGCGAATAAAGTTTTTGGGGAGCGTTCGCACGACTGCTTGCTGTTCCATCTTCTTCCTCGTCATCGATTACTTCACCTCGTCGTCGACTACTTCATCTTCATGGCTTCAAACGACTCGGACGTCAACGCCGCTGCTGCGAGGACTGCTTCACCTATCTCGTACGTGTTCTTGTTCCTACCGTTAGGGGTCCTTCTCGGTTCTACGATGCTTCCTTTTGAGATATATTTGCTAGGTTTCATGTGTATACTTGGTAGTATATCTAGAATGTTTATTACAGTTGTCTCATTTAATCTGCCCACAAGATTCGTCATGCTTTACCTATTCTCTTTCTGGATTAAATTTAGTAGAAAATTGTTCTCATTTTCAACAATCCAAAAACCTTATAATAGGCAATTTTCATCAACTGGCTTTGCTGCGGCCCTGAAACCTCCTGTATTCGAGGGTGCGAATTACAAGAGGTGGTGTGCCAGGGCGGTGCTCTGGCTTATGGCCATGAACTATTTTCATGCCTCCAAGGGCAAACCTGAAGGGACGCTTTCTCCTCAACAGGAGGAAGCGTTCGAGGTTGCTGATAATCTCTTTAGAGGTGCTATGATCAGCGTTCTTGGCGACCAATATTGTCGATGCTTACATGGTTATTTTTAATGGCAAAGATATGTGGGATGCTCTCGAGGCCAAGTTTGAGGTCTCGGATGCAGGCAGTGAATTGTATATCATGGAGCAGTACCATGATTATAGAATGGTCGATGACCGTTCTGTGGTTGAACAAGCTCATGAGATACAATCACTTGTGAAGGAACTCGAGCACTTCAAATATGTGTTACCGGACAAATTTGTAGCCGGGGGCATTATTGCCAAGCTTCCACCTTCGTGGAGGAATTTTGCCACTTCTCTGAAACACAAGAAAACATGAGTTTTTTCCGTTGTGGATCTCATTGGGACTCTTGATGTTGAAGAGAAGGCGAGGGCAAAGGACACACGTGCTAGAGGACCTGAGCGAAATTCGAGTGCCAATGTGGTGCAGAAAAGGAACTTCGAATCCCACAAGATGAAGAACAAGAACAAGTTCGAGGACAAGAACAAGGCCTCACAGTCTACCAACTTTAAAAGGAAGAGGATTAATAAGAAACAAGGAAGCATGCCATGTCTGCAGTGATCCTGGGCATTGGGCTAAGGACTGCAAGAACCGCTATGACAGGCGACAGCTTGGGAAGAGCGACAAGACTGCTAACGTGATTATTAGCGACACTGAGATGAAGACAGCTGGGTATGGTAAATTTTCTAATGCTCTTTCAGTATGTCATTCTACTGAATGGTGGATTGATACCAGGGCTAATATTCATGTGTGTGCTGATATCTCCATGTTTTTTCTTCTTATCAGGTCGCAAGGGCTTTCATCCGTGCTGATGGGGAAACGGATCACATGCTTCTATTCATGGTGTTGGCACGGTCGATCTGAAGTTTACTTCGGGAAAGATCGTGCGGCTGAAGAACGTGCAGCATGTCCCCTCCATCAATAAAAATCTCGTCAGCGGCTCTCTTTTTGT
>JAGXJF010005823.1:0-52317 GCA_019208055.1 Stipa capillata | reverse complement strand
CGAACGAACAACTCACGACTTTCACCTGCTTCCGGTGACAACTACCAGTCTCTTATGAATGGGAGGAACATAATAGAACATATATTTATGATTTTTGGACACTAAGACAGAGATCGAACATATATTTGAACATATATATATTACGAAGTAGCAGTAATAATTACATAGTAGTAATTAGTAGACTAATTAATTATCTAACAAAGCCTACGCCTCTTCCTGGGCGGGCCCGATCGTGCCGTCGTCGCCGTGGAGGCCGCGTCGTTGTCGATGTCGTTACTGCCGTCGTCTCCGTCATCGAAGCTGTCGAGGTTGTCGTCGTCCTCGTCCGTGTGCTCCCCGCAATCGTCCTCGTCCTCGTCGGTGTGCTCCCAGCAGTCGTCGGTATAGTAGCCCTTTCGGGCAGCGGTGGCACCGTGCTGCTCGTTGTCGTCGTCCTCCTCGTTGTCATCGTCGCCGTTGTCCTCGTCCTCGTCCGCTGCGTCATCCTCCTCCTCCTCATGGTTGGCCTCGTCGGCGTCGTCCTCCGCGCCTAGTATCAAATCGTCGTCGGCCATCCAATCGTCATCAGAGGAGGTCAGTAGCATCCAATCGTCGTCGAGGAGACCACCATTGACGAGTCCTTGTCGGACGAGTTGTTGGTGGTGGTGGATGGCCAACTAATCGGCGACGGAGGACCTGCAAAGGGCGACGGGATGGACAGTGGCACTGATGACGGCGGCAGACTGGCCATGGCGGAGGAGAAAAGCAGTAGGAGGGAATAGATTGGGCGGAGGTGGAGGCGGATCGAGTATTGATGCGGAGGGAGCGAAGCGGCGGGAAGATGAAGCAACAAAGAAGACGATCGAAGAGATTAGTGGGCACAGTCAGTTTATCGCCTAAATATATTATGATGGAAATTCACATCCGAAATGGTTAATACAGAAAAACCGTTTGGGATGTGCGTCCCTTAAATTCCACAGCACGCACATCCCAAACGGTTCTAATTTTATAACCGTTTGGGATGAGTTACTTATTCGTGACGGCTCTATTTTTTGAACCGTTTGGGATGATTAGCCCAATAAATATCTCGGCCAACCAGATAGATTTGGAAGCTCGACATAAGTGTTGGTTGTCCGGTTGACGGAAGATTTGCTGGCGATTTGGGTGGCGAATTTAAGGCAATCGGACATTGCATACTTTTAGAAGACCTATTTGTTGTTGGTTTTTAAAGATTAGTAATTGCATTTCTATTGTTATATATCTTATATTGTTTGGAACAAGTCAAGTTTTAATTATGTAGAGTGACAGATCACTCATTAATTCTTCGTATGTGAACGTACGTAGATGAATCGAGGGTGGATGTACAACGAGAGCCATTTTAGCCAAGCGTACATCCAAGGCATCGTTGGTTTCTTAAAAGCTGCCGTGGTGGATATGCACAATAAGCGGGAAGAGTGAATTTTTTGTCCATGCGTTAATTGCGATAATACTAGGCAGTGGCAGAACCCTAAGCAGATTGAAGCACACTTGATTCGAAGGGGTTTCAAGGAAGGATATACATGTTGGAGCAAGCACGGTGAAGAGGCGATCACACAGGAAGATAATAATAACACTGATGACACCGAATTGTATGATATGCCAAACACAATCAATGATGATCAGCCAGATGTTGACGATTGTGCTTCCGATGATGTGATGTCGGATAACTCGGATACTATGCCTAATCTGGATGACATGCTACGTGATGTAGAGGGGAACCATAATGACGGAGGGTATAAGCAATTCATTGGCATGTTAGAGGACTCTCAGAAACCTTTGTATTCGGGCTGCAAGGCAAAATACTCCAGGTTGTCATCCGTACTTGAACTTCTGAAATTGAAGGCAAGTAGCGGATGGTCCAACAAGAGCTTCACGATGATGTTAGGTCTATTCGTCGACATGCTACCAGAGGGTAATGAGTTGCCCAAAACAACGTACAAATGCAAGAATGTTATTTGTCTCTTGGGAATAGAGGTTGAAAGAATACATACTTATCGGAATGACTGTATTCTATACTGCAAAGAGTATGCGGACTTGCTTCATGTCCGGTCTGCAAAGCACCTCGATACAAGCGTAAGGGTGGTCTGGACAAGGACAAGGAATGCGCTGACGTGACGAAAGGAGTTCCTTACAAGGTTGCATGGTATCTACCTGTAATTCCTCGTTTGAAGAGGTTGTTTGCGAACCCGAAGGAGGCAAAGTTGGTGCGTTGGCATGCCGAGGGTCGTAAGAGTGATGGAATGATGAGACACCCCGCAGATACGACTCAGTGGAGAAACATCGGTAGGAAGTACCCATCCTTCAGTGCGGACACGAGGAATGTAAGGTTTGGAATGAATCCGTTTGGCAGTATGAGCAGCAGACACAACACTTGGCCCATTCTTCTGTGCATGTACAACCTTCCTCCTTGGTTGTGTATGAAGCGGAAGTACATCATGATGGCGATACTTATCTAGGGGCCAAAGCAACCTGGAAACGACATCGACGTTTACTTCAGACTACTGATGAAAGAACTACAAACTCTCTGGAAGGACGAGGGGGTAAAGGTATGGGATGCATACAGAAAAGAGTACTTGGATCTACGTGGGCTATTGTTCCTTACCATCCATGATTATCCTGCATATGGTAACTGCTCAGGGTAGACTACAAAGGGAGCCAAAGCCTGCGTGACATGCTTGGAAGATACCGCGAGCGTGTGGCTGAAGTACTCATGTAAAACCATATACATGCGTCACCGAAGATTCTTGAGAAGAAATCACCCATACCGTAGCATGAAGAATCAATTCGACGGGAAGACAGAACACGATGCGAAACCAAGGCCTTTTACTGGGACAGAGGTCCATGACATGGTGAAGGACATCGAAGTTGTGCTTGGCAAGGGGCCTAAATCGAAAAAGCGGCCTGGTGAGAAGAGCATCTGGAAGAAGAGATCAATATTTTGGGAGCTACCTTATTGGAAGGATCAAGAAGTGCGTCACTGCATAGATGTCATACACGTAGAGAAGAACGTATGTGACAGCGTGCTTGGTATGTTACTGAACATCCGTGACAAAACAAAGGATGGCGTTAAGGCACGAATGGACTTGGTCCATATGGGCATCAGATCTGAGTTAGCACTAGTAAAGACCGATAAAGGCCGGACGTACCTCCCCCTGCTTGCTACACTTTATCGAAGGACGAGAGAATGAGCTGTGCGAGTTCTTGTGTACCGTTAAGGTTCCGTCCGGTTACTCCGCGAACATAAAGAATCTTGTTTCCATGGCAGACTTGAAGTTAATTGGCATGAAGTCTCATGATTGCCATGTCATGATGACACAGATGCTCACAGTGGCTATCAAAAATATTCTGCCTATTGATGTTCGAAAAGCATTAATGAGGTTGTGTCGTTTCTTTAACACAATATCTCGGAAGGTCATAGATCCCCTTTCACTAGGTGATCTGCAAGACGAGGTGGTCAAGACTCTTTGTCAACTTGAGATATACTTTCCGCCATCGTTCTTCGATATCATGGTCCATCTCATTACTCACCTCGTACACGAGATACAGATGTGCAGCCCGGTGTTTCTACGAAGCATGTATCCATTTGAGCGTTTCATGGGAATTCTGAAGCACTATGTTCGGAACTGAAATCATCCAGAGGGCAGTATCGTCGAAGGTTATACTTCAGAGGAGGTTGTTGAGTTCTGCATCAACTACATGGCTAAAGCACAGCCGATTGGTGTGCCTCGGTCTCACCATGAGGGGAGACTTGGCGGAATCGGGACCATAGGAAGGAAAGCAATCACCCCTGATGCGGAAGCACATGCTATAGCCTATTTCACCGTTTTGCAACACATGACCTTAGTTTCCCCTTATATCGTAGAACATGTGGCAAAGCTAAGGGAGGAGTATTCGAAAGCGACAGATGCTTGGAGGATGAAAGAGCACAACAAGATATTCAACCAATGGATTAAGAAGCGAATCGTCGGAGGCTCCTCAACCGACACGCTGACCTGATTGGCTCAAGGGCCTACATTTACAGTTCAAACTTGGCAAGGATACGATATAAATGGGTACACATTCTACACAAAGGCCCAAGATGCGAAGAGCATATACCAGAACAACTCTGTCTGCATAGAAGGCCGAGATACATCTGGGAACAAATAATTCTATTACGGGATGATTGAGGAGATTTGGGAGCTTGATTATGTGTTTTTCAAGATTCCTTTGTTCCGGTGTCAATGGGTCAATTCGAAACATGTGAAAGTTGATAAGTACGGCGTCACGTACGTCGACCTCAACCGAGCTGCATACAAAAGCGAACCCTTCGTACTTGCCACCCAAGTCACCCAAGTCTTCTACGTAAAAGACCTCGCACATAAGAAGCAGCACGTGGTGCTGTGTGGGAAAAGGAGGATCGTCGGAGTTGAGAATGTGGTTGACGAGAATGAATACAACCAATTCGATGACTTTCCACCTATTGGAGACCGCATAAGGGTCGAGGAAGAACAACTTGAAGAAACATGCTATGTACGTGAAGATCACTCGGAAGGGCTAGTGTTCAAAAGAAATAAGCTAGTGGAATGAGTGATTAATCAACGAATGCTACATATGTAATTTGTGGAGTTAGGTTTATATTTGTGGAAATGAATCAATACAATACATATTTGTGGAAATGATTTAATGCAGTATATATTTGTGGAAATGAATGAACTCAGTTGCTATGTGCTGGATAATCTGATGAAATGTTATGGTCTGTACCATTTCTTGTGAAATTCTGATGCATATGTAGGCTGCTGGCCTACAAAAAAAATTAATCCTGCTGGAAATTCACATCCCAAACAGTTAAGACACAAAAACCGTTTGGGATGTGTACCACATCCGAAACGGTTTTTACATCAAAACCGTTTTGGATGTGTACCACATCCCAAATGGTTAAGACACAAAAACCGTTTCGGATGTATTGTCTATGATGTTATTTAACACGTACATCATTTCGATCACAGATCATATGACATTTAAATAAACCTCACATGCAGATCATATCACATTCATATCATATCATAGAATATATTATATATATTTGAACCACCAACACATTAAGCACATAGTTCGATCTTAAGAAACAAGGAAATAATTAAAGTTGTTCACAACCAAAAGTGCCAACCCATAATATAATAAGAACATAAAAACAACTTGTCTTCATCCTCACGTGGAAAGCTGACAGCCTTGAATTCACTAGCAGCATCTGGAATTGCATGAATCAGAGCATCAATCTTCGTGATTCCGATCAAGCTCCCACCAAATTTGAAGCCAAGCACAGTGACCTTATCAACATCTTCGTCTTCGTCAAATGCAACTAGAACACATCTAGGGACATAGTGGTTAGCAACCCGGAAGTTGGAATGGCCAAGAAAGTCCTCAAGCGTTGACGCAACAATGAAAGATGGCGGGAATAGTCTATCCACAACGGTAGCACGCACAACATTGTTAGTACGTCCAAATTGTACTTTCAGAGCATTCGTGGTAAATTGAGAGATTCTAAAAATCAACTTATTTGGCTTTTCTGCATCATCTCCCTTGCTCTACAATATTCCAATGAAACACCAAATTAGAATCCTTGCTCTACAATATTCCAATGAAACACCAAATTAGAATTGTATTAACTTTGCATTCACCATATTAAATCAGTTTTGGAAAAACAAAGCACTACTCATCACACAATACAATCTGGTTCAAAAGATGTTAACCTTCTTGGCTGATGAAGAGCCGCCTGTAGCTTCGGATCTGGACTCCATCTTACGTTTCTTTGATTCATCAAATGACTTGGCCATCTAAAAAATATATATGCAATGATATTGTATAGATTATATGAGAGACTAGGAAATCGATCTGGTGGAGGCGTGCGGCAGCGAGACGTCGCCCGACGTACGTACGTACCGTACTTGATCGATGGAGGAAGAGGAGAGGCCAGTGGTGACGTACGGTACAGAGGCGGAGTAGATCGGAAGCGAGGGACGATGGTTGAGGAGGAGAGGAGGCGGGCGACGAAGGGCTATATAGGGCTCGGGGGTCGTGCGAGGTGAAGGAGACACTTGTGGGGGCTCGGAGGAGATGAACCGTCAAGGAAGAGACGACCGTGGGGTCTCGGTGGAGATGAACCGTCAAGGAAGAGGAACGTGGCTATATGACGTGGGGGGTCACCACATCCCAAACGGTTAAGACAGAAAAACCGTTTCAGATGCGTGACATATCCGAAACGGTTAAGACACCAAAGCCGTTTCGGATGTGTGCCATATCCCAAACAGTTAATACATCAAAACCGTTTGGGATGTGCGTCTCTTAAAATTCCCCAGCGCGCGGCCCTCCCTCATATTCTGAGTGATCTTATTCCCGACCCGAGCCCTAGCGCGACCGCTGCCTCCCGACCCGCACCGACGCCAGCCCCTCATCCTGAACCCGATGCACCCCACCGATGCCTCCCGAGCCCGAGCCCTAATCGGCGGCATTGCCCTCGCCGCCACCCCTACCGCCGCTGCCTCCCGGGCCCGACGCAACCCGCTGCCGCTTCCCGCACCCAACATCGACGTCTTCAACATCCGCCCCGGGCTCAAGCCGCCGGACCCCTTGGATCTCCTTCCCGGCGAATGCCCCGAGGACCGACCGCCCTCGCCGTCGTCGATCGCCCGCTCCTAGGGCTGAGCGCCGTCGTCATCGTCTCCATTTTGGAGGACCGCCTCCCCCGTCCCGAGCGCCGACGTGAACGCCCTCCTTGTAGGTCAGTTGCCCTCCACTCCATCGCCCACTGTCCCCGTAAGACGGTCAGTGTGGGCTCATGAATAGCTCTACCGGTGGTACTGCTGGAATAGTTAATCTCGGTTATTAGGTATTATATGACCGATTGGAATCAGAGCTGTGGTATTATGGTTCATTAGGTTTCCTGAACTGCATAGCCATGTTTATTTTTCTTGCAACATTTAAACATGTGGACTCCTGCATGTTTGGTTCTAGCGGTATTAGAATATGTGCTTATGGATATTTTGGTACACTGCTGTTTTAACATAACTTGATTCACTAGATGTTGTCCGATAATGCCTCTCCGAGGAGGTCCGATGAGCAGATAGTGGCTGGAGGTCCTGTTGAACAGACGTCGCCGAGAGCACCGTCTGACTCCTTAGCAAAATTAGTGCACCATCCTAGAAAACCCTCAATGAAGCCGAAGGGACGCTTCGAAGTGCAGGCCATCCACGAGGAATCTGGGGCTCCTATAGAACCGGAAAAAACTGTGAAAAAATTTAGGACCATATGCGAGGTGGTCGCGAGGGGTCGGGTCAGCATCCTGTTAAGTGACTGGAAGCAAGTAACCAAGGACGAACGCAGATTATTAGTGGACAAGATAATGAAATCTTTCATGGTGCCCGAGAGATGGGTCAATGATGTGCGACGAGCCACGGAGCTGAAGGCTTGCGGTTCGTGGAAGAATTGGAAACATGTGTTGAACAAGAAATTTGTCTAGGAACAAAAATAGCCCTTCGGCCCTTACCCGATGATTACACCTGAAGACTGGGATAAATTTGTGGAGATGAAGACGACATCTGAATTTCGTCGCAAAAGTGAAGAACACAAGGTTTTAGTGGCAAAGAACAAACACCCGCACAGAATGGGCACGAAAGGATAATATGGCAAAAAGAGACAGTGGGAGAAGGAGGATGAAGAAGCATGCCTTTGGGGCACCAATCCACCATTTGCTGATGTCGAGACGGAGCGCGCTCGATACTGGTGTAGAGGGAGGTCTACTACCAGCTCTTCGGGTCAAACAACCTTCCAAAACCCTACCAACCAAGAAGTTTACCAACACCTGGTACGATCGATAACCTATCATAAACCTGGTCATCCGAGTTAGTAGTATGTAAATTAATAACATAATGATTACTTACGTACCATCTGTTGCCCTATGCGTAGGGGTGAAAATGGATTGGAATCGGTCGGAAATAAGCTCTACCATATTTGTTTTTTATTCTTTTAACGGAATCGGAAACAGATTCGGAAACCCCGGATTCGGATACGGATGCGGATAGCGTCAGAAACGAATACGATTCGAACACGGAACAAAAACGGATATTAATCGGGACAAAAATAGAAAAACCATTCACGACAATATAACAAAAACAAGCTATTTCAATTTCTCTAATGCTCGTAAATTATAATATCATTAATATATTATTTATTATAAAAATTCAGCAGCATAACGATAGTAAAATGGCATCAAAAACATGAGTCATATGGTGCATACAAAATAACAGTTTCATTATTGTAAATAGCAGTCCACACATGACACATCACAGTCCATAACAATATCACACATCACAGTCCATAGCATTATCACACATCATAGTTCACTTCCAAAAAGTTAAATAACAGTCCACAAATTAAGAGAGTCGGTGCACAAAGAAAATAATAAACAGCTACATTCTTCCAAGTTCCAATATGCCTACATTTCCTCCATCATGTCGTTCTCCTCTATATCATCATCATCTGCATTGTCTTGCTCCTCCAGCTATAGAGGCAAACATATAGCAATATTAATGTTCTAATGTTAATTATCACATGGGGACTAGAAAGTAAGTTTCAATATTAGATAAGGAAAGGCTAACCATTTCCACCAAGCTCGTAAAACGTCGCTCAAGGCTCTCCATGTCCAACTCAGTGATGATAGATGCGATGTTACCACCTGAATGATTAGTCAAGTATTTAATACACATGCTCGATGCTCTAATATTAAACAAACATATACTTCTCTATGTTCACATCCAAGTCACACTCTGAAGCACACTTCTTAAACTCCTCATACTGCAATGTAGAGTTCTTCACAATTGCAATTGTGTTTCTAATATTTGCAATGGCTTGTGCAATTGTTTTCAAACCATCTTGGGCAACAAGGTTTAAAATGTGATTCATACATCTCACATCAAAAAACATTCCATCACAGATTAATGGGGATATCTTATTGAGCTTGCTTACTACCCCCTGAACACATTTAACATTTGATGCAGTATTGTCCAAAGTAAGTGCAAGCAACTTTCTATCAAGATTCCAGTCCACTATACTATCATAAAATTCCAAGCACAAATTTTTTCCTGAATGATGTCCTTCTACATGCATGAACTTAATTATCCTTTTTTGCATGCTCCAATTGTCATCTATCCAATGCACCGTGATGCACATGTAACCTTTTGGTTAGATGTCCACATGTCCATTGTTGTACTAAAACGGTATTGGAGTGTTTTAAAGTACTCATATAATTTCTTCTTTTCCTTCACAAACATATTCAATATATCTTTCCTCACAGTAACGCGACTTCTAATTGGAAATGATGGGCGCAAAGATTTGATAAAGTCCACAAAGTACTCATGCTCAACAATATTGAAGGGATATTCATGCATAATAATTGCAAGATAAAATTTCTTCAAACTAATAGCCTCATCATACCTATAAGTCTCAACTGATGCACTGGAATTGTCGCCTTCACTCTTTTTCAGATTGAGTATTTGCTGTCCAACTATGATAGAGTGCTTGTTTCTCAAGTGGCTTTTAAAAACCGATGTGCCTCTAGTGCTCTCGGCCCGATTTTCGTAGGTACACCCCTTTTTGTTGCAACTAGCCCATAGTTGAACTTCATCATTGCCATTCGGGTCTTTCACCTAACATTATACTTGGTGTAGCAGTCCTAAACAACAGAGGTGCTTTTCTTAACTCTCTTCCCAGGAGGAGATATGTCCCGATCCTCGGTTTCATTGGTCAAATCCACACTTGGAGTAGCAGCCGTAGCAATAATATCAGGAGTTGGTTTAGCATTGGAGAGCTCCGTCAATGGTACAAACAAGACTGGCGATGTCGCACTTGCACTTGCACTACTACTTGCAACTTGGTCCATGACTTCCTGAACTCTTCTTTCTTGGCTGCTATATCCTACAGAAACCATAACAATCTCACACTATCAATTTGGAGAGTTTGTTAGCACAGTAATACAAGAAGAGCAAATAGTAAATTAGAAGAATTTTATGGCGGCCACAAAGGATCTATCCAGTACTTATTTTGGAGAGAATTACAGAAAACAGATATTTTTTGTGTAGAAAATCTTATACATGGTTAGTATCAACACCTGTTTTGTCAAGTGCATTAGGCGCAAATGGAACATAATCATTTCCTCAAATGGAACGACTATCATTTAAGTTTAACTTCTTTTCAACGCATATAATTTATTTTCACTCTCGAAATTCAAACATAAACCTCTTACCTGTAGCAGTCGATTGTACTTGTACATACAGAGAAATATCAAGTTGGTTTCACTGTTTCTGTAAACATGTCCATGGCAACTTGACAAGAACAAACAAATAACAAATGACTTGTCAAGGGTATAGTATTATTTGCATCTCCCATACGGCCATACAGTAAGAATTGAACAATGGACACAATAAAAGAGAGGAAGAATTGGTGCAAACCTCGTCATGTGAGCAGCCGAGCAGGAGCCCCTAATTGAATTAGTAAATCATCCGGTGAGCAAGCCTGCAAGAGCATTGAGTTTGTACTTACTAATTACATGCACCAAAGTACCAAACAGCAATCAACAACTCAACATTCATCCATTCCAATCTCTGTATATTCTTCATAAATCATAACTAGGCCCTAATCATTCATCCAATCTCTGTATAAATTATAGTAGGCTACGAGATTGTATAGCAAAACAACTAATTCCATAGCATGATAAGGGATTAGAGCTAGGGCTTGCAAAACAACTAATTCCATAGCATGATAAAGTACCAAATTGCAATACTAGAGCAGGCTGCCACCTGCCAGGTTGGGTTTCGCCTTCAGGGACTCAGGGTCTCAGCCTCTCGGGGAGTCGACTCGGCGCCTGGGCGACTGCGTGGACGGGGTGGCCGGCGGCGCTTAGCGACTAGGCGGATAGGGCGGCCAGCGGCGGCACTTGGCAGCCACAGCAGCGGCTTGGTTGAGCGGCTCGCGTGGCAGAGTGGCGCGAGCATGACTCCAGGAGAGGCAACGGCACGACGTCGCGGCGGATCTGACTAGGGGTGGCGAGTAGCGACGAAGCTCCTCACGCCACGGCTGCACGGCAGGCCTTGGAGCTCCACCGCCACTGGAAGGAGCACGCCGAAAGGAGGAAGCCTAGGGCGGAGGGGATTGATGGCTAGCAGCGGCGGCTAGTAGCGGCACCGCAGCAGGGAGTAAGGGCGTCGGCGGCGGGATTGACTAGCGATGGCGGCCGGGCGGCGGGATTGCTTCAGGGCGTCGGCACTTGGCAGCAGAAAAGGGCAAACTGGCAAAGGGCCAGAGCTAGGGGATTGGGGCATTGGGCTATGCGGATTTGGGATTGGGCTATTGAGGTGTTGTCCGGCGGACTGGGCTTGTGGGCTGAGTATAAATTTTGGAATTTTCGAACTAACCGTATCCGAAAATTCCGATTCCGTTCACGTTTCCGACGGAAACAACCATTCCGTTTCCGATTCCGATTCCGATAAAAATTATTTGATTTCGTTTCCGTTCTGAAAGTTTCCGAAAAATTCCGTTTCCGACGCTTTCCGTTTTTGTTTTGCTCCGAATTTCCAGAAATATTCCGATCCGTTTTCACCCCTACCTATGCAGAAGGAGCTGAGTGTTCAAGCTTCCCAAGACTCTTTCCACTCAATTAGGCTGACGACATTCTCACAGCCAGTTTGGGAACGAAGGAGCACCCGGGCCGTACTCGTGGTTAAGGGCTCCTAGTCAGACATAGCAAGGCATTCCCACTCGATGAACTGTCGAGACAAGAATGGAAAAGAGCCAAAGCAGATCACAAAAGTGAGCAGATGAAATCCGAGCTCTGTCAAATACTTATGCCCGAGTTTGAACAGATGCTCGAGGCTAGGTTGACACAGGACAGGGATGCCATGGAGGAAAGGTTGAGATCACAACAAGAAAGTCTTGGACACCCTAGCCCCGGTGCCCGTCGAAGTAGCTGTGCATCAGCCGGCCCTGAATGGCTCAATGATACCAACGCAACGTGTGCAGTCGATGGCATCAGCGAGCCGAAGAAGTGCAAGCTCCAAGTGATTATAGCCCAATTGGGTTTTCCTTTAGAGGCTGCTTCCGGGATGGTGTATCCGCCCGCTCAAGGGGGTACAATACACGGTGTGCGCGATGGCGGCAGGTTTTGCTAGGTGCACCGTCGAGAGTGTTGACCCCAAATTCATGCGAGTCCCGCTATTCCATGCAAGCACGGACGACGACATGCAGACTTTGGGAGACGCAGTTGGGTCATTCATCCAGTGGCCCAAGAAAGATATAGTCTTTTAGGACGCAGTACCGGTGTCACCGAGGCTGCATGTCCAGCCACCTGCCAACATCGAAGATCAGCTACAGCTATCAGTACCCCTAACGAGGCCTGATGAACCCTGTAGTATGCTTGTCAAGCCACCTACCAACATCCAAGATCAGATGCAGCTAGCAGCACCGCCACCGAGGACTGATGAACCCACTCTTGTGCATGTAGAGCCACATGCCAACATCAAAGAGCTGCTGCAGCAGCTATCAGCACCACCAGTGCTACCTTCCAAGTTCGCTCGCAAGTTTGATCTACCGGCACCGCCGGTGAGGGTTACAGCCAAAAAGACCGGCGCAAGGGCCTCGTCGAAGGGCAAAGGAAAGGGCAAAGCAAAATCGATTACCAAGGATCCGAACATGCTAACCGATGAGGAGTTCAACAAAATGTTCCCTCCCTTGGGTGTGGCCAACCGTTGCTGGGACAAGAACAACTTGCGCGTACAGGCTTGATTTTCCAGAAATTCCATAAGTACTACATGGACGTCTCCAACAGGGAGGGCACAGCAAGACAAGTTAGTGTCCCTATGTATTTCAAGCTAGAGCACTTCCTCCGCGAAGCGGGTGATTGCACGGTAGGCTTCGAGGACTTGTTCCTCCTCTTCAACCTTCGAGAAATCGACGCCTCCCTTATGAGATGCTTTACATTGTAAGTATTTCACGATCATTGTGTCCATTCAAGCATTATGCCGCTAGATGCATACATATTAACTCTTACTTTCAATACTTAGGCACATGATCGATGAATGCAAAGTAAGGAAAGACCAGGTAGGTTTCATCGACCCACAATTGGTCTTTGCACAAAGCATCGCTGGTAACCCTAAGCTCATCCACAAATACCTAGTACACACATTGACGACTCATCAGGACAAACACTTCATAATGCTTCCATATAATGAGTTGTAAATTATACACTATACTTCACATATTTATACTTTATACGACATGGGCTGCATGAGTTGTGACCTGGGAGAAAAACTTTGGCAACTTTCATTGGATCTTGATTGTCTTCATGCTGAAAGATAAAAAGGTAGCATACCTTGATCCCTTGAAGCCTCATGACTACTCGTCAATGTGTGAATTCATCGACAGGTGGTAGACCACATTTCGTTTCGTCCGTAATTAGTTCTATTCTTTCTTCCTTGTGCTATTTGCTTAAATTTTGTAATCACTTAGCGCACTCAACGCCGTTGCTCCTGGAGGGAGATCAGCGCTAGGAGATGCCAAGACTTGGCGTCACGACTTTGAAATTAAGGTATTCCCTGATTAAGTATATAACTATCCGATATCATCTAAGTTCCTAAAAAATTCTATCCATTACTAATATGCCTGAGATTTAATTTTTTCAGGTTGCCCAGCAACCCGTAGGAACCAACCTTTGTGCCTATTATGTTTGCCACTTCATGACGAAACTCATTGCTGTTTCGAGAAAGATCAAAGACGTTAAGGGGATAATACAGGTTAATTTCTCTTAAGTTATTAGTATTTCTTGCCATTCTAGCTGTAGCCACGACATTTAACTTAATAGCTGCAGCTTTTTTCTTCAATTGGATCAAAGTCGATGAAGGAGCCCAACCTCGCAGAGATTCGAGGGCAATTTGCCTACTTCTTTGAAGTGAAAGTCTTATCTCCAAAAGGACCGTTCCACAGTCCTTAGCTGATGTTACTTCATACTTTCTAATGAATTTTGTAATGCATTTTGTTACTTGTAATGGATTTCGCAATTGATTCAAGTGCGGATGCATTTTTGTAATGGATTAATGTTTGGATGGATGGTTATGTGAATAAAATGTGCAGTTTTGCTATGTGCTGGATATTCTGATGAAATGTTATCATATATATGAATTATGCTCAAATTCTGATGCATATGCAGGTTGCTGGCCAAAAAACAAATTATTTCTTCCAGCTGTAAATTCACCTCCGAAACGGTTAATATAGGGAAACCGTTTGGGACGACTACACATTCAAAACGGTTTCGGATGTGTAGTCGTCCCAAACGGTTTCCCTATATTAACCGTTTTGGATGTGGATGATATCCCACACGCTTCTGCTTTATTAACCATTTGGGATGTGGATAACATCCCACACGGTTCTGCTTTATTAACCGTTTTGGATGTCGGGGACATCCCACACGGTTCTTCTATATTAACCGTTTGGGATGTGGATGACATCACACACGCTTCTGCTTTATTAACCGTTTGGGATGTGTATAACATCCCACACGCTTCTGCTTTATTAACCGTTTGGGATGTCGAGAACATCCCACACGGTTCTTCCGTATTAACCGTTTGGGATGTGCCTCTCTTCCCAAACGGCCACAAAACTGTTTGGGATATGACACTCTCATCCGCAACAAACAATTGGTGACGGTTCATAAAACCGTTTGGGATGCAACATTTCAACCGTTTGGGATGGTTATTTCTGTGCTAGTGATTCCAGGTAGTTCTATATTCCATATGTAAGATACAATCTTTGTATCTGTTTTGAAGTGTGCGAGCAATGCTCATAGTGATAATTTTATTTCATTTTTATCTGAACTCGTCTGGTTTAGTCACCTTTTGCTTGAACACATTTTTTAAGATAATGAAAAAGAAATGGATTTGCTATTTGTCATTCATATAAAAAATTGTTATTTCTAAGTCAACTGTGTTACACAATATCAAGCCTATAGTTGCACAATTATAGGTCTAGAAATGTGTAACTGTCTAGTTGCATATTTCTAGATCTAACATTGCAAATAATTTTTTTTAAATGTACAACAACCTAATTAACCGTTAGATAGAGAATTCTCAATCAACATATTAGATTGTAGACATAGAAATTTCTCAATCGACTTAGACATAGGCGCTCTCAAAAACCATCTAATTAGTACCTGTATTCAAAGACTGCTACCCTATGCTATACAATATCACCCGCAAAATGCATGCCACAGTTGACAAGGGGCTGAGCATGATTCCTCTGAACGTCTCATTTAGGTGGGCCATTATTAGGACTAAGCTTGTTGCCTGGAATGAGTTAGTTCAGTGGGTAGCGTGAGTTACCCTTAGTCTAGAAAGGGACATCTTCTATTGGAACTTACACTCAAATGGACAATTTTCGGTACTGTCAATGTACAGTCCTCTCGTGTAACCAAATATTCATGGGATTTTGATGGCTGTGCCACTAGAAGTCTCCGAAACTCGTAGTCTGCCACTGAATTTATCGAAATTATGGCTGTGCCACAAACTCATGCGAAGAAATTGTACTGAAACCACTGCGCGGCGTCAGCGCAAGTTGCCGTCAGCTCGCCGTCTCTTTGACCCATCTGTGGGACCCACCACTTTGCCACGTCGTCAACAGGGAAGAGGAGATTTGTTTGACCCATTCCTTCCTCTGTGGGGCCCTCTCGTCCGCCATATCGCGCCGCACCGCGCGGTCGCGCCGGCTGTCGCGCCTCACGGCTCGCCACGCCTAGCGCCGCCCGTGGCCCCGCGCGGTAGCCTGCGCGTGCGGCGCCGCCGCAAACCGGCGAACGGCGCGCCGTGCCTCGCCACCCCGCGCCGAGGCAGACCCAACGCCCCCCGTCGTCGCGCCGGCCCCCGCCATCGCGCGCCCTCACAGCCCCTCCGCCGCTTGCCCTATCCCTCGCAACGACCGCCATGGCGCCGCCCGTCCCTAACCCTCGCGTCCGCGCGACTGAGCGCGCGGCCATTCTCTTCTGCATGGGCTCTACGGCGGGGCGCAAAGCCGAGCTTCTAAGGAAATACGCGGTCATGATGCGTTTGATTTTAGGCCTGGGCGGATGGGGCGGCGGTGACCTTGCCTCGCCGCCTCGCGCCGAGGAGGACGCCGCGCCCCCGCCGTCGCGCCAGCAACCGCGCCCCGCACCACCGAGAAGGTCCAGGCCAGCAACGCCGCCCTCCCGGCCGAGGAGCGCGCAGAGGACAAGTATTATGACTTCTGGGCGCACTACCATTAGTGCGCTTGCGCGCTGGAGTCCTCCAACCGGCAGGCAGCCATATCTGCCGTCGGGTGGGATGCACGCGTGCGCCGCTCCCGGATGTACGTCTCTCGGGTCGTAGAGGCTGTCCATCTCGACGTCGTGTGGGCGCCGGACTTCGAGGCCGTGCGCGAGGCTCTCAACCGCGAGATTAATGCCTGGCAGTTCCTCGCCGACCTCGAAGCCATAGTGGAGGAGACCTTGTCCCGCCGCGCTGAGGAGGATCCGTGCGTCGTAGCCGTAGCGCGCGAGATCTACCGCGGCCTGTGCATTTGTTCAGCTAGGTGATACAATAAGAATATAAACATCACTTGCTAAGTCAATACTGAATACTTTGGTCGGAGTGGAGAAGCTGCGCGTGTTAATAAATGCAGGGGATTTGGAGGAGGAAGGGATGAACGTAGGAGAGAAGAAGGGGATTTGGAGGATGCGGGTAGGTGATAACATGTGGGGCTGAATGAACGAGGGCCCATATTACATTGACGCGACATGGGCTGAGTCCGGTGCGGTTGGTGGCATTGAACTCAATGACATGTGGGGCGGAGGACCCACGTGTCCGATATTATGCTTTTTCTTCTAAAAATGTAAAACACCTCTCTTAAATCTAATTATTCGGTTTAAGTTTTTGCATATAGTTTTTTTTGTAGTATTGTAACTTCATATATGTTGCTGTGTACAAGTTTCACTAATTTTTGGATAGTTTTACTATATATTATACATTAAATGAATTTTTGCGCACTTATTGAAAGTAATCCCATTTTGAACTATAGATGTATCAAATAAGCTCTAAAAAAATGTAGTAAAAATATATTCAAGGAAATATATACAATTTGAGCTCATGTGCTGCAAATGGATGAAATATTCAACTCAGTGCTATGGTAGATCCGGCGAGAGTTTTTCCATGTTTTTAGAAAAAATGAAAATATATCTAAATGAAGTCAAAAAATACTAAAACTTGGCATGGTACCCTAATATAGGCACATAACCCTATGATAAAAATTTGAGAAGAATACACAAAATAAAAATAATAGGTTGTTCACAAAATGGACTATCTCCAATGAAGTTTCATAACATTCACCCCAAATCTCCAACTCTGTACCACCCAAACCAATTTCAGTGACCATTTGAGCTCTTTTCCACTTCAAACTTTTTATACACCTTGCTTTAGCATTTATAATGACAAATGTGAATTAAAATCACCATTTTTTTATGTAATAATCTTTATTTAGCATTTTCTCTAGCTATTTAAGACTAAAAAATGAAAGAATATCTAAATGTTGTCAAAAAATACTAAAAATTGGCAAGGAGTCCTAATATTGGTACAATATCTTATGATAAAAATCTGAGAAGAATACACATAAGAGAAATAATGAGTGTTCACCAAGTGGACTATCTCCCATAACATCACATGCAAATATCCACACAACCCTTTTGCAGTGACCATTTGAGCTCATTTCCACTTCAAATTTTGTGTACACCTTCATTTAACATTTGTAATGACTAATGTGAATTAAAATCACCATTTGTTACGTAATAATCCTTATTTAAAATTTTCTCCAGCTATTTAAGGCTAAAAAATGAAAGAATATCTAAATGCTGTCAAAAAATACTAAAAATTGGCAAGGACTCCTAATATTGGTACAATACCTTATGATAAAAATCTGAGAAGAATAAACATAAGAGAAATAACGATTGTTCACCAAGCATTTTCTCCAATGTTTTTTAGAAGAAAAATAAATAATAAAAATAGAATTTGTCAAAAAATAGTCAAACTTGGCACGGTGTCCTAATATTGGTACATTAGCTTGTAATAAAAACCTCACATGATTTCTCAAAAGTTGGAAAAACCACTTGGTTAGAAATGGCCCCTTTTGGCCTACCTATGGCACCATTTTCTAAAACTGACCAAAAAATCAAATTTCTCCAAAAAATCTTAAAAAATCTCAGTAATTCTACATACATGTATTGGACAAACTGGGAAAGTTTCAGCTTAGTTGGCCCAGTAGTTTTGAGCTTTGGGCAGATTTCGTTAATGTAGGCCAAAATTTGACCCAAAAAAACAATTTTCCATATTTTCAGTTACAGCCAATGGCGTTGTACTAGACCCAATAGATCTTCTCCCGATCGTCCTCGAGCCACTCCTCGAGCTTGTCGATGCAGTGCTCCACCCACTCTTCTTGATGGGTATACAACGCGTGGATGGTGACGTTGCCATGCCCTGGGACACGGATCTTGCGGTGGTCGAACACCATGGCTGAAACGGATGCCATCCTTCCCGTGCGGGACCCACCACTTTTGGCCACGTCGTCAACAACGAATACGAGGCCCACCAGCAGTGCTCGATAGTGGCCCTCGTTTGCCGGCTGCTCCTCCGCCGCCGCCGCCCCGCCATCGTGGTCCAGCGCAGTCTCGGCTTCGGCACCGGCGGCCCATTCGACAAGGGCGACGTACCGTCGAGCGGCGTGCAGGCGTGCAGACCCGACGGCCACTAGGGCTTCGCGCCGGGCGCCGGCCTCCACATATTCGGCCCACGCGCGGTACTGTTGAGCGCGGTCCTCCTCGGCCCGGCGGGCGGCCTCCGCGCGGGCGCGCTCCTCCTCCAAGATGCCATCCAAGTCCCTCCAGAGCTCCGCCTCGAGCTCGGTGACGGTGGGGGCCGGCGCGACGGCGGGGGGCGTTGGGTCTGCCTCGGCGCGGGGTGGCGAGGCACGGCGCGCCGTTCGCCGGTTGCGGCGGCGCCGCACGCGCAGGCCACCGCGCGGGGCCACGGGCGGCGCTAGGCGTGGCGAGCCGCGAGGCGCGACAGCCGGCGCGACCGCGCGGTGCGGCGCGATATGGCGGACGAGTGGGCCCCACAGAGGAAGGAATGGGTCAAACAAGTCTCCTCTTCCCTGTTGACGACGTGGAAAAGTGGTGGGTCCCACAGATGGGTCAAAGAGACGGCGAGCTGACGGCAACTTGCGCTGACGCCACGCAGTGGTTTCAGTACAATTTCTTCGCATGAGTTTGTGGCACAGCCATAATTTCGATAAATTCAGTGGCAGACTACGAGTTTCGGAGACTTCTAGTGGCACAGCCATCAAAATCCCAATATTCATAGTAGTCATCAACGCTTTTGGCAAATGCTCTTATGGCGGTTAAATATCCCTCTGAAGGTTAAATTTTCATGTCGTATCTTCGTCGAGGGCGGGTGCTTACTAAGAACAATTTGACTAAAAGAAATAGGCAAGATGGCAAGCAGTGTTAGTTTTGTGACGAGGAAGAGAGTATTCAACACATCTTCTTTGACTGCCAATTTGCTCATTTCACACGACGATATTCTACCACCTCGTAGTATATCCAATTTATTTGGGGAATTGGCTAACGGATTTAAGGGGAGCTATGTGAGCCTAAATTCTCGTGGGAGCTACCGCCATGTGTTGGTCTGTATGACTATGTCAAAATGATATTATATTTAGCAAAAACAAACTCTCAAATCATTTGCATATTATCTTCTTATGTACCAACTGGTTGTATTCATGGTATTTTCTATAGCAATCATTAGATAGGGAAATGACGGTGGCTGGTGGGAGGCGATTGGAGGTGATTGGGGAATTTATACCCCATGGGTAATGGTCGCATAATAGATTATGTAGTACTTGAGTTTATTGAAATTCTATGTAATCTTTTATTTTCAGTGCCGATTGACATGCCACTTATGATCTTGTAATCTTTTTGTGGTTGCGTGCATCTATCAATATAAGTTTTTTTATTATTAAAAAAGAAGATCGCTAGAATATGAATCCACGGCTAGCCATGGAATGGTTCACGTGCCGACGGATGTCCAATTAATTACAGTTTAACTAGTTACTAAGCAAAGACTAATAAATAATTCCATACACCCTTCAGTAAGGTCACCAGTATTTCCCGACTCTTCCTTAGGAATTGTCTCAACCATGCAACCCTCGGACAAGAGGAAGCCCGAAGCCAACAACCGAGTATAGTGTTTCCGAATCTGTGACGTCTATAAGTTTTGGAAAGGCAACCCTCGGACGAGAGGAAGCCCGAAGCCAACAGCAAATTTCCACAACCGAGTATGGTGTCTCTGAACCTGTGATGTGACGGTACCAAAATTTTGCAAACTCACAACATCCTGAAATCCCTCTGGGCCGAATCTCCTCTGCTCAGTCCAACCCGCTACTCTTTCTCCGGCCCACCTGGCCCATCATCTTTATCTCCTACCTCCCGTCATCTCCATTCCGTCGCCACCGCCATCGCGCCGCCCCAGCTCAACACAGGGAACACGCGGGACCCGCTCCTCTGCCTAATCCCGCGCCCGAGGTAACCGGTCCACACGTCACCTACTCCCTCCCCGCTCTGCCCCCGCCGCTCTTCTCCTCTGCGCCACCACCCTCGCCGCTCTCCGCTCCGCCCGCCACCTCACCTCTCTGCTAAGCCCGCTGCACGAGCCTCTCTGCCACGCTCGCCGCCCGAGCTCTCCTGTGCCTGAGCAAGCGCGGATGCCCCAACCCCAGCGAGCTCATCTCCTCGGGAGATGAGCAACACCCCGGCCACCTCCTCCCTCCCCTATAAATTCCCACGGGGATCCCTCTCCCGAGCCCTCTCTTCACCCCTTGAGCTTCTCCACCTCTCACACAACTCCCTGCTCCGCTCTTTCTTCTTCCCGAGCTCCAGCGAGCCCACCACCGCCACTTCCGACTCCGGCGAGGTGAGAACCGTGCTCACCTTCACGTCGCCGCGCTCCTTCCCTGTAGCAACATGTCACGCCCCCAAAATTCAGGGCTGCGACGTATCGCCCGCGACTACCCAGGAGTTTCTCAGTCGCAGGACACAGAGTTGATACATTACCAGCACATCGATAAAACATCTAAATATATTACAGAACGGTAAAATAAGCATAGCAGCGGTTTAGCTTACATTAGACTGGGGCATTCAAGCCCAAAGTTTGCATTACAAAATGGATCTATACCACAGGCGTCTTGAGTGTACGGATAAAACCTAAAACTCATATTCGTCTCCATCAAAATATTCTTCTTCGAATGGGCCTTCTCCATTGACCTGCGCATCTGATTTATATTGTGCAGTAATGAGTACGCGACGTACTCAACAAGCCACATCAGGAAAATCCTAATACTTAACTATATGCATTGGAAGTTCAAAGGAAGGGCGTAGGGCTTTAACACATTATCGGGTGGATGCATTAATCTAACTTCACCTTAGCATTTGAAACAACTCCATTGAAACACGTTTGTATCGAAACATTGAGTTTGAATACCACACCAAATCATACCCGAATGTCATTCAAACATCACAGAAATTCTACTTGTGCTTCACGTCGAGTATCAGTACCTCTAAACACAACTCCATTGACCGGGAGTACGGCGTATTCGAATACCATTTCAATTGACTCTGCAGAGTTGCTCAGCTTTACCCACACGACATCTATACCTCTTATTGTCATGCGCAATTAACACACTCCCACAAGTGTGCCGACAGAGGTAAGATGACAAGGCCTTTTTATCTGCTAGATCTATCTTCTGAAATTTCTACCCAGGAACACTTTATCACTCGCTCTCCCGGGAGTCTAACGGGCCAATGTTAACTTCTGGATCCGGGATTTAAGTGGGTTCCAGTTGTGAGTTTCCCCAACCTGTGGGTCACCACTTTATTTGCTACCGAGAGAAGTTCCCATCACATGGAACTGTAGCTAATCTATAGTTGTCCATCGGGTAGAGCAGATGTACTAAGCTAGGCTCGACGAGTCGAACATGTGGTTGAGCAACTTCTTATGTTTCTCACTATGCACAAGGGTCTAGTCCTTAACTACCCTGAGCGGTAATTCTCCCGATTACCCTCACACCTCGGCTAGGGGTATGGCTGCATATTCAACTCGTGAAGGCCCCATCCTTTCTGACCCCTACCGTTGGCAACTTCATTTTCGGAAACCACATTCTCTGAGTTCAACTAGAGTATCCAATATCGTTATTTGCCATAAAGGCTAAACCCTAAGTCGGTGGGAAACATTAATATTACTTGTTTCTATTCTAGGGCTTTCGAGGTGAATATGGCCTACAAAGGTTGACTGGGCTGTGGTGGTAGTAGGTTGTATCTATGTCATCATGTCATTCAAAAATATCACGTACGAAATTACTATGCGAGAAATAATAACTAAACTAACATTATTACAATAGGTAATATGGCATGTAGGATCAACATGGACAAGGGATGTGACTTGCCTACTGCTCCGGGATCAGCTGAGATGAAGTCTTCCGGGTGTCCTTCGCCTTCGGGGTCCTGTCCTAGCGCCAGCTTGTTTCTATCGATCCCTAGTTGCGAGAAAATCCAAAACACACATGTATAAGTCCGGGCTCTACAAAGCGAGCTAGGAACATAATATAAATTAATTAAAAGTAATACTGAAAATAAGGTATAGAGTGCTCTGGATCGGAGCCAAGATGTCGAGGATCGAAGGAATTAGCGAGGGTGGATTTTAGGGTTTTCAGACGAAGAATTGGAAAAAGAGGTAGAAGAGGTTTTGAGGGTTTTGGACATCAAACAGCAGGAATTTGGATCAATGGATTGCATAATTGGAACCGCGTTGTCGAGACGATCGAAACGGTGTATCATGGCGATTTTTAGGGTTTTCGGATGCTAGGGAAAATAAATAATCAGAGAAGAAACAGAAAAGAAAAAGAAAAAAAGAAAAAGGGAATTGACATCTCCTATTGGGCTGCTGTTGGACCGCTACTGGGCTTGGCCTGCTAGAAAATAAAGGAAATAAGAAAGAAAAGAAAAAGAGGCCGAGTGGGTCGGCCTGCTAAGGAGATGTGGCCGGCGGCCTGTTCGGGCGGAGGGGAAAAGGGGCAGGGGCGACCGGGGAACAGAGGAAGGGCGCGGCCTCCGGCGGTGGGGAGAAATCCCTCACTGGCGATGCTCGCCGGACCAAATTGGTCGGCCGGGTTTCGCGAAGAAATGGTGGGGTTGCTACGGGGATTAGGGGTGGCGACGGGGAGGGGCGGCTCGGATGGAGCTCATCGAAGATGGAGGTCGGTGGCGGTGTTGCCGGGCATGGAAGCGAAGGGGATTAGCTCAGGGAGGAGAGGGGGAAGGCGAAGGAGCTATGCGGCTGATTAGGATGGAGAGAGGAGGGGATTGGCGGCAATGCTCTTGGGCTTTACCTCACCGGAGCCGTGGGAGACGGTGGCGGTGGTCGTTGGGCTCGGAAACGGCGAGGAGGGGGTGGGGGAGCACACGGGAGCTTGGGGAGATGCTCAGGTGCACGAAGAGGCGAGGAGGGGAGGTGGATTTGGGGGAGGCGGAGCTCGGAAGTGGCGATGGGGAGAAAACGGGGCGAGGCCGGCGGCTGCGACGTGGCGACGGCGAGGGTGGCGGGGCAGAGCTCGCCGGGGCTCGGGAGCAAGGAAATGGTGGAGGGACTCGACGCGGCAGTGGAGAGAAAATGAGGAAAAGAAAGGGGCGGAGGGGGCGAGACAGGCATTGAAGCTAGGCAGGGAAAGAGAGAGAGAGAGCACTGAGAGTGGAGCTCGAGGTGAGCTCCGGTCGGACTCGTGGCGCGCGGGCTAGCAGGCGGAGGTGCAGCGGGAAGAAAACCGGCGACGCGTGGCTTGAGCCCTCAGGCACTGCGACGAAGCGGAGAACGGGAGGAGGGAGGGAGCAGAGAAGGGGATGGTGGGCTGCACGGGCTGAGAAAACGGGGACGGGCTGAGAGAGAGAAAGGGCTAATAGAAAATAGAAAATGGGCTAAGGAAGGAGGTTTTGGTCTAGAAGCAGATTTTAAATTTTCAAAACTTTTTCTTTGCAAATTTTGAGCTTTCACAAATTTAAAAACTATGCTAAATTTTGGGGCTGTCACAAACATCTCCCCTTCTCGCCAAAAATAAGATCCTCACACTCTCCCGAGCCTCCCTGTGTCCTCCACCTTTTCCGGCAAGCTCCCCGGCGGCCAAAATCCCCTTCCCGTCGCCGGCGGCCATCTCCCCTGTTTCCCCTCCCCATCCGGCCGAAACCTTCGGCCTCTTTTCCTCTGGGCCGCCACCTTCCTCCGTCCCACAGGTCGGCCCAATGGCCCAGCCACCCTCTCGGGCCATCACCGAGCGCCACAGGCCGCCCAGCCTTTTTCTTTTTCTTTTTCTTTTTCTTTTTATTTCTTTTACTTAACAGGCCGAAGCCCATTAGCAGCCCACAACCAAATCAGATTGAGCCCAATCAAATTAGGATTTTATTTTCTTTTTATTTCTTTTTCTGTTGAGCCCAAAGCCTTAACCCAAGTTCAACCTAGCCCATATCTAGCCCTACCCTAACCCATGTTCAGCCTAACCCGAGGGCCCTAATGGGCCCTATATTATTTTGCGGGCTGGGCCCGACCCGTCGGGCCTGAAACCTTAAAAACCCTATTATATACCGTTTTGATCGTCTCGACGACATGGTTCCAATTTTCCACCCCGTTACTCCGGGCAGTTAAGGACAAGACCCTTGTGCTTAGTGATGAACATAGAACCGCTCATCCACATGTTCGACTTGTCGAATCTGGCCTAGTAATCTGCTCTACCTGCTGAACAACTACAGACTAGCCTGCCGTTCCACTTCTCTGGAAGGCCCGCAGAAGAGAATGAGATGTGTAACACCCAATTGTAACAAAGTAGGTATTTGACTTGCATGCATGCATACATGGCATCATCCCGCACCATCCCGTTTAAACCCGAAAAGAATATAATTGTACTTTATAGAATATGTTAATATCTCATCCTCGGTGGATATTTATACAAACACCAATCAACTTATTCGAAGTAGTTGAATCGAAAATGTCATTAATAAGGGTGGTGGAAGTCATCGAACACTTCGGTGAATCCCCGTCCCTGAACCTAAAACCCTAAAGGAGCTGGAATTAGGGTTTCGACGATAGAACAATTTCTAGTGGATGCAAACCTCCCAAACTTCACAAATAGTTTCAAAAGTGGAAACCCTAGCCCCTTGCCAATTTTCATAAATTTTGGGAAAGTTTAAAGCCTAGTCGCAGTGTAAACCCTAAATCGAGCCCTAATTCAAATTTGAACTAGAGACTAGGTCAAATCTTGTCCAAATTGGTTCAAATTCTCACAGTAGCTCAACAATAATATTTGGAACCCCCTGTAAAAATTTCAGGATATTTGGAGATCAATTGACACATAAAATAATGAAGGGAGTAACACTGATTAAAAGAAAAACAAAAAGAAAAACTAAAACCCTAACTACTCGGGCCGACAGCCCGCTCGGCCGGCCCAGCTGGCGGCCCATTCGTCCCGCGCGCAGTGCCCGCTCTCCCTCCCCCACTGCCAGCCCGGTCCCTCTGTCAGCCTCCTCTCTCTCACCCGCGCCTCGGGGCCCACCTGTCGGGTCCTCCCCGCCATGTCCCGGCCGCGGGTACACCGGCGTGGGCGGTGCCCCGCCCCCGACGCCTCCTGTCCGAGCGCCGCGCCGCCCCATAAAGCCCCATCCCGACAGCCCCCTCTCCCCCGTTTCTCTCCCGATAAACCCTAACCCTAGATCTACTTCTCCCCGAGCTCCAGCGTCACCTCGCCGTCTTCTCCCCGAGCTCCGACGTCTCCCTCCGGTGAGCAATTCACGGCGCCTCGGTTCTCCGCCGCCCCTAATTCTTCCCCTCCTAGCTTCCCCATCTCCCCTCTAACTCCTGCCTCCTCCCATTTTCCAGATCCGCCCCGAAACCTCCTCACCGCCGCTGTCTTCCCCGCCTCCGGCCTCCTCTCCGACGAGCTCGGTTTCCTAGCTCCGGTCTCCCCCTCCTCCCATCTTCTAGCTTCCGAGCTCCCCTTCTTCTCCCCCTAACTCCCTGTCCCCTTCTCTGCGCAGATCCGCCACCGGAGCAGCTTCCCCGCCGGCGACCGAGCTACCCCGACGACCCTCCTCGCCGCTAGCCTCCTCCAGCCTCCCCCAAGCTCTCCCCGTGCGCGCATCGGCCTCAGGGTGAGCTCCGGGTTCTTTTGCCACCCTCCCCGAGCTCGTGCCGTTGATCCAGCACCACTCCGGTGAGCTCGGTGCCACTCCGGCCACGCGCCGCCGCCTAACCTGCCGCCGGTCTCGGTACAGAGAGAAGAGAGCAGTGAGGGAGAGAGGAGGTGAGGCCGCGTGGCCCTTCCTGATTGGGCCACGGTGCTCGGTATGTCCCACTAGTCAGCGGGTTCGGGATTATGTGATGAGAAATTGGGGTAGAGTCTGCTCGGGTACGCGTAGGAATTAAGGAACGAAGCTGGGTAGGGTTCGGGTAGGTTTAGTATTTAGGGTTTCGTCTGATTAGGGTTTAATTTTTGTATAAACTTCAAACCTTCATAACTTCTGAACCAGGAGTCCAAATTTAATTTTTTTTATATATTTGGAAAGCTTGTGAAGAGCTCTACACTTTAGCTGAATCAAAAATTGGTTTTGAGTACATGCACAGGGTGATGTTTAGGGTGGAAGCTTTGCTACTTTCGAGAGTCCGTAAACCCTAGATTCGCGACCATAGCTCCGATTGCGACAAACCTTATGGTTCTGGAAACCTTACGACATTTCCTACGAGTTGGGGTGATTGGAATTCCAGTAGGGTCACATGCATAGTATAACCTTGTAGGGTGCAAGTTATTAGCCCCTCTTGTCGTCATTCGTCGTCAAACCCTAACTCGACAATTTTAACCCTAATTGCATTGAACTCGTGATTTGCACTACTTATAGTATATCAACATAACCAGCACATTGCCATGCCTCATCATCGATACTGTTAAACCTAAATTCCCAATCGCACCATAAAATGACATGCGTGTAGACTTAGGGTTTTCGCATCACGACTATCGACTCATCTTAGAGAATTGCTCTGCTCTAAGGGTTTAATCATCCTCAAGTCACTTTAGTAATGCACATCTAGCATGGCACCTCATGCATACATGCCGAACTCATATTTCTTTATCGTTTTTTTTCCAGTTCTTCATATTGCTTATAAAAGAATCTGAAGAGGAAGACCACCAGGCTTACAGCTCTCCGCAAGACCAGGAACAACCCGAACAAGGCAAGCAGAGCTTGTTGCATCTTTACCTTCCGTACTCTTGTGTATGCCCTTGTTATATGTGCTAGGTGTATGAATGTCTATCTGTGAATCGTCGCAAAGTTGTGTACACTAGCATGTGTAGGATGTGTCTTACGTCGAGAACATCTAATGACTCTTCAACTAAATGGTTAAGTGAGTTGTGAGAGCCGAGGGCGTGCACAATGGGTACGTGTGGCGTACCCGGTTTTAGGGCCGGATACGTCTCCCGTGTTTACTGTACCGATCCCTGGATCAGTAGTCGGTACACACAAGAACTTGATAACATCTTCATACAATACCGAATATCTTACATAAATAAGCCATTATGGTCTTTATTCAACATCAGGGCCGATTGGCCGAATAGAAAGTAGCAGCGGAAAATAACAAAGCGCGATTATTGACCCATCAATATGCCCATCCACAGGCAACTGACTGGGGGGAACGCCCTAGCCCTCGTGGTCGCTGACATCGTCCTCAGAGCGCCATTCTTCTTCTTCATCTGGCCAAATCAACAAGCCAGGTGAGTACATTGAATGTACTCGCAAGCTCTTCCCTCGGGGAAATAATACGGCGTAGTTCATGCAAAGGGGTATCTCAAAGGAGAGCTCTATTCTAGGTTTCATGTTGTGCGGAAATGTAAGTTTGTATTGTAAATACAGTAATAGATTGAAAGCGAACTTTGTAAAACAACGATCCCAACGTATCACATCGTCCTCCGTGGTAGCCCTTGCTACCTCTCCTTTATTTCCTCCGCGGGATAGCCGCGCTCATCACCGCTTACCCTTTCGGCTTCCGCTCACACCACCCCGGCAGTGTAGCTAGCCTTTCCTTCAGCAATTCCTGGCTACCAATCCGGGTAGCGTAAATTGCCCTCTGTGGGCACATCATGCCCACGTCCTTAATCCCATTCCCCAGCTTTCACAGCCAAAACATATTCTAACCAGTGTGTGGCCTTACCAGTTCATGTCCATGACCGAGGACGCGGCTATTCGAATAGTTTTTAACACTCTGCAGAGGTTGTACGGCTTTACCCACAAGATGTAGTTCCCCCTGGGCATGCTACCGGTCGCATGTGTCCAGGGTTTGTACAACGAGACCCTTCTCCCGTGTTCATGCCAGAGCCGGACTCGCTAGGAGGACTACCCGATCCTCTGCATCACGAATGACAGGGGTGGGACTCTCCCCCTTTGTGTCGGACCATGTTCCACGCACCTTGTAAGACCCTACTGAGCTTTGCCCCCACAATACGGTGAGACCCATGAAGAGCTTTTCCCCTACGCAGTCCCGTGGAGATCCTCTAGGGATCTACCGGATCCACTAGCACTTCAACCTAACTTCCCACGACTCCGGGCTCCGGCATTAGACGAGGTACCAGGTCCAGTCCTTCCCATAAAGGACATGTGGACGTACGGTGGGGAAACTGATTTAGCGGCACTTAGGTTCGGTCCTTAACTGATTCGAGCGGGACTCCATAACCAACCAACTCCACGGGTAGCGACCGGCTACCCGACTATTCCTTCCGCAAGTAGCAACCGGCTACTCTACATCCTCATAACACCCTTAGCATTCCCGCCCGAATCCAAAATCCTTCATCATTTCATGCGGGGTTTTCACAAACATTTCTTTTAAAAGATTTCCTCGGCATGTATAAACAAGCCGAGGTTTTGATCCCATATCCCTCCCGTACTTTGTAAACTTGTTTTAACTAGAGCAGGTCTAAGCACAGCTACTGCTTATATTCCTACTACCTTGCCGGTCGATCTCGACCGACTAACTAATCCTAGGGTTACAAAGGACGGATTCCAACCCTACGGCATATGCATCTACTCGGCATAACTTTACTAACATAAAATATCGGTGATAATAAAATAGCATGCAGGGTTTCGCAAACAAAATAATTAAACGTTGCAAATATGGGATTCGACATGTTCAAGGAGGGAAAGCTTGCCTGGCAGCTCCGGGTCCTGTTCCTGATCTTGGGGTGGAGGTGACGTCGGATCCTCTCGCGGCACGTACGGCACTCCGTTAATTATACGTCGGAAACGAACGGCGAATAAGAACCAAGCAAATGAACTCCAATTAAACTCCAAGAACGTGCATGAAGATCACATGAAATGACGTTTTTAATCGGGTAGGAACTTGTGTTACAAGGGTTGCATGTTCAAGGTTATTGCTTTCATGAATTTATGGGTGTTGGAGCTCTTGTCAGGGTATTGGTAGTATAAAAGTTTGCTTTGCTTATTCTGAAAGTATGCATGTATAGGTTATATGCAGTTTTAAAGAGATTGGGAATTATGCCCTAACACAATCCCTATTGTTTGGACGTAAATGGTTTGAATCTAGAAAATGCACATGAATCAAAAGCTTCTAAATGCTGTTACTGACTGTAACCGAACCTGCTCCTCACTAAGCCGGTCATTAGCAGCATGATCTAACCGAATTAGCTGCACTGGATTCAAAGAAGCGGGACACTAAATCAATGCGCTTCCCGACCAGCTCATTGTGCCTTCAGGCTGTCGGAAACGGCAAATAGAAATGCGCCTCCCCTGGATAGACAACTGAGCACTTACTCGCTCGGAACAGAGCTTCCAACCTACCTCAGCTGCTCGGTTAGGACAGGGGCGGCGGCGGCGGCGCTGCGGCAAGGGGACTACCGGTGGCGAGCTACTACTCGGTGTGGGGAAGGGTTCCAGAGGAGGTAAGGGAGCTTCTAGGCTCGGTTCCTTCGGCAAGAAGATTGGATTCGATCGGCCGATTTGGGCTGGAGCGGAACTGAGCTGGGAATCGGAATCTGAGTTGGGGCAAGGGAAAGCTTGGGGATGAGGCGGCTCGGAACGGCGGCTTTGGTATGCTGGGGAAGGAGTGATTGTGGTGCTGGCGTTCTGGAAGGTGAGGGCGCAGGGTGCGGTGGTGCTGAGGCTTTTGAGTGCCCGGCTACTCCTTTTATAGCCGGCGGAGCTCGGGTAGCTGGCGCGACGCTGTGCTTGGCGACGGGACGGGTCCGGGCGACGGCGTGGCCGAGGTTTCTGGCAAAGGGGAAAAGAGCCCTGGGGCGTGGCAGGGGCTCGGGACAACCCAAGACGGCGAGCGGCGCGGCTGCATCAGCGGGCGGCGCGGCTTTGGAGCAGGGTGCGCGGCGGCGTGTCGACGGGCGGCGCGGCTGCCCGGCGCGCGGCGCGGCGAGGGAAGCTCCCGAGGTGCAGCTGGCCGGGGTGAGCTGGACAGGTCGACGGGACGCGTCATGGTGGTTCTCGGCGTTCGGCGCGGCGAGGAGACGACGGGCGGCGCGGCTTTGAAACAGAGCTCAAGCATGAAGATGGGACAGCTCTGGGAGGGAATAGGGCATGGCAGGCTGGCTGGAGGTCAAGCTGAGGGCGTGGCATGAGATGGCACAAGGGCCGGGGCTCTGGACGATGGGCGGTGCGGTCATGCTGCAGCTGGCACGCCGATGTCAGCTCCGGGCGCATCCAGAGCATGCTGGACTGGCATGGCGTGTCATGGCTCCTTTGGGCATGGAACACTTCACCGCAACATGTCACAGAGATGCACGAACACGTGCTAGTGCTCCCAGACGTAGTTTGGCAGCTTTGGCTCTGATGTTTGAGAGGGAATCCTGCTGAGCACTAATGTATGGGGTGGTCATGTCACGAACTGGTCAAAGAGCATAGGACAAAAGGGACTGCTGTGGTGGTCTTAAGCACGTTGGACATACCGAGGAGGACTCTGCAGCTTGACTTGAAGTATCCCTGCTGGCTTTGCCTATTCTTTCATGCGTAAAGCTAAATTTTGCAAAGTGTTCGATGCCTGCCGATTGGGATTTTTGCACTGGACGTTATTATTTCATGTTCTATTTGTGCTAGAGATGTTGCTAGGGTGTCCCACGGTTACTCTCAGAATTTATGGAAGGGTCGAGGAATGATAGACTTCACGGTTAGGGTTTCAGAGAATAAAACCTATATAGGCGGGAAAGATCGGGGAGTTAGTGTTAGGGTTTTTCCGAGGACGGTAGGGTGAGGCAGGGGTATGGGGCTTGAGATAATTCCTTTACCTTGGTTCTAGATGGGTCGGTGGTAAGGTACCGTCGACATGGTGGCGGATACGGTGCGTGCATTGCTTTAGGGTTTTAGGCGCGTATATAGCGCGTGTGTGCGGGTTCGTGTGTGTATTGGTTGTGTGAAAGGTTTAAACACGTCTAATATATGCGGTTATGCCGGTAAACAGGTTTACGGAAAACGGGATGTGACAGTACGGTTGGTGTTAATTGTAGTATGACGGTGACCCAGGAGTACGTAGAGTTTTGTCGCCACACCAACCCTATCTTCAGCGTGTCACCATCCCTTATCACACGTGAACGCTAGCGAGAACCAACATTGAGGATAGTTGGGGTAAGCCTCCATGCACTTTGGAGGCTCGCTACCTCCAAACTGTTATGCACTCACTATGCCTGCAGGGTTGAGTTGTCGGTAGTGGTTCGAGAGATGTAAATGAACATATGTGGATTGGATCAATTTGGATTGGATTTAGGGGCTGCCCTAATTGAATTGGATGATGTTTAATGGATTGATTTGGATTGGACTCATGGGCTGTCCCAATGGATTTGGATTTGATGATTTGATCTCGTGGTAAATTGGTCGTGATATGTTTGTATCCTGAGTTAATCTGCTACTTAGTCTGTCTTCACTTCACCTTATTAATGTTATGTTCTTAACTTGTATATTGTTACTCTGAGAAGCATTCATGTTTAATTGTTGTTGTACTAGTATGAGTAGGACATTTAATCAAGCACGAATAAGTCTTGCGAGTACGTTTGTACTCACCTAGGTTATTCCTAGAGCTTGCAGGTGAGCCGGTGGTCGAAGATTATTTCGATGATGCCTGAACTTGTGTTTCCTCGGTAGTGTTCGACCCATGGGATGGGTTGTAGCTTTTGTTCAGCGGTCACTGTGCCGTTGTGGAACTCATTTACTGTTCTTCCGCTGTCGTTTAATTACTCTGTACTCGGATATGATTTTGGATATGACCGACTGATGTAATATGTTGTCCCATCGTGGACTGTTATTAGTAATATCGTATTGTAGAGCTTTGTGATGATATCCGAGTTGTTAGATCAGGCTGCCCCTGCACAGTGTGAATGATATGAAGTGTACGGGTATGCCGTGAAGAGTCGAAGCCGTACCTTGTTCTACTAAGTCGAGCAGGTGTTGGTTGAGTGACCCGCTGGCTGAGATGCTGTGCCGGCCAGGCAGGGTGTGGGCGTGTTCTACCGGGCTTTCGAGCGACCCACTAGCCTCTGGGCTAGGTTAGGGTGTGGGTAGAACTGCCGGGCTCCTCCGACCTTGTTTGTCGTGGTAGGATTCGGGAACGACTCTGAACCTTCACCGGGTCATGGAATCGTATGTGGTTCTGGGAAGATTGGTCGCTTCCGGCCGGCTCGCACGTGGCGGGTGTCGGATCGTTCTGTTTTGGGGCGTACGGCGCAGGTACCGTGCCACCGGGCTGACGAGTCCTTCGGTCCTTGGCGACTTCGCGTTCCCTTAATCATATGCAATTCCGGGTCCGTGACAAGATGATAGGCCATTGACTGAGAAATCACAACTGGAACTAACTCAACTCCTGGATCGCGAAGTTGACTCTGGCCCGTCGGCTCCCAGGAGAGGAGTGACGTAGTGTTCCTGGGTAGGGACTTCAAGAGATAGAGCAGATAAAAAGCCTTGTTATCTTACCTCTGTCGACACACCGATGGGAGTGTGTTAATCTCGAGTGACAACAAGAGGTATAGATATTATGTGGGTAAAGCTGAGCCACTCTGCAGAGTTAAACCAAATGGTATTCTAATATGCCGTGCTTCCGGTTAATGAAGCTATGTCTAGAGGTGATTCTCGATACAAGGCACAAGTAGAACTTGATGATGTCTAATTGAATTTGATGCTGACCCGGCAGGGTTGCTAAAACACAAAGTTTTGTAGTTGAGATGTTTTAATGAAGAGATTTTAATCGCTAAGGTGGAGACTAGGACTATGCATCCACCAAATATTAAGTCGTACACCCCTCCCTTGAAATCCAGAGCATGTAGCTAGTAGCACACTTTCCTAACGTGGCTTGCTGAGTACGTTACGTACTCATTACTGCACCAACCTTTACAGCTGTACAGGAAAATGAAGAAGGTGCATACGACGAAGAATACTTTGAGGGAGACGAGTATGAGTTTTAGGTCTTATCCGCGCTTGAGGCACCTATGGAATAGGTCTATTTTTGGTTGTAATGTAAACTTTGGGCTCGGATGCCCTAGTCTACTGTAAACTTAACCGCTACTAAGCATATTTTCCTAGTTCTGTAATAAAGTTTGTTTGTTCAATCGTTGTGTTAGTGATGTAACTGCTCTACGTTCGTAATTGAGAAACTCCTGGGCAATTGCGGGCATATCTCGTGGCTCTGAAAATCGGGGTTGTGACATGTGACGTCTGAGGTTTTGGAAATTTCTTGTCCATGATGAGCAAATTTCCACAACTGAGTATAGTGTTTCTGAATCTGTGACGCTTATTGACAGCAGTGACTTGGCTTTAGGAGCTGGTGCGGAAACTCGTGAAGAGTTTCAAAAGTAGTACAATGACCAAGAATATGTTTCTCCAGTGCAAAGCAGCATTCATGCAGAAGTATCCAATCATTGCAACAAAAGACCAGCAAAGAATGCTTTCTTGAAGAAAAATGTCCAGCCAAGAAGTAAATCCCTTGAGTCATGAATATATTTTGGGGAAACAAAATTGTCCAATATCGTTGGTATCATTGTAAAAGATCTAGAAAATCAACTAGAGGGCAAGTGAATAGGAGATTATCAACATTTTATCCCAAATCTTTTACACAAGTATCTTATGTTCTTTAAGCAGCCCTAAGAAAAACATATCATATAGCATGCTAAACAAGCTAAGAACACAAGGAGGAAATAAAAACAAGTAAATAGACAAACCAAAAAGGGTGAGACACCAGGTTTTGTTGTTAAAGTTCAGATTCCTGGCGGAATCTTATGTCTCCGTTGACGATTGAAGCCAGCACCAAAACGTGCTTTCCCTTAAGAAGCTTGTTGATGCGAAACTTCTCTCTCTTCTTGGCAGCTCTTCACTTTGCAGTAGGTGAGCCCCAGATCTTCACAAACTTGATGGGGTTCTTCACAATCTTCCCAGAGGTTCCCAACAACGCCTAGCCATCCAGGAGATGGCAATCCCTAAGAATAACAAGTGGTCGGCAATTAGCTTGGAGATAAACTCTCTTGATGCTCAAACTAGCACAAATTTCACTCTCTCTTCATGCAAATTAAGCAGAGGGTGGCAAATTGGGCCACTGCCGGAGCAAAGCATTTAGGATCCTTCCTTTTGGGAGATTAGGCTCTTTTTTTCATCCTTGACTTCCGTGCCTACACTAAACTCTTTTAATTAATGAAAAAGGCAAATCTTTTGCCTTCATTTCAAAAAAAATAAAGTTTTCCTCACAAGAATCAAGGATTGAAGACTTGATGAAGGTGGAGGCAAAGGGTTGAGTGTAATGAAGACTTGACAAAGAGTTAGAAGTGCAAGGAGGAAGAAGGGTAATATATAAAGACCCTCCACAAAACTAGTTGTTATGACTTTCTATGCAATTCTCAGTCCATCCGAGATCTTAAATAACAACTAGATTGACTAGTCAGAAACTGAACTCGGAGGCTCAGAAAATTCCAGAGGCTCCGAGAATTTGAAAAACATATGACTGTGAATATCAGAGGCCGATGTCGGAGGTTCTGACATGAACCCGGAGACTCTAAGATGATGAGGACATCCCTACTAATGATACAACCATAGCTCCTACAGCCGCCCCAAGTACCATGCCGAAAATACAAGGACCTATAACTAGGGGCTCGTGCTCGGCAACTTAATTATCAGGTATTGTCATTTCTTGATACTTTGTTTGATATTAAAGAACATATGGTGTTGCCTAAAGGATATATTCTTTTACTTGTTAGGAATGGAGGTCCAAGCCAAACTAAGTTGGACAAACAATGGAGCATGAAGACAAGGAAGGATGAACAAGGCAGCCAATGTACAAACAAGTTTTCACTCAAGACTTCAAGTGCAAATGCAAGAGATGATTTGGCGCTATATAAGAAGTCTTCCCATGTCACTTTTGATCTAAGAGGAGCTAGAGATAGAGTCCCACAAGATCTGGACTCTGATTCGGATTACTGAGACAGCCCTGACTTCAAACTTTTTATCTCGAGCATATGGACTCTGATTTGGGTGATCTCAGACTCTTTGGAAAGATTATCTCGTGCTCTTTCCAACCTGTCCAACCCCGTCTCCAAATTCCTTAAGAGCAGACCGCAACTGCCAAAACAATCCGAGACTATCTCTATAACAGAACACATCTTCTCTTTATATACCCCCTAGGATTCTCCCTTTAGTTTTAGGGGGTTTCATTGAATTGTTTAGCTACTGCTACAATATTGCATCTACAAGTCGTGTAGGACTACCGCCTTGTTTAGATCTCTAGTGGAATCCCAAACTTTGTTCTTCTAGCTCTTGTGTCAATTTAATACTCGCAATTTCAGATTGCAATCATAGTTCTTGCTGGTTCTTCGGTTGCCCACAGGAACTCAAAGTTCGTTGTTCAGGTTGATCGTGCCTACGACAAGGTCAATAACCATCGGAGATTGGTTTAGCGATTGTTAAGGCGTATCATCGCGTATGGTATAGTCAGATCGTCAAGATCAAACTACACCAAACCGTTAGTTACCTTCATCTCACCGAAAGATCGGGCCACCGTCTCATCATAAGATTTTGAAAAAGGATTTTCAGAAGCTGATCTCAGGTGCTCCGACATGGCACTCGCAGGCTCCAAGATTTCAAATTCCCTAGAAGAGGTCAAATCATATGTGACTATCAAACGCTACGACTTCAAACTCGGACGCTTCAAAAATTTGAACTTCTCAGCGAGGCAGACAACTAAAACTGATCTCAGAGGCACCGACAAATTTTTGATCATCCGAGATAAAGGGTGTCGAGGCCTTTCCCGGAGGCTATCTCAGAGGCTTCGACATCCTTTTAGGAGCTTCTAAGATTTTTTCAAAGGCAAGGAAGGGCAACTCGGAGGCTCCGAGTTCCCTACACCTAGAATGGAACTCGAGATGTTCTAACACAACACAAGTGCTCCGAGATGGGCTGAGATAAAAGAATATAGAGTTTTGAAGACCATTTTGAAAGAGATGGCACTTGGTCCTAGTTGAGCAGCAGCACGGCTTGCTCACCAGCTTCGGGACTTCCCCTCTTAATAGTATGGCTTCTTTAGACTCAATGTGATTCCTCAAATCACTAAAAGCTCTAGAAAAAGATTCTTAACCTTGAGAAATCGAAGCTATCTTTCTTTCCAACTTTTAGGGGTCGTCAACACTGGTGGCAATCACAAAGTGAGACTAAATTTCTCATCAACACTTGATACATATGTTAGTCCTTTAATAGTTTTATCATTAATCATCAAAACTCACTTAGGGGGTCATATATGCACTTTCACACTATGAATTTCTTGAGAGAATATCAGACGGATGTACGTAATCCACGCACACGTGACTCTAGACTCATGCCACCACACACAAAGCCCACCACACTCACTAAGAAGAGTTTGCCAAAAAGCAAATTTTGTACATCCTATTTTTGGAACTGTTCTATTTTTATATGTTACATGGAATTGCCTTAAGTGATGACTTGTTGCGGTATATTAATTGTTGTGGACATTATATTGAAAATGGAGCTTTTACATGGCAGTGTTATCATATAATGGGTGAATTATGTAGGGGCACAATCGGATGGACGGATATTGCTCATCTTGTATCCTAAACCACATCTTTGTGGAGTCGGTGTTAGACATGGGAAACTGCCAGATATTGCGTGAAAACAGAAACCATAAATATCGTATATTTGAAGATCAGTTGGTCATACAAGACATCCAAAGTGCAACTACATTATCAGTTCAACGAGCAACTATAACGCATAGACATAGCAGGGGAAATCACAGTACATTGTCCAAAATGCATCTACATTAGCAATTCAATAAGCATTTGTGGGCTGTTAGGTTTTGCCCGCAAAAGTGTTATTAGAAGGACATTGCCACATCATCATCGTTTGGGATTCCCATGCCACATCATCATCGTTTGGGATTCCCAAAAAAACTTAATTAGAGTCTTCCTAAATCAATTAGCCAATTTGTGGAATAAAAGCTTAATTGAAGTCTTCCTAAATAAATTAATACTCCCTCCGTCCCAAAATGTAAGGCATATTTTGATTCATTAGGACAAGACTTTGACCAACAATTACTCTATTAATATATGATTTATATGATCCAAAATCACAATTATAAATAAGTACTTTTAAATATGAATCTAACGGCATCAATTTTATATCATATGAATTACATAGTAATGACGTAATCGTTGGTCAAAGCCTTGTCTTAATAAATCAAAATACGTCTTATATTTTAGGACGGAGGGAGTATATGATTAATTTATCTTCAATATATAGTTGAAAGTATTTATTTTTGGGTTTAATTTGACTTTTTTTGAGTTCTTTGAGCATAAGTTTGAGTTTCTTTTAATTAGTGTCTTCTTTAATTCAAAAATGCTTTCTTTTCTCTCTATTTTGTGTGTGGGTTCAATCCTTCACGAAGCATTAATTCCTTTTTCTCATTTCCCACTTGTGCAACAACCCTTCCTCATAATTCCGCCCTTTGCTTGTTACCTAGCCTACCTCTCCTCCCTTCTTCCATTTCTCTTGGCCACCATACGTTGCAGCCCATAGACCATATTCTGGACATATGAGATTAGATTGTTTGGGTAGCTCTGAATAAAATCCTGAACAGCTTCTGATCCATTGGATATTGCGTCCCCAAATACGATCTCATATCCGTCACAAACGATCTGACTCCGAATCTGATGACTATCCGACAGAGTTTCTCCAAATCCACTATGAATGTCCCCGGCCGAACGAGCAGTTGGAACTATCCGCTCCATTTGCACTCCTAGATGAGTGTTATTATAAACTTGTTAATTGGTTTCAGTGGATCATTTGAAGGGTTCCGTATGTTCAAAGCCGAAATCTGCTTTGTTGTCGAAACTCATCGAAAAGTACATGTCCATGTCTTTTAGAAGTGGCTTCTACCCTTGCATAGGAGAACAGTACAGATAGCTCTTCCCATGATTTCCTTTTGAGGGACTTCAGGTGATTCTTACTTTACCTTTTGAACAGAAAGTGAACTTTTAATGGGCAGTGTATATAAATTGATCCATCCATTGAGATGAAGTCTCCAGGTCTATTTTACGCTTCGAAGGAACATGGCGGAGGAACTACATGTTCTACGTATTAATACAACAAGAATATGCCTCTAAATTCGAGCTGGAAAGAACTCAAATCTAAGTGATAAGTTTGTATGTCCACTCCTCGCCCAACTGGGCCAGGCTCAGTATTATCTTTCTTTTTAACCGATGAACTGTAGTCTTTCTTTATCAATCTTTAGAGCTGGTCCCTAGCATACGCAGCTAGTTTAGGACCGCGTGGAACTGACCGCTTCAACCGCTGCCTACACAGGCCGGTGTTGGATCCAGTCATTAGAGCCTCAGAAATGACCTGATCGTCGTGATCGATGTCGTTGTTGCCGGTGTATGGCAAGTGAACACTGTACTTACCCATTATACGCGCTACTTAATTGCGTCTATCCCTCTAACTAGCGTCATGACATGCATGCATGATTTAGTTCCATGTATGTACTGTCTCGTTTTAGTAATACATAGCTTGTACATACACAGTAGCTTTACGACCATTTCTTTTCACTGCTCCGGCGCTTTCTTTTCACAGCTACGGTTCAAAGGGCTACTTGCTTTGCAACAATCGCGATCTGAGGTTTTGTCTCTTTCTCAACTGCCATGATGCTACGGCGTAGATGATAGAGGTCTCGGTGCGGACCGCATCCGTCACCTTTAACTAAACTCCATGCCTATAAAAAGCCAAGCCTATGCCCGTGCACTAGCACCTTTGCATGCTATCCGCATATGCAGTTGATCCAGGAGAGATCTAGCTAGCTAGTACTTAGCGTACGATTAAGCAACGTTGCAATGGACACAGGCACTAACACCGATCCGCCTCCATCGTCTGACAAGACAAGCTTCCTCAAGACTTGTTTCAATGGAGTCAATGCGCTCTCAGGTTTCCCTAAACCGTCTTGTGTAACTTGAACTCTAGCTAATTTTTCTTAAACAACTAGCTCGATCTATAGTACAGTGCCAGTATTTCATGCACTTGTACACTTCATGCATTGATGCATGTATGCACGGCTTGTTTGTGTACTTCATGCAAATTTCTACTACCATTTTAGGCGATACACCAACTTACGTACTGTTCTTTCCATGTGTGCATGCATGCAGGGGTTGGGCTGCTCTCGATTCCCTACGCACTGTCACAGGGAGGATGGCTGAGCCTGATCATCTTCCTGACCATCGCCATCATCTGCTTCTACACGGGGCTTCTTCTGCAGAGATGCATGGACTCCAGCGCGCTCGTCAAGACCTACCCGGACATCGGGGCACTCGCCTTCGGCCAGAGGGGCCGCGTCATCGTCGCCGCGTTCATGTACCTCGAGCTCTACCTCGTCGCCATCGACTTCCTCATCCTGGAGGGCGACAACCTGCAGAAGCTGTTCCCGGCGGCGGGCTTCCGGCTCGGCGGGCTCAGCGTTGGCGGCAAGCAGGCGTTCGTGCTGGCCGCCGCGCTGGCCGTGCTGCCGACGACGTGGTTCAGCAACCTCAACGTGCTCGCCTACATCGCCGCCGGCGGTGCGCTGGCGTCCGTCGTCCTCATCGCCGCCGTCCTGTGGGTCGGGATGTTCGACGGCGTCGGGTTCCGTGAGAGGGGCAGGCTGGTGCACTGGGCTGGCATGCCGAGCGCCATGAGCTTGTATTCGTTTTGCTTCAGTGGCCATGCCGTGTTCCCCATGATATACACGGGGATGAAGGACAGGAAAAGGTTCCCCATGGTACGTGCCATTTTCACTGAGCTTGTGCATGCTACTTTAAATTATTGTTGAAGTATTACTGGTAGGTACGGGCCATTTCACTTAGCTTTCATGTTGAATCGTCGTTGAATCATTGTAACTGATGGTGTCAAGATGATTCTGAATTTATGATCATGCCATGCATGATTATTCGCTAAGTGAATGGAATGAAGTTCATCCATTTTCTCTTTCGCTTTTGCTAATTCTCTGTTGCCTAAATTTTTTTTTCAAGGCAAAATATCAGGTGCACATGCTCATTTGGTGCAAATTTTGCAAATTCCCAGAAAACCATATGTAGAAGTCTTCAAAAATTCCGAAACAAAATTCACATATAGGTGAGGATATGGTCTACATCCCTGCAAAATTTCAACTTTAAATTCGAAACCGTTTGCGAGCAACAAAAAAGACAAATCAGGTCTATTTACGTTCAAAACAGTGTGAAAGAGACCTGATTTGTCTTTTTTGTTGCTCGCAAACGGTTTCGAATTTGAAGTTGAAATTTTGCAGGGATGTTGACCATACCCTCACCTATACGTGGATTTGTTTTCGGAATTTTTGAAGACTTCTATGTATGATTTTGAAAAATAATTTTCACATTTTTACCAGATGGGCATTTTCACCAGATACGCCCCCATATTTCAATCATCTAAAATTATATATTATTTAGCTTAAAGTTATAGTCTTAGAAGTGCGCAATTTTAGTAAAAAATTACTGCAATTTTTTATCAGTAGGTTGTAGTAGAGTGGATAGAAATGGTGACGGTTGGATATTAATTCGAAGGCTTAGAAAAATGACTCAAAGTTAAGAAAATTTCAGACCGATTCCATATACTCAGTTTCTCGGTAGAACAAACCTGTAATTGAATGCCATATACTCTGTTTGAGGCCTGTTTTTCCTCTGTATCCGGTGGAATTTTGTAATAAAAAAGTCCATATTTCATTCAAATTTCGTTCATGTTTCGGTCAAAACCGAACGAAAATTTGATAATTTGCACTGATCGACGTACATGCACACAGGTATTGTCCCCTGTGCTTCACCGTGAGCACACTCAGCTACGGCATCATGGGCATCATCGGGTACCTAATGTACGGGGACTCGCTCAAGTCCCAGATCACCCTCAACCTCCCGTCGGCGAGTGTGAGCGCCAAGGTGGCCATATACACGACGCTGGTGAACCCGCTGACCAAGTACGCGTTGGTGGTCGCCCCCGTCGCCGAGGCCGTCGAGGGCACGCTCGGCATCGCCAACAGCGTGCTGCTCCGGGGCGTCGTCAGGACGGCGCTCGTCGTCGGCACGGCCGTCGTCGCGCTAGCTGTGCCATTCTTCGCGGACGTCGTGGGCCTCACCGGCGCGCTCCTCAGCTGCACGGCCACCATGCTGCTACCATGCCTATGCTACCTCAAGGTCCGCTCCAAGACCGGCCCGCGCCGAGAAGATGGGGTTGGAGACGGCAGCTTGCCTGGCCATTGTTGCGGTTGGCGCTGCGATTGTTGGGTTGGGCACATACAGTTCTGTGAAGCAGATAGTTCGGAGGTTATGATCAGTGAATGATAATTAAGTTAGCATGCATGCTTGAGGCGAAGACGGATTGTATTGTACCCATATATAATTAAGTAGCTATCAATGTTGAGACTTTTCTCCGGTTCTTGGGAAGGTACCAAGAGGTACCGATACCTCTTAATCACTAGAAGATACTAGACATAGATCCACAGCTGAATTAGAAGGGGTATGATCGGTATGGCTAAATTACTGCCCCATTCGTAATTCTCCTCTGCTCTACCTTTCTCCCGTCCTCCGTCCTCAACCATTTCCACATCTTCTCCTTCTAGATCAATGGCAGTCGGGGCAAAGCTGAGTACTACGGTGGCCGGGGCAATGAGCGGCACGGCGGCCGGAGTAACACGGACCGCTGCGGCCAGATCATAGAGCAGCGCTTAGGGCAAAGCAACGCAACACGGCAGTTGGGGTAAAGCAGAGCAGCACGACGGTCGGGGTAACACGGATCGCTGTGGCCAGATCTGTGGCGATTGTCAAGGCAAAGCAGAGCAATGCGGCAGCCAGGCAATGCGAAGCGCAACGGCTAGATCTGCAGCGGCGGCACACGCATCGGCACGCACCTGAGCACATTTCGCACGCGCTGTAGGCATCTCCTACTCGGGCGCACTAGCATCCTCCTCCTCCACCTCACACACTTACAAATTGCCACCTCCATCACTTGATAAATGCTGGCGTTAGCAACTGATCGTGTGCTCTGAACATCATAAGCATCGCACAGCTCACAGATATCTCAAGCTTAAATATGTACAATATTTCTGGAAAAAGAAATGATAAAAAGTGGCATTGCATCAATCAAGATAGATGTGAACATCATGTCAATAACTGATTACATGATCATGAAATTCATCAAACCATCACACGCTAGAACTGATTATACTGTATCATATGCATCACGATAATTCTTGAAATATGGATGTGTGCCTCGGTACTGTAACGCAAAGACTGATATAAGAATCTACTTCTAAAGACCACTTTAGATCCAAACTTTCCACGCACGACCAAGCAATTCATCTACCATTTGAAGATATTTTTCTTTTTCTTAGCATCTTCCTCTTCTTTTTCGTACAAAAGCTCCTAGTCCATTTTCTATTTTTCACAGCCATAGAGTGCTTGTCCTGCTCGTGTTGATGCTACCGACGGCTGTAGGGAGCGGCTCCAGTGTGTTGGTACTGGGCCAGCGACGGCAGCTTTGTCGGCGTCCTCAATGTGCCCATCGACAAGCTCTTGCAGAAGCTCCTAGTGAGGTTAGATCTTGAGCTTCCACCCATGGTGGTCATGGTCTGCTATGCCTAATCAGAGAGAGAGAGAGGGCGATTGAAAGGCAAGCAGGGAAGAAGCCTTTGTCACGCCAATGCCATTGTCGAGGAGGTCGAACCTAAGTGGGCGAGTCCTGTCACGGCTGTAGTGCCGGCGGACACTCAACTCTGCCGGATTTGGAGAGTTGGGTGGAGCCGAGGAGGCAATTTAGAGAGCGGCTACAACTCTACCTGATGCAAGCATGTCGTGCGAGCGTGTCACTCCATTAGAGGTGCAAAATTATCATATTACCCTTTATAGCTTGGTATCTCGGCTCATTCGCTCGGACAGACGCGGTGGTACCAAGCAGGTACCGTTTGTGCCCTGCCAATGGATGGACCTACTTTGAACGGTTGAAGCCCTTCTCAAACACAGTAGAAAAGCTCATCAATATTTTGTGTAGACATGCGTTGCATAGTCATGCAAGCTTGTCCACAGCTGCTTCCATTGGGAAAAGCTGCGTACCACAAAAGGTTAGTCGGGAAATGTGACGTCTACTGAAAAACGTCTGTCGAAAATTCTTATCCGACTGACAAGATTGTGCCGACTTTTCGTCTGACATCAAAGCCATGCTTTTGCAATTGTTGCTTGACAGACCTTTTTTTTTGCCACGAGCATGCACCATCACAGTGTATGTGTCACGATTCCGAGACCCCCGTGGGCGTCCGGACATTGAGGGAGTCTCGATCTCCTCACGCCTCTTCTTACGGGCACGGCCTCACCTACCTAGCTGAGCTCCTCTACCACCAACCCATCCACATGCCATGCGAGCAGCAGTGGTCGAGCTCCCGCAACCTCCGCCTCATCTGCTCCTTCTATCAATTGTGATGATGAGTCTGAACCCACCAAAATGAGGAAAAACAAAACCCTAACCATGATGCCGCTTGCACAACTGTTCCCCCGGGAGACACCATGGCTGCGGGTAAGTAGAAACAAAATGTGAAATTTGAGTTGGCAGCTGAACATGTGTGAATTCGTATTCGAAATTGGATCCATAGATCGTATTGCATTTTTGTGGTCCGAAATTTATAAGCACTGTTGAACTTATATTTTATAGTTAAAAGTTGGAATCTACCGTTTAAAGTGTGAGGATTGGATTTTCGGAAAGGCAATGGAAGTGAGAGTGATCCTGTTGGTGACTTGGCGGAGATGTCTATAGTTTGCTTGGGCATGGATTTTAGAATTGGTTTTCAAAACAAATCGGACCCCACTGAAATAATCAATTTGGCGTATCATGGTCATTTCGGGCCGATCTCAAATAGAGAATTTTAAAAGTTTGAATATTAAAATTTGAGAACCACTTGTCACACATACAAAAAGAAAGAAGCATGCCTGGGAATTGAACCCAAAACCAAGGGGATGTAGTTTTTTAACCTCTTATACGTTGAAAGTTTAAATGGCCAAAATATTTTGACTGATACGTTTTTCTCCTTGCGACCCACCAAAGTGACCATAATTTGACGAATCCGGTCATCTTGGTCCAAATTCCAAAACCCAGCACTTGGTTGATACGAAGAAAAATGTTTCATCACTCATAAGAAAATGTTCACAAAATCGAGAAAAACGTTGGGTCATGGTAATTGTTACATTAAATCTAGAAAAATATTCATTCGTTCATAGCAAATATTTTAGTAATTTGAGAGAAATATTCTAGTAGTTCATACTCAGATTTCTGCTGATTCGAGAAAATTGTTTCAGGTCAACAAAATGAACGCGTCAAACTTATCTTTTGTTAATCTCATGTTAGCACGTGTGGCGATACAAAAATCACTACTAAAAAAATGACCCGCAGAGCAAAAACAAAGACGATCGGTGTCTGAATTTTTGAAGACCCTGTTCGCGATGAACATAAAGGTTATCTGGATATTAAATCGAGTTAAGTTATTGGATTTTAAATTTTCGAAGTTAAACTGGATGGCGCTCACCGCGCGGCATGCGTGATAAGCAATCTCAAACTTTGATTGACAGTAGAAAAGAAAAACTGGATGGCGCTGACGTTACTAGCAGCTCGATCGATTGACCGTGGACGACGGGGCACTTCTAGAATTTGCGGAATGAATTGGTGCGTGTCCGTGACTTGACTCTGTGAGTACTCGTTCTCACACGCGCGCTCACACACGCGCGTAGCATAGTCGTCACTCTCAGCTTGTCCCTTACTACATGGGACGAAATATACCGGTACATGTATATGCGGCATACTGTAGCTAGGTACGTACTGGATGGCAAATGCAACTGCTGGTGTTCTTCAGAAATCAGTTTCTCGTGGGGAAAGTGAAACCGGCAACGGTTCCCTTGCACTGATCGGGCTTGGAGAAGTACTGCGCCGTGCGTCCGTAAAGCACTACACGCATGCACGTGCGATAATATAAAAAAACCCAGCGCTCCTGCTTCTAGTTCTCTCGATCGAGTTGTACAACACTACAGCCGTAGCAATTAATCTTGGTGAAGAAATACCTTCAAAACAAAAACTCCTGGTCAAGAAATCAATCGGCGAGTAAAGTATACCACTTTGCAACATATTCTGCATCGGTGTAAACTGTTTCGCCGATAAGCAATCGATCTGCATGGAATAAATTACAAAGCAGTAAGCTAGTTGGTTAAAAGTGATAAGAACTAAAGCAGTCGATAACGACGGTCAAAAGCCACGATTGAGCAAATTAAAGTCGAGCGTGCGCTGGGAAAAAGAATGGAGAGAAAGGTTCTGGGCTGGACTGTTCTGGGCTGGACTGCTAGGTACCTTTGAACGAGTAAGCAAGGAATGAAGGAATATCATGCGCGCGCTCAACCGCTCTGCCGTGAGGCTCAGAATTTCCGAGGGTCCGCAACGACCCTATACGTTGGTGATACATTATTCCCAGGGCCAGTCCTTGGCATATCACGGGCCTGGGGCAAGATAACAAATAGGGACCCTTATTCACATAAGCAATAAGAAGTTAAAATTCTTTCTATTTCAATGACAAAGTCTCCAAACTTTAACAAATATATAGGAACAAACTACAGGACAATACCTAGTATTTATGTAAGAGTTTCATAAGACATGTATTAACTAGTTTAATAAGTATCTGTTGCATAGGACTGCGGTTTTCATGCCGTATAGCATCATAGTCACCAGAGCATTTAATAATTAAATCACTAAAATTGCAGTGACAAGCATAGAAATTGATCGTTGAAGTCTGCGTAGTACAGAACTGCTGTGCTACAGAACAATATACGAACTCGCGTTGAAGCGTTGCTCGAAGTAATTTTTCTTTTGAAATGAGTGTTGCTTGAAGTTACCAATAACTGGCAGCTGTGGAAATAGGCATTCTAGTAGAACTACGGCTGCATCGTGCGTATTCGGCAAAAGGAGATGCCATAATGGGCTAAGGCCAGATTGGGCCTAACCAACGTGAGCACTGAGCACGTCAGCAGGCTGCATGCAGTGATCATTGCCTCGTTGGGCAGCTTCCTTTGGCGATACAGTCATACACATAGTTACTACATATATACCTGACTTGGGGCCCCTAACTTTTGGGGGCCCAGGGCGGTATTCCTGACTTAGATGCTTTTGTTCCTGGATTGAATATCGATCTTCCGCATCATGCATCAGGCGCAATTCTGACGGAACGGGCTAGCGATTTGGAATCGCCTGGAAATTGAGGAATCTAGTTGATTTGCTCCTGTTGGATCTCCTCACGTGATTTTGCTCCGGGCCTCATCTTTTCCTTTTCGGCAGCGATGGTGATGACGACAGCGATGGCAACTTCTACAACAATGATGTGACAGCTTAGGATTCAGTTTGCATGGATGTTCAGGGTGGGGATCCTATGCTCCTAGGTCAAAGAGGGTTGGCCAGTAGGGGGGTAGAGGCTGACAGTGGATGCGTTGCATGAGGGTGGCACAACGAGGTGGTGTGGCAGCGTCATTGGCTGCAAACGGAGAGGATGACTGGTGGGGGAGAGCTAGCGGGAGGGTCAACGCAAGAGAGGAGGAGACAACAATGATTGTTGTGATCTGAAGGCATGAAGGTGGTGATGGATCCGGCGGCGTCACCACAGACAGTTAAGAAGATGGGGCCGACAGTGACAGTTATGCGAGAGGAGGTGGACAGGAGGAGGGGGATGTTGGCCAAAGGGGGCTCATCGGCGATGACGACGAGACGGTGGCATGCGGGATGGAGCAAGTTGTAGCGATTGAGGGAAAGGGGGCCAAAGGTGAGTATAGAGAAGGGTGGAGGAGCAATCTAGGTGATCTCAGGCAACATAACATGTCAATTATGTTTTCACACATACAAACGCTACCAACTAAGTAGGTGGACCCTTTATGAAACCCCATATTTTGCAAAACAAATGCAAGAAATGACATGCTTATGGGTAAGAGGAAGTTGGGCTTGATAGGCGAGCCTGTACTTTTAACTTTGATGGATAGGTGGGTCCCACTTGTCATTTCATATTGGATGGGATAAGACAACATAGACCTGGGTTTTCTAAAAAAAGCGCTGCTAAAGAACGGTTATGATGTTTAATGATTCTCTAGTGCTGGTCAACAAAAGTCCTAATGTCATCGCTCTCCCTCCCCTCCCATACCACTTCCCACACCCTCTCTTTGCTTTGGGTGCCCATGGCTTCTTCTTTAGGGTGAGCCGTAGCTTCAAGTGTGCTGGCCTTCATTGGCCACCCTGCCTAACCTAACATCTAGTCATCTCTCACCTTTCTGACCCATCGTCCACCACTGTCATGGCCGTCTATCAGCCCAGCCTCCCTCTACAAGTGGTAGAGGGGTGGCGGGAGGTTTGGGGAGCAGCAATGCCACTCACTGCTACAGAATACCATACCTCAAACAGTTAAAAATGCTATATTTGACAGTTTAGTGTAGGATCTATACACAAAAGTCAGTGATAATACACATCTCGTATGGGTATTTTACTCATCTGTGGTAAGCATATCTTAGACAGTTCAGAAATACAAACCGTCTGCAATAATTGGTTATCTTAGATGGTTCATAGGAAAAACCTTCTGAGATAACCTATTATCCTAGATGGTTTGCTGGTTTGAACTATTTGTGATGAATAAAAATAGTGGGGCTAATTTTATTTTCTAGCTTGCCTCAAAAAATGCTAGCCATGCCCTCTGAAACAGGAAGATATACAAACATGCATATCAGAATCACATAAATTCACATAGGTATCTCAAACATCATCCATTCAGATATGCATTTAAGAACCACATACATTCACACAGGTATCTTAGAATCAAATTACATAGAAATTCAGGTTCAACTCATAATTTAGACAAGTATATATTCAAATCAGAATTGAATTACATAGAAATAGTGAGGTTTTAGCAAAACATGTTGTCCTAAGGAGCCTTTAGTCTTGGTCTGTAGTGGAATTCACCATCAAGTTTGATCACGCCTTTGACCAAGAAAGAAGCAAGGATTTCTCTGTTCTTTGCTAAGTCCGGCAGTGCCAACATTGTCATCGAAATTGGTTGAACCTGTCAACATGAAGACTAAATCCTTGCATGTACATAAATTAATAAATAATAAAAATTAGTGCAAGAGATGCACACTAATATATTTGACTTGGCTGAATTCCCGATGATGAGATCCATGTGGTAGCATACATAGAAGCCACATAGGTTGGTTTCTTCTAGCTGTTGGTGGCACTGTAAAATTAGAGTTGGTTAGTTACATAGGCACTATTACAAAATTTGATCTCTTATTAGTGTGTACTACCGGATACATATCGAAAAGTCATAGTTGTGGCTAAACTTATTGCCCTTGCCTTCCCTTCCATTGAACCGATACATGCGTAGACCCTTTTCCATGATACAACTTTTTTAATTAGACCTTAAGGGACCTATGATATAATTATATAATTAGAAAATTTGTTAATCTGTCTTGTAGTTGACCGTTAGTTTTATATTGGTTCTTGCTTCTCAGGCTAAAATCAAGGTATATGGCTCTAGTCTCCCTTAGTATAAGGATGATAAGAATCCAGTGGTATCTAAAGGGGCATGCCATTAAACCTAAAGTAGAAATCAACAAGTATAGAAACTAATACAGCAGCAGTACATACCACTTCTGAAAGGAAAAAAAGTATGAACTTTTTATCGTCACTCAGGTTCAATACATGTATAATGTAGTCCTCGACAGACCTTTCATTTGCATCGATATTTTTCATGGAGGCAACATGTGGGTCAATGAAGGGCTATGTCATTAAACCTAAGTTTGTAGTTGTTGCGCATAAAGTAGAAATCAACAAGTATAGAAATTAATGCAGCGGTAGTACTTACCCCTTCTGGAAGGGAAAAGTATGAACTTCTTGTCATGGCTCAAGTTCAGTACATGTATGATGTAGTACTCGACGAACCTTTCATTTGCATCCATACTTTGTGTGGAGACAACGTGTGTGTCAACGAAGGTGATGGTTCTTTGAGCTGTTTGGCTTCAGTGATCATGTATCTACGTATATAAAAGAAAAAATTGTATATAGATAAAATTTATATCAGTATTTTACAAATGTACATAACGGTGATTGTAAGCACTTATAGTTTCCTAAACACTTATAGTTTCCAGCACCTCATGATTTATGTGCCTAGGGCGTCGAGGTTGTAAATATTGAACAAGTCATCAAACTTTACGCAGAAGCAACAATCTGTTTGGTTTTGGTGAAAATAGTCCTCTGTGAACTGGACCACGACACTTGAGACATGTTCCTTCTTCGGCTTGTTGGATTGTTGCATGTACCATCTATGCAAAGAAGCGCAAGCCCACCCAAGCTGCCCCTCTATATTCTTTACATCCTTGACCAATTGTTCTCCAAGCTTGGACCTCCGGTCCAGAGGCACAAAGGAGATATCATCCTTGGTCACTAGTGCCTAGATGTTTGGATCAACATTATCTAGCTGCACCATCATTCTCTTGCTCTTGCCTGTCTTGCCCTTGCTCTTCCACTTGGCACTTTTCCCGATTCGCTTGGTAGAGGTCTATTTGGGCGATGAAATGGTACGTGCAAGCAGTAGCACTATTGGTAGAGGTGTAGGATCCACCGGCACAAGCGCTTTTTGCGGCGTTGGTAGTGTAGGATCCACCAGCACAGGTGCTCTCTTGGGCATTGGCAGTGTAGGAGGCACTGACGTTGTAGGAGTAACTACAGGTGGAAGCCCCAATGCCGTTGGAGTCATCGTTGTTTCTGATGGAAATGATAGTTGTGGACGTGAGAAGGTGAGGAAGATGTACCTCTTCAGCGACTCAATAAATGTCCCAATGGCATCTCCTAGAGTTTTGATCTCATCGTCTATGGATATCGGCAGAGAGGACTTCCTTGAATTGATTGTGCACGTTGTCCACGAGCACCACACTAAATCTCGATGATAGCGCAACATGGTGCACCAATACACCTTCACAAACTCGATGCACTAGCCCCCAAGCAGCCTCCAAGGGAATATACAAGCTATTCATCCTCACTTGGAGCTTGCAATACGTGGGAAGCTACATAATAATATGCAATTAGTCAAGTAAAACTTTATGACCAATGTGAGGATATCTTACCCCGATATCATCAACTTGATATGTGGCTTTTGTACCTATCATGACTGGCTCAACTGAGGCGTCACTGCTTCTGTAGTTACCAGGCTGTTCAAAACAATTGTTCAGGCTTCGGGTTGCAATTGCATGTACTCGTGCTCCTGCTATTTTCTTTCTGTCCTTCTAACATCCATGCGCATTTCCTCACGGAGGTCCTCATGCACCTCTTGTCGTACCTCTTGGCGAAGTTGTTGTTTGAACCGTTGCTCTTTTTCCTACTCTGTGGCTCTTTTATGCCACTACTTCGTTTCCTTTGCAAGTCCCGCTCTATGCCTAACTGTCGGCGGAATGGGGCCCAGGGTCCCCCGAACCGCCGGCGCAGACCAACCAGAGGCCACAGGGCATGACACGTGGCGGCCTTATCGGCAAAGGCCCCGCTGGAGAAGCAGGTGGGCCCGGTGGTCAAACCCGGGCACTCGGGGGATTCCCCCGAGTGCCACGTTTGTGCGAGCCATCTAAGGGCCTTGCGGTCCCGAGGGTCCAAGGCCCAAGAATCAAGGAAGCGATCGGGGCCCTCTCCCCGAGCGACCGGCATCCCGCAAGGCGTGGGCCCAGAAGAGTGCTCGGGAGGGTCCTCGGGCGGACCCCCCAAGCACCTCCCCCGAGCGGAGTCCCGAGCGACCCCCCGACGGACGCTCCCCGAGCGCCCGGGGTCGGCCAAGGCAGTCCGAGACAGCTGGCGCTCTCCGAGGCCGAAGGGGCTGCTCGGGGGCGGAAGCGCTCGGGGGTCGTGGGGCCCCCGGTGGGGCCCTCCTCCGGGCTGCCGCAGCAGTAAGCTGGCTTCTTCCATAAGCCTTAGTCCCGGCAGAGGCATTTAATGCCTGTCATTCAGGCATTAAATGCTAAAGTCCCGTATGGGCATGATATCGGTCAGGCCGGTCCCATCCCCGCAGGGCAAATCCCTTTTTGCCATAGCCCCTGTCAGGGGATGGGGTCCGTCTGACAGGGTTGTTGACCGGCCAGGCGCGCTGCCCCGCGCGCGCCCGCGTCGCTGTCACCCCTTTCCGCCCCTTTGGGTCAAATCACCGCGCGCCTCGTGGCCCGCGTTTGGTCGCTGACGCGCGGGGCCCAGGGGCGGATACTTCACCGACTTAGTCAGGAGGGGCCCGGCAAGCCTCTCTTCGCGGGTCCCGCTGAGCATAAAGCTGTCAGCCCCCCCCTGGCGGAGGGCATGGCGAGAAGACACGCGGCGCGAACACCGGCGCGGCGCATTAAATGAAGAGGTAGGCGTTTCCTTAGCGCTCACGATACCAGGTGCAATAGCCTTTGCTTGGCCTCTGTGGTGAACCCCCGGCTATATAAGGGGAGTTCCCAGACCATGCAAAGGGTTCGGATTCCAGAGAGAAAAAGGGGCGCTGGTTAGACTTCTTTATTCGGTATTAGAAGATCAGCCAGCCTGTTTGTAAG
>JAGXJF010005822.1:0-139545 GCA_019208055.1 Stipa capillata | reverse complement strand
TGCAGTAGTGACAGCATCCATGAGAATTAAATCGTGAGAGAAGAGAACAACCAAAAGTACTCATACGTAGAAAACACTGCCAGTATAACAGAACGTAATGTATTTTGTTAGCTTAAGATGATTCTCAACTAGGAAGGTTCAATCAAAACACCGAGCAAACATAAAGATTCTCAACTAGGAATGTTGTATCAACTAGGAAGGTTCACGTTGATATCAACTAAAATGTATAATCATTTCTGAATTCCTAAGTATTCCACCTCGCAGCAGCTGAAATCATATTAACGACCCCAATTTTTTGTTGTTACTACTCCATAGACTAGCAACATAACATTAATAGCAACATAGCAGTTTTATGTTGATATAAGTTATGAGTAATGAGCTGTCACCATGCTTTCTAAGATATATGTACCATGTATGAAAGTTGTTTGATTAGCAGAGATTAATCTATTAGCACATTTACCCAACCTACTACTGGTAGGTTCAATAATGTTCCATACAGACAAAAACACGACATAGCTATAAGAAAACAAACACCGTCTTCACATAGAAACAGAACAGGCATATACAGAACAGACATATATGCAGAACAGGCATATATGCAGAGATTATGACATCCTGCAAAGTTTGCAGAGATTACAACATGATCCAACAGATTCAATTAGCAATGGTTTCCTAAGATGCAATTTTAGGTGCATAACTGCATATATTCTTCACTAGTGACAATGTTTTCCCAAGATGCAATTCCTTGGGAGGCATGATGAAGACATATTGAAAGGAATTACAACAGATAAAGACTTTCACAAACATAGATCACGTACGATACGGTCACCACGAGATGCTCTCATCCCAATTCAGGAGCAATGTTTAGTGCACAAGTACAGGCCTCAAATTTGTCCCCAGTTTACCCGGATATTCTTGGAGGAGCTTACCCGGGGAGAACGGCGCCGGAGAGGAGAGGAAGAGAGGATGGGGAGAACGGTGGCTGGAGAGGGGGCTCAGGGCGGGCGACCGGGGGCTCGGGGCGGCGGCCAGCGGTGCGGGGGCTTGGGGCGGCGGCGTGGGGCGTCGGGGCGGCGGCCGGCGGTGCGGGGGCCTGGGGCGGCCACGCGGGGCGTCGGGGTAGCAGCCGGCGGTGCGGTGGCTTGGGGCGGTAGCGCGGGGGCTCGGGGCAGCGGCGCAGGTGCTCGGGACGGTGCGGCAGCCTGGCGGAGGAATTAGGGCTCGCGGCTGGTTCAAATTTAGAACGCGTGATGAAGGAAAAATTTCGCGAAGTCCTATCTTTATAGCACCGGTCGAACCTCCACTGACGGGCACAGTTGAGACGCCCGTCAGTGATACTACTTCCACTGACGGGCCCTTAAGACGTCGTGAAAGGACCTCAGATGCCGACTAGAGGGGGGTGAATAGGAGGCTAACAAAAATTACTTCTTTTAACTAGATTGTTTAGATTAAGCCTTGTGCAGAAGCAAGGATTAGCTAGCTGTGTGACAGGTGTGTGACACAGGTAAGATGCGATGTGTAAATTAGCATGCAGCTGTCACACAGGTGCCTAACACAGGTAAGCTAATGACTTAGCAAAAATGATGAGCAATCACAGTGTCTGTGTAACAGGTAGCTGACACAGGTGTGAGATATGATCTATACCAACGGTGAGACAGCTAACAAGACACAGGTGTAAAGGTGATCTAAGCAGATAAATAGAATGTCTATATGAGCATACAAGCAAACAGATATAGCAAGAATCAAGCAGTAAAACAACAAGTACTCAGGAGACAGAGTGTTTTTCACCGAAGTTCCTAGCTCTTTGCAGAGTGGTACGTCTCCATTGGAGAAGCTACTCCGAAGAGGTCGCCAGCACTGAATCGTGCTTGTTCTCCGAGTACCTGATCTCAGGCCTCTTCCTTTGCTTGTGGAAGTCCTTTTGCTTGCAGCAGGTAGACTTCAATCACCCTCACAGACTACTGGTCCAGCCCACACAAGCTTGGGTGATACCAGCAACTCCTACGCCCGTCTAGGAGTAGACACTCCAAGAGTAATAGATTCAGCAGTGACAAGTCTTGGAGGAACCAATGCTCTTTTGCTCAAGAACTCTAACCCTTCCCGAACTGACACTTAGGAAACTTGGCTTTCGTTCGGTGGAAAGAGGCTTTGCAATGGTCGAATGTGAGTTACTGATTGGCTCATTGGTTGAGGTCCAAGACCTCCCCTGGTCCCCTATATATAGGGTTCACAGGCACTTGACCATTACACTGTTGCCACATAGGATTAAGTGAGTCACCGGTGTCAGCCATCGGTGACACAGCTAATCACTCCGCCCAACTATAACTGGCTCAAGCAGACCGATACCTGTGTCACCGGCGGCACACATAGGTAAACCCTAAACTGACGTAGCCGCACTATTCAGCCCGGTCTTGGCACATGACATGCCCTCAGCGCACACACTCTCTGAAACTTATAAGGAGAGAACCTCCAACAGCCCTCCGACTCAGCAGACAAGCTATCGCAGCGCAGATTCCTTAGCGTTTTCAAGCTCTCCCCTGGTACAGAGATGTACCTGAGTCATAGAGCGTTAGACCACCTGTGACACCGCTGTGTCACACCGGTGACTCTAACCCCTAGGGTTTTCTACTGCTAGCACTGCAGAGTGCCAGCTCCAACCAGTTTTATACTTATACAAAACTGCTGATACAGGGCCACTAACCTCAAAGCATTAGTGCCACTGTCCAACATCCTGAGCATTGAGCAACTAGAACCTCCACAAAGCATCACTGCTTCATCCCTCTTGATAGTACAGGCTTTTCCTATGGACTCAAAGAAACTAGCAAATCTAGGCTTTACCTGCCCACCAACTGCAGTCACGGTCCTTGACGCATCAAGCCACCATCACCTTGCTTGCAACTCCTTGCACAGCACCGGCTTCTTCACAGCTGTGGCACAGCTGCCTAGCACATCCATTCCTTAGTCCTGGAAATCACCCTTGTACCCTTTTTGGTGGTCATCCTTTCCTTGATGACCCTTCTTCCTGGAACCTACAAACCTGCTTACACTCACTGTAAACGTTAGATTCCAGTTTGAGTTGCCATTAACCATCAAAACCAACTTGGGGCCTAGATGTTCTTTCACGTCGCCCATCAGTGGAAGTTTGTGGGCAAGGGGCGCTTAAGTACTTCCACTGATGGGCCCTTGAGATGTCGCCCATCAGTGGAAGTCTGTGGAAAAAGGGCAAAGTTCTTCCACTGACAGGCGTTCACATGGTGCCCATCAGTGTAATTCTTTAGGGTTGTTGCCTTGTTTTCATGAGTCCCAGTTTTGCGGAGATTTCCAGTTTTGCGGCTGATTTTAGGGTTTGCGGAGTGGTCTTATGGGCTGATTTTAGGGTTTGCAGACTAGACTTGGAGCATACATGTGACACCTGCCTAGCTATTTCACCAAGTCCCGAGCGTATATAATCAATAATCAATTCATTAAAACAATATTATTACATATTGAGGTTTGTTCTGAATTGATCGGAAAGCACTTCGCCGATATATTAATAGTACTTCTGATATATTAATAGTGCCTAGCTATTACATATTAATAGTACTTCTGATCTTCTTGCTAGTATACGTTAGACCTTCGCCGTAACTGCGTCTTATGTAGGGGCACGCATCCTGCGAACCTTTGCGCCTCTTGCTCGTTCGATCATCAACATCTTCTTCTTCTGTGTTCGGATCGTCGAACTGGTCGTAGTCCTCTTCGTCAACTACACCATCGACCCCGACAATACTCATTTTCCCTTTCCTCATGACAACGCGGTTCTTATTATTTGGGTCGGTTATGTAGAAGACCTGGGCGAGTTGTTTGGCTAATACCCATGGCTCATCTTTGGAACTGATTGAGTTGACTTGTCGTGACTCCATAGGGATCGGTGGAGGTATAACCATGGTATTGGTGTTCATATCTTCGATTCTGACGTCTTTCGCCCATATGACACGAAACATGGGGATCTTGGTCACGGTATAGTCAAGTTCCCAGATCTCTTCAATCACGCCGTAGTAGCTACACTTCTTGCCATGATGACCAGTTCTAGACTCCTGCGTTACACCACAGTTCTGGTACGTACTGCGCCAATCTTGAGCCTCGGTGTAAAATGTGTATCCGTTGATATCATACGATTGCCACGTGACGACTTTGCTATCGGCTCTTGTGATAACATTCGAACGGTTTCTTCTTCTCCATTTGACGGCTCCCTTTCATACCAGTAGTCCTTTAGCCGCCCGGAGAACTTTGCGTTATGCTCTTTTGTGAGCACAATTGTGCCCTTTTTCGGATTCGCTTCGTGCAACTGTTTCATGTGGATCTGAATATAAGGCCGTACCACAGCCAAGTGTTGCAACACCATGAAATGTTCTCTATTGTAGTCATCTGATCTTTTCGATCGATACACGTGTAAACTTTTATGCCCGATCGCACCTTTACCGTCGAGCCTGCCTGTATGCCGCGAAATTGGAACACCTATAGGTTTTTGATCACGCATGTAATCCGTGCAGAACTCGACGCCCTCTTTGGTAGCATAACCTTGGATGATGCTACCTTCCGGATGCGCTCTGTTATGAACGTAGCGCTTGGTAACCCCGTTGTACCTTTCAAACGGGTACATGTTATGCAAAAACACAGGACCGAGGTCCAGTATCTCCGGGACGATATGGATCATGAGATGTACCATGACATCGAAGAATGCTGGAGGGAAATACATCTCAAGTTCGCATAGTATGACAGTGATCTCGGCCTTCAGTTTCAGGCAGCGTTGCACCGTGATTGACTTCTGACAGATAGTGTTGAAGAAGTTGCAAAGATCCGTAATCGTCTTGCAGACACCTAGCTCCATGATACCTCTAATTGCGACAGGCAGTATTTGTGTTATCATCACGTGGCAGTCATGAGACTTCATGCCAATTAATCGGTGAGTCTTCATGTCAACAAGTTTTCGGATGTTTGCGGAGTAACCCGAAGAAACTTTGACACCATGGAGGCATTCACAAAGGCTATGGAGCTCATCTCTACTCAGAGTGTAGCAGGCAGCAGGACAGCTGGTCTTGACCCTGATACCATTCTTCTCCGTCTTGGTCGTTTCTCTGGTTGCCCACAGCTCAGGTCTTATATTCATGTGTTGCATGTCTGCTCATGCCTTCGGTCCATCTTTTGTCTTGTTCGAAATGTTGAGCAAGAGACCAAGCAAGCTGTTGCAGATATTTTTCTCGACATGCATTACATCAATGCTGTGATGTGTGTCTAGGTGAGCCCAGTAAGGCAGTTCCCAGAAAACAGATTTCCTTTTCTAGACGCCCTTTATGGGCGGTTGTTTCTTTCCTTTTCCAGGCACAACTTCGTCCATTTCATTCAAGATATCATAGATTTCTTGTCCGGTCTTCTCGCGAGGCTTTGGACGGATTTCTTTTGTTCCGTCAAACCTTTCCGTGTCCTCTCTCCATGGGTCGTTCATGGTCAGCCACCTCCGGTGTCCCATGAACACGATTTTTCTAGAGCCATCTAAGAAAACACTCATCGTTTCTTCCATACACCTAACACATGCTTTGTATCCTTTGGTGCACTGACACGTGTTGTTCCCATACGTGGGATAATCTTGCACCGTTGTGAACAACAGGCCTTTCAGAGTGAAGAACTCTTCTCTGTCCGCGTCCCAGACCTGAGCCCCTTCTTCCCACAGCGTAGCTAGTTCGTCCTTCGGTAGCTGTAGATACACATTAAGATCCATTCCAGGTTGTTTTGGCCCTTGAATGAGAATAGACAGGTGCATGTACTTCCACTTCATGCACAACCATGGAGGGAGGTTATACATCCAAAGAACAACGGGCCATGTGCTGTGTCTGCTGCTCATGTTGCCGAATGGATTTATTTCGTCCGTACTCATACCGAACCTGATATTCCTTGGATCACTACCAAAATCTGGGTATCCGGCGTCGATTGCCCTCCACTGACAAGCATCCGCTGGGTGTCTCAGCACCCCGTCCTTTCTTCGCCCCTCTTCGTGCCAACGCATCAGTTTTGCCTCCTTCTTGTTACCGAATAAACGCTTCAGACGAGGGAGGACTGGAAGGTACCATACAACCTTTGCAGGGGCACCACTCGTCACTTCTTCCTCGTCATCGTCTTGGTTTCTGCCCCGCTTATATCAAGATGTGTTGCACACCGGACATTTGTGCAGCTCTGTATACTCCTTGCGATAATGCAGTCATTCCGAAAAGCGTGGAGTCTCTCTACATCCAATCCAAGGGGGGCAGACCACCTTCTTGGCTTCCTCGGTGCTCGTAGGCAGCACGTTCTCTTTTGGAAAAACCGTTGCAAGGTAAGCCAGTGTCTCATCAAAGCTTGCGTCGGGACAGTTGTGGGCTGCCTTGATCCTTAGAAGTTCTAGCGTGACTGACAGACGCGTGTGCTCAGGATCGCAGCTGCGATACAGCGGCTTTGTCGAGTCTTCCATCAGTTTCGCAAACTTTGCGACCCTCTTTCATCCTCGGGGTCTTCGACCACCTGGTCTGCCATGTGACTGTCCCTCAACATTTCAGCCAAATTGTTCCCCGCCTCTCCCGTCAAGTCGTCCCTACATTCAAAAATATGGTCTTCATATTCTTCTGCGTCTTCGTGTACGGCCTCTTCTTCTAAACATTCAGGACTAGCTGAAATTTCCGTCTCCTCACCGTGACTTGTCCAACGTGTATAACCTTTCATGAAACCTTTAGTCAACAAGTGTAGCTGCAACATGCCTCTCTCTCTGACCATTATCGTGTTCTTGCATACACAACACGGACAACACATCTTGTTCGCACCCTTTTTCTCCCGATCTTCCTCGGCCGCATCTAGAAACCCATTCAAAGTATCAACAAAACTTCATGTTGCCCTTTCGCTGTACATCCAACTTCGATCCATTGATCCCTACGACAACAAACTGATTGATTATAATCTAAATTAACAAAATAATCACAAAATTTGTTATTTTCTTTCATGTATTACATCGTACCAAAGAGAACTCGCTCGCTAGCCTTCGAAATAGGGTAAGGAGAGGGAGGAGGGGAAGGGAGGAAATTAAGAGAGGGGAGGGGAAGGGAGGAGGGAGGGAGGAGGGTTAAAAGAGATCTAGATATAGATTGTATATTTAGGAGGAGGAGGAGGGAGGGAGGGAGGAGAGGGAGGGAGGGAGGAAGGAGAGGATTAATTAATGATCTAGAGGGAGGGAGGGAGGGAGGGAGGAGGGATTAATTAATGATCTAGATCTAGATCTAGATCTAGATGAGGAGGGAGGGAGGAGAGGGAGGAGGAGGACAAAGAAGGAGAGCAGCAGCCTACCGAAATCCCGACCAAATCACCGGAGCTGCAGCTGGCCGTGTTGAGGCGCGCGAGCTCAACGGCCAGCTACTGGTGCAGACTCCTTTATAAAGTTGCAGGATTATCACTGACGGGCACACAAAGGTTGACCGTCAGTGATCAGCAGGCCATCGAGGGTTATTCTACAGATAACTTCCACTGATAGACATCAATTTACCCGTCAGTGAAATTTATAGATTCACTAACGGGCGTGTTTGAACTGCCCGTCAGAGAAGGTAAACGTCAGTAGCGATTCCTCTGTTGACACTTCTGCTGATGGGCCTTCCGTTACCCGTCAGTGAAAGTTAAATATTCACTGACGGGTATTCTTGTCTCGCCCGTCAGCGAATCTTAGTGTCAGTGGTGATTTATCTGCTGCCACTTCTACTGACGTGCTTTTATTACGCCCGTCAGTAGAAGTTGTCTCTCTCGCCTTCTTCATCACATTTACTGACGGGCCCGTACTCGTCTGTCAATGTTTTTTAAAATCAGTGACGGTCATCTTGGTGCCCGTCAGTGATGAGCGTGCAGCAAAAGTGTTATCTGAGGTAGTGCTTGTGTCTGAAAGCACCTTGTTCTCTATGTGAGTGTTTGTGTAATCCAAACTTCTTCTTAACTATGTATATTTCTGAAATTTAGCAACAATTGGAGCTTTTCTTACTGGAAAGAAATCACGGATGATTCTGGACAGCAACCATCCTTGTGCTATCAGAAACACTAGATAACAGATGGTTCAAAAAGTCATCTTTAATATCGATATTGAACCATCTGTGATGGTTTTTTAAGTAGTGTAGAGAGCGAAAACAAGTGCTCAATTAACACAAAAACGGTCGTTAATGAATGACACCCGGGACACGTCGGCCTCTACGTCGTTGCTCTCCAGGTGGTCACATACTTACGTACGTAGAATTCTATAGACCTTTTAAGTCAATTGCACTGCTCATTTCCACAAGATACTGTAATACGCATTTTCAGCAATGGCAGCACACGCGTCTCTACATCCGACGAGCTAGCGTCCCGTACCACCTCCTTCCTTCCACCCAAAACAACTAAATTCCAATGGTGCCAAACCTTTTTTGGGCATCGATCGGACCGATGCATCCGTTTGTCGCCGATCGACGCAGAAAGCTAAGAAAACAAACCGACGAAAGTTACAACACAAACACTGCCATGGCCGGAGACGTTTGTCCGGTGTCACGCGATTGGCAGCCCTGTCGCCGTCGCGCGCGCGGCGACAAGCGGAGCTGTTGCGATCGCGCGTGGAAGCCGAAGGGGACACGTCCCCTGCGCGCGCGCTGCACATGGCGCGGACTTCCGCGTGTCCACCCGTTCCCCGGCCGGCCGCCGGCGTCACGTGAAGCAACCCATCGGCTCGCGCTCCCGCCCACGTGACGCCGACTGCGTGCACAGGGCCCTATGTATGGTGGACAGCGGCATGCAAGATTTGGGATGGACCGGCGGCGACTGCAGACTGCCTGACCGGTCCTGGTCTATCCTAACATAACGACTACTCAGTTTCTACTGGGAAATCAGCCATTTTCTACGAGATACTTACGTCATACCGACGACTCGTGGATCCTGTCCTCATCTTCTGGGTTGAATTGTACTACTCCTATTCTGCATCCGAGGCAAGCAGCTACTGGAGGCTCCTAATTGTCACCGGCGTTGGTGGCCACGATTTAGTAAAGTGTCTGTCGTAGCAACGAGGCTAGACAGTGAATTTATGGCACCCCCACACGGCTTTACGGACCTACGAGGGTTGCACGGGAAACTACGTCGTGGAGACACCACAGTCGCGCACGCGGGTTGTATGACGTGAAAACACTCAAACTCGCTGCAAGCGACGAACTTGAGGAGAGGAGGAGCAAGTGAACTTTTATTTTAGAATTTGGGAGAGGTCCTTTAAATGGAAGGGGTGCCCCTCTATTTATAGGAAAAATTAAGGGGTGAAGGAGATTACAAAAAAACCCTCAGGCTATTTATAATCTTGCCCTTAGATGTACTAGTGCCCTCGAAGACGAACCGGTCTTTTCCTCCAGGAATATTCTGAAAATATCCCATGGGCCTCACTCGTCATGTATCCCCTGTGGCGACGATCTTCCTGTTGCCTCGAGCTTCTGGTTGTCACGAACTTTCCACCGTCATGGACTTGGCGTCATCACGAACTTGGCGTCATCACGGACTTGGCGTCGTCACGGACTTGGCATCATCACGGACTACGGACTTGGCGTTAGCACAGACTTGACGTTGAGATTAATTGATTCCCCCTAAGTATGAAAAAGTGTCAAAACCGGGTAGCGCGGGGACCCTTTCCCCAACAATGTCAGAACTCAATCAAAGGATATCAATTTTTTCTATCCATTTGCAGGAATGTAACTGCGTCCCAGTTTCTCTTGCATACATGGTGCTTCAAGTTGTCTTCATCTATTGAATCAAAAAGCTTAAGGGCATCTTTGATTTAAAGGATTTCTAAAGGATTGTGATCCTTAGTAATTATTCCTATATGGGCTATTTGATTTGTATGATGGAATCTCTTTTGCACTCTATTTTGACGGTAATGGTACCGGGAGCTAGGTACCAGGTTCATTACTTTAGACTTTGAGGTACTAATGCATAAGTTTTGAAAAACTATCTTATTTGGTGGAATTTGGAATATCTTAGAAAACCCTTTGCATGGGCTTGCCATGCATTTCAATGTATGGTCTCGAGAAACTTGTCTTATAGTTTAGTTGATTTATCTATCTTTAGTTTTGTCATTTGTTGTTTTGTCTGGTTCAATGATATGGCTTACCCAAGGGACTTTTATGGACCCACTTGGCTAAAAGCTTTGCAAGTCCAAGCATTTACTTTTCTAGTTAGAGACTAACATTTTGGAGCTAATGTGGGATGTACTCAAGGACCTACAGGTTTAGATAAATATCTAATACGTTCCTCAACTAGGGAGGTTATCTTTGGAGGGGAAACTATGTGTTTTTGGGACCTTCGTGCTCTTAGAACCTCTAAAGGGCCCAAACGGTTTGGACTTGAGTAGATTGAAAAAAGAGATACAACCTAGGCAAAAATGACGTTCAATAGAATATATGACCCATACTCCTTTAGGCTCCTTAAATTCCGTGGGTGGCGTAGTTACCGAGATCAATGCAGTTAATTATGTCTCTCCTGCAAGTTGGTTAGCGATCTCTCATTTTTTGTTCCAGGATTCCTTTTTTGTGGGCCACTTGTGGCATGTGGGAAGAGCCCGAGCTGCTGCTGTAGGTTTTGAAAAGGCAATCAATCATGATTTAGAATATATTCTTTACATGAACCCTATTAACTAAGATTTTCTTATTTATACCTGTTCTACTAGTTTATTTTTGTTTTGGCTCGTTTATTCCATCTAGCCGAGCCATTCGTTGCTTTAAATGAAAGAAAGATGAGTGGACAGAATAAAGATAAACAAATAAGAAAAAAACGTATTCAATAAGCCAAAGGAGAGAGAGGGATTAGAACCCTCGATAGTTCCTAGAACTATACCACTTTTCAAGACCGGAGCTATGAACCACTTAGCCATCTCTCCATAGCCTAATCCCTATTTACTCCTACAAATAGAACCTAGCCATATAAAAAGATCTACTAACCTCTAGAAATATCTTAGATGCAAGTCCCTTTTTGACATATCTCTGCACAATGTATATACATGGATATAGGAACCGCTATACCCGCTTCTAAAATAAAAGACTAAATTCCCTCCGTGAGAACTCGAAGCTTCGTAAGCAATGAACAACGGGGGTTTCAAGTGTATTGTTATGCATCATTTGCATGTATACATGAAATTAGGGTAAATTTTAAAAAATTAGATATAAAATTTAGAGAAATAGGTAAGTGACATGTTATAGGATAAACAAATAAAATAGTATATTATAAAATGAGTACAAGGAAAAGGTCCAATGCAGTATATAAACATTTGAGTAACTATACACATGTCAAATAATACTACAAATTAAAAAGGTAAAGTAATATTACAAAACACTGTTGATTCAAAAGAGATTACATAAATATATGCATAATATAAAGTGACAATAATACAAAGAATCCATATTACCAAGTGGATTTATGATGAGGAATTATAGAAAGTATTACAAAAGTAAAACCCTAAAATACTACAAATATAAATCTTTATCTTCATCTTCTTCATTGCTTCCTTTGACCCTACACACATATAAAAAGAAGACTCCAATAGAAAAGTTTGACCAGTGATTAATATGTTTGGATCCCTTTTTGGGAGTGCAATTTGTGTAGGAGATCAATCTTAAGAGACCAAAGAACTGGTTTTGGTCTCAAAAGAATTAAAAAGCTAACCTATGGAATCCGTTTTCTTTATAAGTAGGAATCTGTAATTAGGCAACTAGTTATAAGGCATCATGATGTGTAAGACAACAATTAGGTATCTGTAACACCCGGTTCTCTAATAAACCAAAAATTAGGGCTTACAAAAAACTTTTTGCAAATCATGCCAACTAAAATGCACCCAACTAAAACTTTTGTTTAAATCATGCTCGTATTGAATCTAAAACATGCAAACCCTTGCTCCTATTTTCCCTCAATCTCCACTTTGAAGCCTTGTCCAGCAAGCTATGCAACCCCTCTTATTTGCCCCATGCATTACTACTTGACCCTGCATCCCCACCACAATCACATCTTTGACACTTTTTTCGCTTGTCTTGACGGTGTACGCTAAGACAGGTATCCGAAGCTAAATGCCCACACGATATCTTTGTGAAGTTGAGCATATATGCGGCACAAATCTCTCCCGTATGCCATGATCTTCTACCATCTACTTTGCCATGTCCTATCAGGAGTATATGCACGTATATACTGCTTTTATGTATACACATATACGTAAACCCTGAGCTCCCTTCCGAGCGGCAAGTCACAACCCTAGCCCGGTCGTCTGATCCTATTTCTTCCTCGTCATCTCGATCCTCGCAACCATGTCTTCCTATTCTCTATAGAAATCCTGTGCACAAAGAAATAGCACAGGTATGAATATCCCGAAAACCTAGTTTCTTCTCCTTCTCTCTCAACAATCAGGTAAACCTTAATCCTAGATTACATGTCCTTATTAGTATCAAATGACTCCAAACAAATTATAATGATGTCCTATAAATACTTTAAGCTCATTTCTAAAATAATGTGATATAGGAAAGTATAAAATTTTCAAATAACTTAAATCCTAATCTCAATTGATTTTGAGATGCGCTTGATGTCCTAAGTATTAAGCTTCAGAGAAATATCGTAATTTTTTTGGGACTTCCTTCTCCCTCATTTTTTCTAATCAAACCTTGACGCTTAAATTCAAAAAAATTCTATGAATTCCTAGTCAAACGTCGAATAATCTGGCACTGTTATTTCACTGTGTTCCTTCCTTTTTCTCTGTTACCTCCCCTATCTATTTGCTACCTGCCCCCAAGGTGTACCAACCGAGCACACATCTACTCCCCTCCATGTGGACCCGGCACCACAGCTAAGCTTCCTCAACTCTTCTTCATTCCTTCCCCACCGTGCCACCTCTCCCTTCCAGGCGCAGTTGGTGCCAACCTTCACTGCTCCTCCACAGCACTGACCGCGCCACCTCATTTCCTTATCTCAAGCTTCCTCTCTGCCTTCTGTTGAGCACCACTGCAGCCACCCTTCTTCATTGCCAATCATTGCTTCCTAGCCACCTCTCCTCCTGCAATAAAAGTCGGTGCCTAACACCTTCATCTCTATAGCAGGTGGTGCCTACTTCTCCTACTACCGGCCCCACGGCCATAATCATGCTAAGCTCACTGCCACACACCTAAAAATCCTGCCCAAGAGCCCCTCTCCAATTTTCTCTTCCCCAATCTTCTATCCGAGCTCCCTCCCTCTGATTCCTTCTCATTATTCCCGAGCTACCCAGGAAATCTGCATCCAGGCACCTCATCCCAAGCTCACATTCCTAGCTCCACTCAAGATCCACCCGACGAGCCCATCGCCATCCACGGGAGCAGCTGCCAAGCCCCTTCCAGCCTCTCTCCATCGGAGTTACTTTGATTCCATCTCCATCGCCAGTAGCTCTCCCTTCTAGCTTCATCCTGAGCACTAGCCAGATCCATGCCGCCTTCTTCCCACCGCTCCGACCATCGCCGCTGCCTGCCGGTGCCTCCACCCGAACCACCGCACTTGCTTGGCACCGCCCGGGCATCGCCACCACCGGGAACGCAGCCAACTACCAACGTGGGAGCTTGCTGGCTCTTCCTTTTCCATGCCACTACTCCGCTAGGGACCTACCCCATCACGCTGCCTTCGTGTTCGCCTCCGGTGCCAGCTAACCCCATCAGTCATGCCGCCGCCCTAGCACTCGTAGGAAGCCCCCTAGAAACTGGCCGTGCCTCTCCATCCTCACCTCCACGGTGCCGGCAACCAGCTGTTGGTGACAAGCGTGGCCGAGGTAAGTAATGCCACCGATCCACTCCCCACCCGCTCTCTGTTCACCTAACTCCTAGCCAACGAGTCCACGCTAATGACCAGTTAAATCTGTAAACCGAACTACCAGCCGGCCCGCTGTCAGCTCAACCGGAGGCATAAAAACCAACATGCGCTTTCTTCTTTTGAAGGCACATTCCTTCCCACAATACGCTTTCCTTATTATAAGACATATTGTCTCACGTGACTCCTGATTTTGTATTTGAAAAAAAGAAGATGTATTTGTATATCCCTTCTCTTCGATTGACGTTTCTTCCTCCCGAATGCGTATTCTCCTTATTTATCCACCGAGCCTGTTCCTGTTTTTCCCAAGGCATACTTCCAGCAGGCGCCTTTGGCAATATCTATTCTTTTTCTTCTCGGCACCCCTTCGGAAGTCCATACCTCCGCCATTACAACTCTAAGTTCCCAGATTCTTTTTCCTACTAACTCTCACAATCAAAACTCAACAAATGGTACAACTTTCATAATTTTGAAGTGGTTTGATATTCATGTTTGAATAAATTTCAGAATTCAGTATATTATGCATATCTTCGTCAATATGGTTCCAAATGAAATAAATATTTTTCCTAATATCATCTAAAAACATATGCCACAATTTCGTTCGGAATACCTTCGGATCCATTTTTAATAATTAAATGATATGAAACCTATACTAATCCAGTACCTTTTTAATAATTTCCTGGGATTGTATGCCTCCAAGCCCTTCTTGCATATCTCCTCCTAAGAACAATGTAAAGGACACTATACCTTCTAAAACCAACAAAATTATGAGGGCCAAGATCATCGGAGAGGCTAACATGTTAATAATCAGATAAGCTAGGGTTTCCAAATTTTAATGAAGGATCCTTATGTCAGGTGAGGTGAATACTTTCCGCCCCTTTTTAAAACCCTAATAACCATTAAGCCCAGAGCTCGTAGTTCAAAGGTCCATGAAGTTATGCATGGTTCCTAATTGGTTCTTCCTCACACCGTTGTTTATTCGTTGTATTTCCGACGTGTAGTTCTGATGTTACAACCAATCGTGTGAAGGCAATCGGAGCGCTGTCATAACAAGTTGGAGCTTGACGATGGCCGATATTGCCAGGCAAGCACTCCCACCTTGATCATGTTGAATCCCATATGTGTGAAAACTTGATTACTTTCTTTGCAACTCTGCATGCTATGTGACTATCAATGATATTTTATGCTAGACCTAGCTACACCCTGTAGTTGCATATGACTTAGGTTTGGTAAATCAATCCTTGTAACCCTAGCAATACTAGCTGGTCATCGTATGACCAGCAAATTATTAAGGATATAGGCGATAGCCATGCTTAGATCTGCTATAGAGAAAAATCTATTTTTGTCCGATTCACGCGAACCACCCTTGGTTATGGGATTTAAAACCCTTGGAAGGTGTATATCTTCCAAGACAAGTGTTTGGAAGTGTTGTTTGCCGAAATCCCAAAATAAAATGGAGGATGATTTTGATTCGGGTGAGAGCAATGAGTGCAGATCAGATGAAAGGTTGTAGCATGTAGGGACATGACTATGAGGTGATGATGTGCAGTCTTGCTCGAATCAATTAAGAACCGAGCCTAAGTGCCGCTCGACCAAGTTCACCCTGTATGTCCACACGTCCTTTATGGGAAGGACTTGGGTAATTACCCTGTCGAGTGCTAGTGTCTAGACCGTGGGCAGGAGGAAGAAAGTGATAGGTGGATTGTTATCCCTAGAGGACCTCCGCGTGGCTACGTAGGAAGTTGTTTGACACAAAGGTGAGTCCACTTCGGGTCGTGTGTCAGGGACTGTCGAACATAAATGAAAACTGGGTATATTTCATCTAGCAGGTCAAGCCGTAGTACGAAATGGGGGAAGGTCTCATTGTAATAACCCTGCCAGCACCCTTCGTGAAGAGTGCTCGTTTGGCCATGGTAATAAGGGGGACTTACATTGTGTGGGTAAAGCCGTACAACCTTTGCAGAGTGTTAAAATCTATTCGGATAGCCGCGTCCTCGGTTATGGACACAACTTGGAAAGGCCACACACTAGTTAGACTAAGTTTATTTGTGAAATCTGGGGAAAGGGATTAACGATGTGGGCATGATGTGTCCACAATGTGCAGTTGGAACTACAGGCTGGTAGTGAGGGACTGCAGAAGTAAAACTTAGCCCGTGCTGCACGATGTAGCACAGGTATGCTTTAAGGATTGCCTGGGGCGATACATGGTGATATCCCCCTCTAGTTGACGATTGTCTGGCTGGAATTTTCGGCACTAGATACTGATCTATTAGAAATGGGCATGCTTTCAGAAATGCTTTGAATCTACTACTACTATCATATTTCGAATGAGAACTTACTTTTTCGCTCAACATTCAACTTAGGGTAGAGCCGCTTTCTTGAACACGCCTTGCATGAAATACATCTGCTTTACTCTCCCTACGGGATGCTTGCAAGTACATTCAATGCACTCACTGGCTTGTTGATTTGGCTAGATGAAAGAGACGACGATTTTGAGGACAACTATTATGATCACAAAAGTTAGGGCGTAACCCCAGCTAGTTGCCTATTCGGTATGGCATATTGATGGGCCACCTCACCGCTTGATTTCCGCTGATAGTTTCTAGCCGTTGGGCTACAGGTATAAGACCTCGACCTTGATGGTCAAATTATACATCATATACTAATATGTGCGTGTATGATGATGACACACAGGTCAACTTGTGTGTACCGGCTACTGATCATGGGACTGGTATAGTAAACACAAGGGTTTATCAGGACCCAAGTAAGTCTTGTCGTCCCCTCTATTTGACCTTTTTCATGATTCCCTTTGATATCACCTCTTCTTGTTAGCCTTATGTCAATTCTTTCTAACATTTTTGGGCTTTCCCTCATTCCTACGTCACCGCCCAGACAAGACGTAAGCCCACGTCTCATCCTGAGATAAATACCCTTGAATTTTCTGTTGACCCTCAAGCCATCGAGTGGCTATATAAAGCCCCATCTGTGCTTTTGCACCTCAACACTGTACCATTTCTCCTTGCCTAGATCGCCTTCCCACTACAAGTGCTTGTCGCTCCTACGCGCTTCCTTCCTTGTTGCCTCTCCTTCTCCGTGAGCACGATGCTTTACGGCTCCGTATGCTAGGAGAGCCCACCACTGATGAACTTGCTGGGTTCGTCAGCATCTTGTGGACCGTAGCTCAACAAACCCTCGGACCGACGCAGCGCCCTAAGTACATGTGTACCTAGGTGATGCCCCTGACATCAGTACACGTCTACCCAGCCGACACCGACCCAGGCATGTCACTTGGGTTGGTCGGGAGGACCATGCCTACCTCAACGATGGCCATACAATTGGTCACGTGGGAAGCCATCTTCTGTCTTCACCATCTGGTCCCAAGCATGAATCAAAGACCTTTCCTTTTCTATCCCAGCGATGCTCCTGAAGAAGACACCGTATATGCCAACTCACACCAAGACGAAGATGCCACGGTGAACGGTGAATCACCTCGCCCAGTACATTGCCGCTAGCACAACCTGCTTACCCAGCTAACGGATTCCTGGATTCTAGCACAAGGAACTAACATTCCCCTACTTCCCCAGCTCTTTTCTGGTACTTTCTTGGCAACATTCACCCATGCCCCTGATATTGAAGAGCAACCGCTGCCAAGAGTACCCACAGTGGGGGAAGGCAATCGCCGCCCCAGGAACATTATCGTCCACAGTTGCTGGTGATAACCATGTTGTCGAGCCCCTTTAGTCATAACCGATCTTTCCAAAGCATTCCTGGTAAGCTCCTCCTTCTTTCTTAGACATCGCCAAGCACGTGTGAGTCCTCAGCATGTTTTTTCGTCGAGCACCGCCATTCGCCACTAGAGTTCGTCATTGATGATGCTCCGGTGTTCCCCTAGCCACTACAACACCGCGGTTGGATGCCGTACGGTCCTAGAAACCAAATGCACGAAAGCGCCTGTCCATGAACCCTTTGTAGTGTGAAAATGGTTCTTGCTGGAGTTCCCACGAGGCATCACTGATGTTCAGCCGCCAGCGAGACTGATCTGGCCGTGTCTTAACGGCTAGAATGGTTTATTAACCGTTAACCATTAAAGTTAACCCGTAATGTATCTATGACATGTGGGCCCTAGTTTGTTAAGTTAAATTGAACCATTATCTTACAGTTGACTCACTAACTGGTGGACCCTCTTTAAATAACACGTCGTTTAACTGTTTACTGACATGTGTTTCCTGGGGCCCATTTGACAAGTCAGAGCTGACCTGGTCTCTTCTGACCTTGGATCCCACCTGTCTTTCTCTATGACTAGGTTAACAGGAGGTATAAATAGTATTTCCTGCTATTTTAAATCAAAATGTTTATCTAAAATTCTAGAAAACCTTTTTAAATGATTTAAATATTAGAAAATTCATAACTGATTCATTTTGAGTCAAACTGTGAATAATATACCAAAATGTTCAAAAATGAATATTATCTTTTCATACCATTTTAATGCCTGTTTGTACTGTAGATAAAATGAAAATGGTTTAACAAGTGAATCTAGCTATTTGCCTCTCGCTGGAGATTCTTCCGAATGCTTGAAAGAGCATCTAGGCCCCAAGTTGGTTTTGATGGTTAATGGCAACTCAAACTGGAATCTAACGTTTACATGAAGTGTAAGCAAGTTTACAGGTTCCAGGAAGAAGGGTCATCGAGGGAATGATGACCATCAAAAAGGTACAAGGGGTGAGTTCCAGGACTAAGGAATGGCAGTGCTAGGCAGCTGGCCACAGCTGTGAAGAAGCCGGTGCTGTGCAAGGAGTTGTAAGCAAGGTGATGGTGGCTTGATGCGTCAAGGACCGTGACTACAGTTGGTGGGCAGGTAAAGCCTAGATTTGCTAGTTTCTTTGAGTCCATAGAAAAAACCCGTACTATCAAGAGGGATGCAATCAGTATCAGTTGTCTAAGGAACTTTTGCTCAATGCTCAAAGGGTCAGTGTGTAAGCGGTAGAAAACCCCAGGGGCTAGAGTCACCGGTGTGACACAGTGTGTCACAGGTAGTCTAGTGCTCTAAGACTCAGGTACTTCTCTAGACCAGGGGAGAGCTTATAAATGCTAAGAGAACTGCACTGCAATAGCTGGTCTGGTGAATCAGAGGGCTGTTGGAGGTTCTCTCCTTATAGGTTTCAGAGAGTGTTGTATGCTGAGGGCATGTCATGTGCCAAGACTAGGCTGAGTAGCTAGGCTGCGTCAGTTAAGGATTCACCTGTGTGTGCCGCTGGTGACACAGGTGTCGGTCTGCCCGAGCTGTTATAATTGGGCGGAGTGGTTGGCTATGTCACCGATGGCTGACACCGGTGGCTCACTAATCCTACGTGGCAACAGTATAACGGTCGGGTGCCTGTGAACCCTATATATAGGGGACCAGGGGAGGACTTCGTCCTCAACTTTGCAAAAACCTGTGAATCACATACGACCGTTGCAAAGCCTCCAACCACCGAACAAAAGCCAAAAGTCTAAGTGATAGTTCGGGTGAGTGTGTGAGCTTTGAGCAAAGAGCAAAGGTTCCTCCAAGAGATTGCTGCTGGTTCATCTGTTACTCTTGGAGTGTCTGCTCCTAGACGGGTGTAGGATTTGCTGGTACCACCCAAGCTTGTGTGGGCTGGACCAGTAAGTTTGTGAAGGTGATTGAAGTCTACCTGCTGTAAGCAAAAGGACTTCCACAAGCTAAGGAAGAGGCCTGAACGTCAGGTACTCGGAGAACAAGCACGTTTTAGTGTTGGCGATCTCTTCGGAGTAGCTTCTCCAACGGAGACGTACCACTCTGTAAAAAGTTGGGAACTTTGGTGAAAAAACACCCTGTCTCTCTGAGTGCTTACTTACATTGCTTCTGTTTACCTGTTAATTGCTTGCTTGTGTGATCTTAGTCTGAATCTGTTCATCTGTTAAAGATCACCTTTACACCTGTGTTACTCTAGCTGTGTCTCAGTTGCTATATATCTTATCTCTCACCTGAGTCAGTTACCTGTTACACAGGCAAATAGATTGCTACTTATTTGCTAAGTCTTAGACCACCTGTGTTAGGCACCTGTGTGACAGCTGCATGCTATTTAACACCTTATATCATACCTGTGTCACACACCTGTCACACAGCTAGCTGATTCTAGCTTCTATCTTAGGCATAACTTAATCAATCAAGTTAAAAAAAGTAATTTTTATTAGCCTCCTATTCACCCCCCTCTAGTCGGCACCTTCGGTCCTTTCAATTGGTATCAGAGCAGGTTGCTCTTTGATTTGGCCTAATAGCCAGAGTTAAAGGATGTCAGGCTATGAGTGTAAAATACCTGTCTTTAATGGGACTAACTATGCTTTCTGGAAGAGAAAGATGCAAATGCATCTTATCGCTATCGATCCAGATGTGTGGGATGTTGTTTATACAGGTTACAATTTGGAGAATCCCACAACACCTAGCATCGCTGATAAGAAGAACATTCAGAACAATGCTAGATCTGCAACAGCCATCTTCATGGGCTTACAAGAGCATGACTTCAACAGAGTTAGTACAATGGATTCTGCCAAGGAAATCTAGGATACTTTAGAGCAGATTTATGAGGGCAGTGATACTCTGAAGAAGTCCAAAAGAGGTCTGCTGGAATTAACCTTGGAAAGATTTGAGTATGAGCATGGTGAAGACATCAACTCATTATTCTCAAGACTCACCATCATCACAAACTAGCTGAAGGCCTTAGGCTCCACCAGAGTTGAAGATGAGGATGTGATTAAGAAGTTCCTCTCAGTGCTTCCAAAGGCCTACAAAACCCTCGTTCTTTTGATGAAAGAAAAGGATGGGTTTGACAAGATGAAGCCCACTGAGGTGTTAGGAAGAATTCTAACACATGAGATGGAACTCAGGCAAGAGGGCAAGCAAAGCTCTTCTTCAGCACCTAAGAAGAATATTGCCCTGAAGACCACTGCTCCAACATCACTTCCTGAGAGTGATAGTAGTGAAGAACTTGATGAGGAGATGTCCAGTGAAGAAGAAAATGAACTCATCCTTCTCACAAGGAACTTCAGAAAGTTTTACAAGAAGAAGAAGCAACTTGGATCAGGTGACAGATTCAGAGGGAAGAAGCTGTCCAGAGACAACAAGTGCTTCAAGTGTGGCAAGGAAGGCCACTTTGCTGCTGATTGTCCAAACAAGAAAAAGGACAGCAGCCACTACAAGAAGAAGGACTTCAATGGGAAGAAGAAGACCTTCAACAGCAAGCACCCAACTTATTCCAAGAACAAGGCCACTGCCAGAGCCTATGTTGGACAGGCTTGGGTGTCTGAGGATTTAGGCTCAGAAGAGGAGTCTGAAGAAGAAGATCAAGTTGCTGGGATCACCATCAGTATGGCTGACACACCCAGCTGTGACACAGCAATGTCACACAGCTCCGAGTTAAGTGCTGAAGCTGACTATCTTCCATCCACTTCTGCCCCTTTGTGTCTCCTGGCTAAAGGTTCTAAGGTACTTACTGAGGATGACTTCCCTGATTATGTTAAACTAATGGGCATCCTTGAAAGAACAGATAAGGCTTATGGCAAGGAGAGGAAGGAGAACATATCCTTAAGGGATAAACTCAGGGAGCTAAGTGAATCTTATGATGAGGTTACTGATGACAGGGCAAACCTCAGGCTTGACCAGGAAAACCTAGAAATAGCTCATGAAAAGCTCAAGGCAGCTCATGAGCTTTTGATAAAGGAGCATGAGGAGCTCAAGGAAAAACATTCTTTGTGCACTGATATTTCTTCTACTACATGCACTGATACTCCCTTGCCTGCTCCTACTGTTATTGAATCATGCCTGAACTGTGCTAGCCGTATAAATGTTCTAACATCTACAGGTGGAGTCATTGATGATTCAAAAGAGGCATCAACCTCTACTGCTACTAACCTTGTAGATGCAGATGAGCACAACAAGCTCAAAGAAGAGCTTGAAGAGCTTAAAAGGCTCATGAGGAAAGGCCTATGCACTGCCAATATTGGCATGCAAAATTACCAGCTCATCAGAGCTGAAATATTGAGAAAGAATGAAGGCCAAAAAGGCTTGGGTTACATTTCATCTGCACATAAAGATAAATTGCCTGCTGGTACTAACTCTAATCTTGCAGAGAAATTTGTAAGACAGGCAGGTACATATGACAATAAATTTGTTGGTCATGTGCAGAGAATGAGGAATGCAGTAAACATTCCCTCTAACCCAGCCTATGTCCTGCAGAAAGACATGAAAGGGAAAATAGTGGCCAAGTACATTGGTCGCAGGCACTTAACAAAATGGTTGCTAGCTATTTGGGTGCCCAAGGCCACAGTTGCCTGTGTCACCGGTGGCTCACACAGCCTTCTACCCACCAGTGTCACCGGTAGATCAAACAAGTCACTAACACTTGTTCCAGGAGACTGTCAGCCCAAAAGGATTAAAGTCATATCATCTGTGGCAGATGCTGCTAACCTTAAACACAAATATACTGTCTATACTTCTGCAACTGCTGCTTATGGTAAAATTGCAAAGGGAACCAAACGAGTTTGGGTCCCTAAACCCCATAACTAATCTTGCAGGATACTGTCTCCAGTGGAACTGAATGGGTTGTGGACAGTGGATGTACACAACATATGATTGGAGGCAGAGAGGAGTTTGTAGAGATCACACACGAAAACCTTCCAAGTAAACATGTGATCTATGTAGATAACTCCAAAGGAAAGGTAAATGGCGTTGGTAAAGTCGCCATATCTGAACATCACTTTTTATCTAATGTAATGCTTGTAGATCAGATAGGCTATAGCCTCATGTCTGTGTCACAGCTGTGTGACACAGGTATGAAAGTCACATTCTATCCTGATGAGGTTATAGCTTCCAAACTGTCTGATGACTCTCAAGTGTTCAGAGGATGCCGGTCTAGAAAGCTATACACAGTAAACTTCAAAGAACAGCCTGCAGCAGCTCCATGGTGCCTAATGGCCAAGACCGGTGTTGGCTGGCTGTGGCACAGGCGGCTAGGTCATGCAGGGATGAAGCTTCTCAACAAACTGAGCAAACATGACTATGTCATTGGCCTTGAAAAGGTGAAGTTTGAGAAGGACAAGCCCTGCAGCTCATGTCAAGCTGGCAAACAAGTTGGAGCTGCCCATCGTCCCAAGAATGTCATGACCACCACCGCACCTTTTGAGCTCATACACATTAACCTCTTCGGTCCCACTACATATGAAAGCTTAGGAGGTAACAAGTATGGATTTGTCATTGTAGATGATTTTTCTCGCTATACTTGGGTGTTCTTTTTGAAGGAGAAGACACAGGTTTACAAGAAATTCAAGCACCTCATTGTCAGAGTACAAAATGAGTGGAAGGCAAACCTTGTCAAAGTTAAGAGTGACAATGGGACTGAGTTCAAAAACTCAAAGGTGGAAGCATTTCTGGACAAGCATGGGATTAAGCATGATCTATCAAGTCCATATGCTCCACAGCAAAATGGAGTAGTGGAAAGGAAGAACAGAACCCTGATAGAGATGGCAAGGACACTGCTGGATGAGTACAAGACTTCACCAAGATTTTGGGTTGAAGCTATCAACACTGCATGCCACTCCATCAACAGGATATATCTACATCTACTACTCAAGAAGACTCCATACGAGCTGCTCACCAACACAAAGCCAAATGTCTCATACTTCAGAGTATTCGGTTGTAAGTGCTACATTCTTAGGAAGGGCAAACGCCTCACTAAGTTTGAAGCTAAATCTGATGTTGGTATATTCCTTGGTTATGCTACTAACTCCCATGCCTATAGAGTTTTTAACACCTCCTCAAAGGTTGTTGAAGAATCTATAGATGTGGACTTCGACGAGTCTTATGGCTCCCAAGGAGAGCAAGTTGCTAATGATGTAGGGAGCAAGGACATTCAAAAGAAGTCAACTGGTGAGATCAGACCTACTGTCAAGGAAGAACCTGTCTCACCAAGTGATCAAGAACTACCTTCTCCATCACTAAATGAAGACACTGGATATGAAGATATCGAGCTCGAGTACAACCCAGCCAATGATCTCTTGGATGCAGAACACCTGTCTCAGCCAGCTGTGTCGCAGGAAGAACCAGCTGTGTCACAGGCTTCACCATCAGCTGTGACATCGGTGGTTGACCCCGAACCCCTTGTGATCAGTAGGCTGCAGAAGAATCACCCTGTAGACAATATCATCGGTGCCATTAATAGGAGAGTGACTACTCGTTCTCGAATTGCAAATTTCTGTGAACATTACTCTTTTGTTTCTAGTGTTGAACCCAGGAACATCAAGAAAGCTCTCATGGATGCTGATTGGATAAATGCAATGCATGAAGAGCTCAATCAGTTCGAAAGAAACCAAGTTTGGTCCCTGGTGGAAAGGCCCAATGATCACAATGTGATTGGAACAAAATGGGTCTTCAGGAACAAACAAGATACAAATGGACAGGTGGTAAGAAACAAAGCCAGACTTGTGGCTCAAGGGTTTACACAAGTGGGAGGTCTAGACTTTGGAGAAACCTTTGCTCTAGTAGCAAGACTTGAAGCCATCAGGATCCTCCTTGCTTATGCTGTACATCATAACATCAAGCTTTATCAGATGGATGTGAAGTCTGCCTTCCTGAATGGTAAACTCTCTGAACTTGTTTATGTTGAACAGCCACCTGGCTTTGAAGATGATAAGAAACCACACCATGTCTATTAAACTACACAAAGCACTCTATGGCTTAAAGCAAGCACCTAGAGCATGGTATGACACATTGAAAGAATTTCTGATCAAGAATGGATTTAAAATGGGCTTAGTAGGCACAACTCTATTCACTAAGAAAAATGGAAAAGATTTATTTGTGTGCCAAATATATGTCGATGACATAATATTTGGCAGTACTAACTGTTCCATGAGTGATGGGTTTAGCCAGATGATGACCAAAAGGTTTGAGATGTCTTTGGATGGAGAACTCAAGTATTTCCTAGGACTTCAGATCAAACAACTCAAGGAAGGTACATTCGTTTCTCAAGAAAAATTCACCAAGGACATCATTACCAAGTTTGGCATGAAGGATGCAAAGCCTATTCATACACCCATGCAAACAAATGGTCATCTGGACTTAAACGTCGAAGGTAAGCAAAAGGACTTCCACAAGCTAAGGAAGAGGCCTGAATGTCAGGTACTCGGAGAACAAGCACGTTTTAGTGCTGGCGATCTCTTTGGAGTAGCTTCTCCAACGGAGACGTACCACTCTGCAAAGAGTTGGGAACTTCGGTGAAAAACACCCTGTCTCTCTGAGTGCTTACTTACATTGCTTCTGTTTACCTGTTAATTGCTTGGTTGTGTGATCTTAGCCTGAATCTGTTCATCTGTTAAAGATCACCTTTACACCTGTGTTACTCTAGCTGTGTCTTAGTTGCTATATATCTTATCTCTCACCTGAGTCAGTTACCTGTTACGCAAGCAGATAGATTGCTACTTATTTGCTAAGTCTTAGACCACCTGTGCTAGGCACCTGTGTGACAGCTGCATGTTATTTAACACCTTATATCATACCTGTGTCACACACCTGTCACACAGCTAGCTAATTCTAGCTTCTGTCTAAGGCATAACTTAATCAATCAAGTTAAAAGAAGTAATTTTTATTAGCCTCCTATTCACCCCCCTCTAGTCGGTACCTTCGGTCCTTTCAATGTTGTATCTTGAGCATCCAGACTTTGATTAACTTGCTTCCACTTGCATTAGTCTTCATTTTGAGAGTAGCATGCCATGCCATGCATTTCATATCATCATCATGCTAATGTTCAGTCATTAATACTTATATTTATTTTTTGGTGTTTATGCTTTTCAGGTAGACACCAGAGTTGATGTGAGCTATGAGCAACATCTCGAGAAGATATAGGACTATGCCTAACAAAGCAAGCAATCCTGCTTTGACCATGTTGGTAATGCCTAGTATTTACAAAGTTGTTATTTGTGTTCAACTCAGCTATCATATTTGTTCAACTGCTACTTTATCGGTGGATAGTTAATCTCCTATCCTTTGCATGGAACCACCTTGTAACCTAAACAACCATGTTAATTTGCTTAGACCTAGCATATGAGCTGCATTTGTTTACTGTTTCCAATTTGCTATCTACTGTTTTCTACCTTCAAAAATCTGCGCTAGATAATCATCCTCCGACACTCCTTGGGACTGGATGCACTTTCAATCTCCCCTTTTTGGTGGTTAGTGGCAACCCCTTTAAACATAGCATTAGATGTATAAAAGGGTATGACATTCAACCAAGTTTAGTATATACTCCCCCTAAAGCTGTGCATATAAGAGATTTGTGTTTGAATACAAATGCACAGTTCTGTTTAAACATGGAGAGTAAATGCTAAACAGGATTGCCATGAACATGACTGAAAGATTAAGCACAGCGGAGAATAGCAGTCATGTTGAATAAGTGCTCAGCAACAGATGTACAAGGAATAGCATTCTTGAGTACGAATCTAAATTATCTTAAAATAAATATTATCAGAGCAGATCAAATGTTATCAGAGCAGATATCATTAGAATAGGTATTATCAGAGCAAATAGACATCAGCAATATGTATCAGAGCATATGAATAAGCAATGTGTTATCAGAGCAAATACAGAGCATCCAAAATGTATCAGAGCATCATATGAAAAATAGAGAATGTCTTGACATACATGCACACACATGCACCTAGCCCTTGGCCCTTTTTACATATACATATGCTCTCTAATCGCTCCCCCTGAATCTAACCTCTCCCCCTTTGCCACTAAACACTAAAAAGAGATAGGAAGAAGATCTTCAGGGAGCTGGCTTCTGTTGCAGAAGGGATAAAATCTGATCAAACTTGCTGCTGACTGAAGCCTTGAGATCTGCCATATCAGCCTTGAGTTCATTCTTCAACTCGGCCATTTCTTGTTGCAGCTCATCTTGCCTTCTCTTGATAGCAGAAATCTGGACTGGCACAACCTTCTTGATAAAAGCATCAACTGTAGCAGGGTTGACCAAACATTGAACCATGGGCACACTATCTGAGGAGAGGCCAACTGAGACTGAAACCTGAAGCTCAGCAGGAGGTGATGGTTCCCTAACTGAGTCTCGGGCAGGAGACACTTGAGGCTTAGGTAGGTCTGCTTGGAATATCACTGCTGGCTGAGGAACTCTGACTGATGCTCTGGTGGCTGGCTCAGGTGGCACTGAGGCACTTGGCTGAGAGACATTGAGGATGCTGTAGAAGGATTTCTCATCTTCATTGTCATCCTTTTGGGGTCTGAACTTGCTGAGATAACACTTCTTGTCAAAAGAAAAGGATGAAGGTGCTAAAGATGTTCTCTGAAGGATCATATGCATTAAGTATGAGCCATATCTCATCTTGTCTGTTCGGTTCTTCTGGCATTCATTGATCTCAGAGAAGATATATCTGGCAACATCAAACTTTTCTTCTTTGCAATCAGCTCAAGAATTCTCCAGACTGGGTTATAGATAGCATCTGTTCCTCTACCCTTTGCACAGATAGACACATTCCAAATCTTCACAATGTGTTTTGGTGTCTTCATGAGTCCCTTAAAGTTCTGAATGTACTTGGGGACTACACCTTTGACTGAGGGAATCACAAAGTCAGTGGGGAAGAATTTCTGCCTTGTTTCATTTGGCACCCAATCTGGTTTGCAAGCTTTTGTCTTCTTCTGACCCTTTGGAGATGCTTATCTTTGGTAGCTTGGGCCCTGATGGCAAATTGAACAATTCAGCAAATTCTAGAGCTGTGATGCACAGCAACTGACCTCTGGTCATCCATAGCATGAAATCCTGGTGATCTTGCTCAATGAATACTGTTGCATAGAATTTCTTGATCACTTCAGAATTATATTCTTGGTTTATGCTGCAGATTTGATCTAATTGAACAGCAGCAAAGATATCCTTTAAATCGCCCAAACCATTCTTGGCCAGATTGGCCCAATCTATGGGCATGCTATCAACAAAACCTTTCTTGGGAATCAGGAGATGATAGCTGGACTGCTGCTGATCATTCCAAAATCTTTGATCATTGCACCTCCTCTTCTTGATATTGCCTTCGCTGTCAAAATATGGATTTGTTGTTCTCATGGCAGTGTAGTTTGAGGTGCTTCTTGTGTCCAGATTTATGATAGCCGTGCTAGCATCTACCTTGGAAGCTTCTTGTGTGTTGCTGCAGACAAAAATTTCATCTCTTGAGAGTTTGTCCTGACAGCTTTAGCAAAGATTGCAGCATACTTGACTTCCAGAGACTCATCTGAGTCTTCCTCCTGAGGTTCAGCTGAACTGGCTTCTGAGTCAGAGGAAGATGTGGCATTTTTAGCTTCTTTTTCAGAATCTTCTTCTTCAACATCTTCTTCCACACCCTCATATTCTTCATCTGAATCATCTAGCTTTTGTTTCTTCCTGTGAGGAGAGGGAGGATGAGGGTCACTTGGGCTCGAGTAAGAGTCATCTGATCCATCTGACTGAGACTCAGCTGATTCAGCCTGAGACTCAGTTGGCTCTTTTGGTGCAGACTCTGGTGCTGAAGATGTTACTGCTCTCTCTTGATCAGTGAGCTCTTGGTCTCCTTGAGCAGGTACTAAATCAGATAGGGACTGAAAGACTGATCCCATGCTTACTGATATTCCAGCTGAGGGATCGGCTTGAGACACAGGTGGATTAGCATCGAAGGATGTTCTGAGCTGGGTCATAGAATCATCTAGATTCTTTTCTAGCTGCTTTCCACTGGAATCTAGCTCTACAAGGATTTCTTCTATAGATTCAAGAGCAGCTTTCTGTTGGATTTCTACTTCTGCGGGAACAATCTCTAGCCCAGCTGAGGATACTGCCTGAGACTCAGCTGGCACACTCGACTGAAGGGCAGGAACACTTTCTTGATGTAAAGGGACTGCTGAGATAGGAGCAGTTGAACAATCTAACTTGTTAATCCTCAAATTCACTGCAGCTATCTCATCCTGCAAGACCTTCTTACGAGCTTCATCTGAGCAGGAGATCAATTCCATTGTGAAGGCATCTATCCTTCTTTGCAGCTTGTTATCATGATATTTGCTCCATAACTCTTTGTACTGCAAAGAGAGCTGAGATACAAGGAGTTCTATTTGCAGAATCAGAGCTGTTTTCTCATCTCCTACAGCTTTCTCTTCTCTTCTCAGCAACTCATGAAGCTCTTCATTGATTGCCTTGTCTTTCTTCCATATATCCTTTTGAACTGAGACATCTTTAGGAACATCAGAAGAGTCAAAGATTACTTTCTTGATATCTTGAATTCTTGAATTTAGAGCATCTCTTTCGGCTCCTGAAGTAGCGGTAACATCCCAACTAACTCATGCAATTTTATGGCTAGAGCACTGTGAGATTTTCTCTTCTCAGCTTCGGCTCTCCATGCAGCCTCTTCTTCTTCTTGCTGCTGTTTCTTATTCTTGCTGGTTTCAATTACAGTTTCTGACTGAGGCTTCTTAGGAACTTTGCTCAAAGAAAGATCAGCTGGTCCACCAGCAGCTCTAGTTCTCTTGAGGGTGTCCACAACTGGTGCTCTCATAGCTTTGATGGTTGCATCTTTTGCAGAAGCTTTCTTAGCTTTCTCCTCTGCCTTCTTCTTCTTAGCTTCAGCCATTCTGGCTTTCTTTTCATCTGCAAGCTTCTTTCTCTCCTGTTTTTGCTTTTCCTTCTGTTCTGCTTTTACAGCTTCAAGCTCTTTCATTCTAGAGATGGAATCTTTTACTGCCACATCAAATTGGCGTTTCTCCTCTTCCATGGCTTTCTTCTTGGCTTCCTTCTTGGCCAATTCTGCTGGAGATATGGGGATTATAGCAGCACTCTTGGTTTTCTCCTCAGCGTCAAGTTTCTTAGCAAGTCTTCTTGCTTTCTCTGCCTCCCATTCTTCTTGGTTTTTCTTTTCCAAGATCTAAGTTCTGATGGCAAGGGGAAGATCATCTGTGATATCCTCAGGCTGATTACCAGATCCAGACATCTGCATAGGTAAGATAGGATAAAGAGTAGGTAAGGGGTGATCCTATTGCAGAGAGAAACTGACTTACCAACCTAACTGATACTCAGGAGAGTAAATCAGGTGACACTAGGAAGGTTTTACAATTTATCTCATGCTACCTGACTTAGCTACCTGAGACACAGGTGAGATAAAGTGCAAAACTTAGGTGTAGAGACAGAGCAGCCTAGGTTTATCGAATCTTGCTGAAATCTAGAAATTCAGAACAATGTGCTACAAGAATTCATTCTGGAGGCTAAAGGAACAACATCTCTATCTAATTCCGCAGCTAAGAGCTACTCGAGAACGTGGAATTCGCATAAAGGTGGAAACTACCCTAGTTCTGTGAAGAACAGCTCGAGGAGACTTATGATGAGGAATTTGGATGGAGATGCAGGCGCTTGATCAATCGAAGAGCTTGAGGGAGCCTCGACGAGCGAAAAGAACGGCAGAGAAACACGCGATCGTCGAGAATCAATTGGCGGAGAAGTGCGCTAGGGCTTAAGAGACTCTGAAGTGGGTTTAGCGCGGACCGTTGCAGAGTGAGGTATTTATAACCCGAGTGGCCCTATGGCACCTGAGAGACAGCTGGCTACTACCTGAGACTCAGGTAGAATTGAATAACTGAGCAGAGTTCTAAACTTAGTCTATTTCCTCCGGATTTTTGGAAGTGTTCAACTGAAAACTCATGTGAAAGACTCAGTTGACAAGTTTTTCAATAGGATTACCAGAGAGAATTCAGAGATAAGAAATGAAAGCAGATTAGGGATCTCTTTTCAAACACAGCTTGCCAAACAATCAACAATACAAAGCTAAAGCTGTGTTGAATTGAAATGGATAATAAAATCCAACTTATTTAGCTCAATGAAAAATCCATGAGTTCAATAAGGTGCAAAAATCAGCATGTTATCTATTAAGACCTATCCCACCTGAGGTTCACTAGAGACTCAGGTGGTTGACTCATGTAGAATGCAGAGCATGTAAAATCCAGAAATGCAAACATATGTACACGTGAATCATCATTTCCTCACTGCACGTTCGAGATATCCATGATATTTAGCTCATGCCTAAGGGTGCAGAACCTATTTTCATCTAGAGGCTTGGTGAAAATATCGGCTAGTTTAGCTTCTATCCTCACATGACACAGCTGGATATCCTTCTTCTCTACATGGTCTCTGAGGAAGTGGTGTCTCACTTCTATGTGTTTGGATCTTTGGTGTTGGACTGGGTTGTTGGCTAACTTAATTGCACTTTCATTATCACAGAGGAGGGGTACTTGAGACATGGATATGTTGAAATCCTTCAAGGTCTGCCTCATCCATAATAATTGAGCACAACAACTACCAGCTGCTATGTATTCGGCTTCTGCTATGGATAGGGCTACTGAGTTTTGTTTCTTGGAACTCTAGGACACAAGGGAGCACCCTAGAAATTGGCAAGTACCTGAGGTGCTTTTTCTGTCAACTTTACATCTTGCATAATCGCTATCCGAATAGCCAATTAGCTCAAAAGGTGCACCTTTAGGGTACCATAAACCAAACCCAGAGGTATGAATTAAATATCTCAGTACTCTACGAACAGCAGTGCGATGAATATCTTTAGGATCAGCTTAAAGCGTGCACACATGCAAACACTCAACATAATATCAGGTCTAGATGCACATAGATATAGCAGAGAACCAATCATAGACCTATATTCTTTCTGATCAGTAGACTTACCTTGTTGGTTTAGATCAAGATGAGCATTTGTTTGCATGGGAGTTGATATAGACTTAGCTTTGTCCATGTCAAACTTCTTGATGATGTCCTTAGCAAACTTCTCTTGGGAGATGAAGGTTCCTGCTTGAGTTGTCTAATCTGTAGCCCTAGGAAGAACTTCAATTCTCCCACCATGGACATCTCAAACCTTTTGATCATCATCTTGCTGAACTCATCACTTAGCAAACGGTTAGTACTACCAAATATTATGTCATCGACATAAATTTGGCATATAAATAAATCCTTGCCCTTAACTTTAGTAAAGAGTGTAGTATCAACAAGCCCAATTTTGAAAACCATTATGTATAAGAAACTCCTTCAGAGTGTCATACCAAGCACGAGGGGCTTGTTTAAGGCCATACAAAGCCTTGTGGAGCACATATACATGATGGGGTCTCTTTGGATCCTCAAAACCAGGAGGCTGTTCTACATACACAAGTTCAGCAAGCTTACCTTGGAGGAAGGCACTCTTGACATCCATTTGATAAAGCTTGATGTTGCGATGGTTTGCATAAGCTAGAAGTATCCTGATAGCTTCAAGCCAAGCTACAGGTGTAAAAGTTTCACCAAAATCCAAGCCTTCTATTTGAGTGTAGCCTTGAGCAACCAACCTTGCCTTGTTCCTCACGATTTGGCCGTCTGAGTCTTGCTTGTTGCGAAACACCCACTTGGTTCCTATGACATTGTGATCCTTGGGTCTTTCAACAAGTGACTAGACTTCATTCCTCTCAAATTGGTTCAGCTCTTCATGCATAGCATTAATCCAGTCTGGATCAGATAGAGCTTGACCTACATTCTGGGCTCAATGCTGGAAACAAAAGAATAGTGAGCACAAAAATTAGCAGTACGAGAACGAGTAGTCACTCCCCTATTAATTTCACCGATGATTTGGTTTACAGGCTGATCCTTCTGCAGCCTGCTGATCACAGGGGGTTCGGGTTGAGCCACCTGAGTCACAGCTGGAGGTGAGTCAGCTGAGGATATCTGTGACTCAGTTGGCTCTTCCTGAGACTCAGCTGGGTGCATGGAGGCTTCTGAGTCCAGTTGATCATTGGCTGGGTTGTACTCGTACTCAATGCCATGCACTTCATCTTGCTCATCATCTGGGTCAAGTAGCTCAGAGACACCTGATGAAGCTGGTTCCTCAGCTTGAGGCCTAACTTCGCCGGTTGACTTGTGAAGAATATCTACTCTCCCTGAAATATCATTAGCAACTTGCCCACCTTGTGAGCCATTAGATTCATCGAATGTCACATCTACAGCTTCTTCAACAACCTTGGTGTTGGTGTTAAAGACTCTGTAAGTGTGAGATTCTGTGCTGTACCAATAAAATTTTCTTCATCAAATTTGGGTTCAAATTTAGAAAGACGTTTGCCTTTCTTGAGAATGTAACACTTACAACCAAAGACTCTGAAGTAGGAGACATTTGGCTTCTTATGGTCAGCAACTCATAAGGTGTTTTCTCAAGAGTGGATGAAGATACAATCTGTTGATGTTGTGGCAAGCAGTATTGACAACCTTAGCCCAAAACCTTGCTGGTGTCTTGTATTCACTTAGTAGTGTTCTTGCCATCTCTATCAAGGTTCTGTTCTTCCTCTCCACCACTCATTTTGCTGAGGTGCATAGGGACCAGAGAACTCATGCTTGTTCAGGAAAGCTTCAACTCTTGAGTTCTTGAATTCTGTCCCATTGTCACTTCTCACTGCCTTCAGGTTGATATTCCATTCATTTGGACTCTGACAATGAGATGCTTGAACCTCTTGTACACCTGTGACTGTCCTTCAAGAAAAATACCCAAGTGAAACATGACAAGTCATCAACAATAACAAAACCATACTTGTTACCTCCAATGCTCTCATATGTAGTAGGACCAAACAAATCAATATGTATGAGATCAAATGGAGAAGTAGTGGTCATGATATTCTTGGGTGGATGAGGGCTTCCAACTTGCTTCCCAGCTTGACAAGCACAGCATGGCTTGTCCTTGTTAAATTGAATCTGCTTTAGGCCTAGGACATGCTCCTCTTTACTGAGTTTGTTCAGCAGCCTCATCCCTACATGACATAGCCGCCTGTGCCACAGCTAGCCTAACTGAGCTTTGACCATCAGGCAACATGGCACAGCTGCTTCCTGATCCTGAAAATCTACAAGATATAGCTTATCTACTCGATAGCCTTTGAAAACTTGTAAGTCATCTGTTAGTTTCTGAACATAAACCTCTTTGGGATAAAAGGTGACTTTCATGCCAGCATCACATAATGAGAAACAGATAAAAAGTTATATGAAATAGACTCAACAAGCATTACTTCAGTAAGAGAGTGTTCCTGAGAGATAGCAATTTACCACAACCTAATACCTTGCCTTTGAATCATCAGCATAGTTGACATACTTGCAAGGGAGGTTGTCTCTTCTTATCTCCGTGAACTCCTCTTTGCCTCTAGTCATGTGTTGTGTACAGCCACTGTCCATGACCCATTTAGTTCCACTGGAGGCAGAGCCCTGCATGATTAGTTCTTAGACTTAGAAACCCAAACAGATTTGGTTCCAAAGTTGGCAGGTCTCTTACTATAAGCATCAATAGTAGAAATAAGCTTAACAGATGAGTTCTTAGCAGATATAGCTTTGGAAAGCTTTGAGAACCTCTGAATCTTTCTTAGATTCTTATCTCCTGCAAGCTCAGATGGAAGGTGTTAGCACATTTGCATTGCACCTGAGTGAGCCACCTGAGACATAGGTGACTACAGATTTTGGTACCCAGATACTTGGTACTCTTTTGTATTCACTCCAAGGCCCAACATACTTTGCCTCAATCTTACCATTCTTCCCAGTTCTAAGCACATAGCTGGGGATTGAGGGAATTCTCATATAACCACCTATTTTCCGGTGATTTCCTGCAAGAGAGTTAGCATCATATTTTCCCATTGAGGAACAAAGTTGTTCTTCAAAGATTCTTGTTAGCAGCAGGGGAAATATATGACAGTTTATCTTTGCCAAGCACAGGAGTGAAACCAAGTCCCCTTTTACCATTGTTCTTGAGAACTAAGGTGGACTGGAGTCTAGCAAAGTTTTGCATGCCAATGTTAGCACTGCATAAGCCTATTCTCATGAGCCTTTTCAGCTCCTCATGCTCCTCCTTAAGCTCATTAAACTTTGCTGCATCAACAGAGTTAGTAGCAGTTGAAGTACTTGATCCACTGGGTGAATCAGCAACAAACACTGTACTGGAAGTAATAGCATGATGCGAGATGCACAGTTTAAGCAGGTTTCTACAACATTAGGGGATTAGCATCAGGAATAACAATAGAGCAAGCTGAATGGGTTTCCTTAAGCTTATCATGCTCAGAAGTTAGAAGCTCATGTGATAACTTGAGCTTATCATGAGCCACCTACAGCAAGTAAACTTCTTCATCAAGATCAGCTTTAGCATCTTGAGCAATCAAGGGACACCTGCATATCAGTTAGTTTGTCCCTGAGAGAGATGTTCTCCTTTCTCTCTTTCCGAAGAAGCTTTTCTGTCCTGTCAAGAATGTCCATTAGCTGAACATAATCAGGGGAAGTCATCCTCAGTTAATACTTTGTTGCCTTTAGCCATAAAGGCATAGGGCTGGAGTCTCAGCAGATGAAGGATCGGCGTCCTTGTCGAAGAGAGAGTCTGACTCAGGTGTGCAACTGAGTGACCTAACTGAGCCATCGCTTGACTCAGCTGGGCTACTGAGTGATCCATCTGAGACACAATGGCTAACCCAGCTAGCTCAGTTTCTTCTTCTGATTCTTCTTCGGACTCTAAATCATCTGAGACCCAAGCTTGTCCCACATACGCTCTAGCAGCAGAGGTCTTCTTCTTTCTGAAGGTAGGTGGCTTCCCTTCCTTGTATTTCTTCTTGACAATGACCTCCTTCTTCTTGTACTTGCCCTCATCTGGTTTCTTGCTCTTCTTGGGGCAATCAGCAATGAAATGTCCTGAGTCACCACACTCAAAACATTTCTTATCGTTGAGCTACTTCTTCCCTTTGAATCTTTCAGCAAAACCAGAGAACTTATAACAGAACTAATGAAAGAGATACAAATGAAAATTTTGATTGCCGGACCCCACTTGTAATAGACCTAGGGTTGGAATAGAAATAAAAGAATAAAGGGGGAGGACTAGAATATGACTTGTGGGCCCCTAGTCCATGACTGGTCAATGTTGACCAGTCATTTCTTCTGTAGAACTTTCTGAAATTGCGAGTGAGCACAGCAAGTTCAGTCTCTTCATCAGTGGACATCTCTTCATCCAAATCTTCTTCATCACTGGAGTCCTTGAGACTGCCCACTATGTTGAGAGTTATGTCCTTGTTCTTGCCAGAAGTAGCAGCATGCTCTTAGAGTGATTCAGCTCCATCTCATGAGTAAGCATCCTACCAAGCACATCAGTGGGCTTCATCCTGTCGAAGCCGTCCTTTTCCTTCATCATCAGACGCAGAGTATGATATGGCTTGGGAAGGACAAAAAGGAACTTCTTGATCACATCTTCATCTTCAACTCTGGTTGATCCAAGGGCCTTCAGCTGATTTGTGATCATTGTAAGCCTTGTGAAGATGGAGTTGATGTCCTCTCTAGGTTGATAGTGGAAGTTGTCAAGATCATGCTCTAACACATCCTTCTTGGACCTCTTCAAGGTATCACTGCCTTCATGAATGGCCTGAAGGGTGTTCCAGATATCATGGGCTACATCAAAGGTGTTGACACGGTTGAAATCATGTTCCTGCAGCCCCATATTGATAGCATTGGCAGCCCTAGCATTGTTCTTGATGTTGATCTTGTCTTGATCAGTAGGGGTGCTCTCATTCTCCACTTTAAGACTGTCACGACAATGTCCCAGACATCTGGGTCCAATGCAGTAAGGTGCATTTGCATCTTCCGCTTCCAAAAAGCATAGTTAGTGCCATCAAACATGGGAATTCTACCCTCGTAGTTCGACATCCCTTAACTCTGGCTGTTAAGCCAATATGAGCAACGAGGCTCTGATACCACTTGAAAGGATCTTAGGAGTCGACTAGAGGGGGGGTGAATAGGTCGGCTCTATAAAATTAAAACCTAATTGGCTTTACTTAAGGTGAATGAGCCAATCCTAAGCAACTGAGTCAGGCAACTGACTCTCAGATGGATAACACAGATAAATGCAATCAGTGCAGAGCAGAGACACTTATGTGCCAACTGAGTCTCAGGTGAGTGACTCAGCTGGGTGCAACAGATAGACAAAATAGTAAAGGAGGCAACTTGTTCTAAGTGTCAACTGAGTCTCAGGTGGGAAACTCAGTTGTGTGCAGGCAGTAAGTGAACAATGTATATCAGCACAAGTGAACACAAACCAAACAAATATGCAAGAAGACACAAGGGTTTGTTTTACCGAAGTTCCCACTTGAGCAAGTGGTACGTCTCCGTTGAGGAAGCTGCTTTCACAGCCGGCACTGAATCGTACTCTTTCCTCATTCACTTATCTTGTGTGGAATCCTTTTAATCTCACCGCAGCGAGACAGGCAGACCCAAATCGCCTTCACAAACGCTTGGAGGCAGCCACACAAGACTTGGCTTGCTCACCAACGGCTCCAACTTCCCGGTCTTGGAGCAGACGAACTCCAAGAGCTCTCTCAGACTCTTGGAGGAACCAGTACCATGAACTCCCTCAGTTCTGAAGCACTCAGGATGCAAAGCAACTCTCTCTCACTGTGGATGCACGCAGGCAACACTCTCTCGGAGACTAAGAGCTCTTTCTTCCGACAGCAGTGTGCTTTCTATGGTAGAGGTAAAGGTTGAGGTCGAAACCTCCCTAGGTTCCCTATTTATAGGGTCCCTGGCAGCTAGCCGTTACCCTCATGCCACGTCAGACAAAGAGCCACTAGACACACCTATCTGAGACTCAGCTAACATATACTAGGTAACCTATTAGCCACGGCTGAGCTACCCACCTGAGTCTCAGATGCCAAACTCAGGTGGACTCGGTTGCCTCAGGCAGTACCTGAGCACAACATTGGCCGGCTCACTACAAGCCTAAAACTGATTCAGGAAGACAGTGGACTCACCACTGCCACTGACCAGCTCGCTCAGAACCTTGGCACTGGTTCCAAGCTAACAATCTGAAGACGACAGCCCTTGAAGACGTACAGCGAACCCCTTGACGCAGATCCACCAGCTTCCTAGCTCCTCCAGGTCTTATCCAGCTTGCAGTCACGATCCTTGAACTCCATCAAGCCACCATCACCTCACTTGCCCTCGAGCACAGCCTCGGCTTCCTCGCAACTGAGCCTCAGGAGACTAGCTCAGCTAGCCCTTCTGACCTTCACGGTTCCTTGCTCTTTTTAGGCCTCATCATCACTCAGATGTTGTCTTGATCGATCACCTGTTCATCTAAACTCCTGTTCACACTCATTGTAAACGTTAGATACAGGTGAGGGTTGCCATTAACCATCAAAACCAAACCTTGGGGCTAGATAATCATCCTCCCACACTCCTTGGGACTGGATGCACTTTCAGCGTTGTCTTCTTTTCTTCATTTTTAGGGGTCGCCAACGTCGTAATATGTTTGCCAATGGGACTTTCACCTATTCAAATACTCATTGAATGCATTATTCCCTTAATCATTGTGGTCAATCATCAAAACCTACTTAAGGAGCCTAGATGCACTTTCGGTGTCCCCCTTTTTGGTGATTGATGACAAGAAGATTAAGGCTAACAAAAGAATTAAATAATTTGATTTTTGAATACTAAGATATATGGTGAGCTCCTCCTAAAGGTGTGCATTAAAATAATTTGCTTTTGGAATGCAAATGCACATTTTCAAAGGAAATTTTTTGAGAGCTCCCCTTATATATTAGCATCTATGGGGTGCATAGTATATGTGTATTAATGCAAGCTATGCACAATTGTGATGGAAAAAAAAGAATACATACATATCATGGCATAGAATTGAACACACACATGACAAGCACATAACATAAAGGTAGCAATAGTAGCAATATATCCATAAATAAATAAAGAGAACAACCTAAGAGTTATGAGCACAAGAATCAAATGAAACACATAGCTTGTAACTCAAGGAAAACCACCAATAGATCCCGGATCCCGGAGGTTTTAATTTTTCCACTAAGCTTTTCTCTCCCATTTTGGCATCAAAACACCAAAAAGGAAAAGGGGAACAAATTAGGGAACTCTTTACTTGTCTTCCTCATCCTCACTAGCTTCTTGAGAGCCTTCTTCTTCGTATTGAGGAGCCTCATGGAAGGGATCTTCAAACACTTCTTCTTCACTTGACTCAACTTCGAAGCCATCTGGAGAGCAAGGTGGATCAATTTTTAGATACCTATGGATTTGCTTCACACGAGTGGTGAGCTCCTTTTAGACTCTCACCAAAGTGTTCCTAAACATGCAAAAATTGCCTTTAAAGCTTTCCAAGTGGAGGGAGGAGTGAGGCTCAACATTTTCATTTCTTGTGTTGCCTTCTTCTTAGCACCTCTTGTGGGCTTGATCAATCTAACTTGCAAACCGGTGTGCCTTTGCTCCTTATGAAAATTGAGCTTTGTTATCTTCTCAATCATGCACATAATGTGAGGAGCATATCCACATCCTTTCTTGGGATCAATGGAGATAAGTCTAATATCTTCCCAAATGAAGTCGAGCACATCAAACTTCCTTGTATCCTCCTTCATGCAATGAAGCAAGTTCAAAGTATACAACAACATAGGACTTGCATCGCCATCCTTGGGAGCCATAGACTTGCGAAACATTCTATTGAGATAAGCATAGAAGGGAAGGAGACCTTTTGTTCCTCCATGAGTGAACTCCTCATCCTCATTGTACATATAGTCCATAGTGTTTGAAGTTCTCACAAGCTCATCATGAATTCTCTCCTTGATGTGGAAGTCCTCTTGTGTGAACCCCAAAATCCTAGCAAATGTTTTATATTTGGCTTGTACCATTTCCCCGTTGTCATCGATTGCATAGTCTTCACGGTGTCCTTCTCAACACATAATGTGGCATAAAATTGGGAAATGATCTCATTACACCATGAATGTTCGAAGGCCATGATTCTCTTCATGTTATGGTGCTCACATGCGGCTGTGACTTCATTCAAGATTGGGTCCTCTTTTTCTACCATATATTGCCAATCAACCCATTGCATTAGGGAGACTAGAGACTCTCTAGTGAAGATGACCGTCTCATAGAAGTCTTGTTGGAAGAAATTTTTAAAAAGATCATCGGTGGAGAACTTATCATATCTGTGAGGATCATCCTCTCTTTTCCTCTTCACTACACCGAATTTTCCTTTATAATTTACCACATGCCTTGGGTGTTCATCTGACCTTATGAGCTTGGTCAACCTCAAAGGTCCAATCTCATTTTAAAGCTCTATATTTTCTTCCTCTTAATTCTACGAGGTGCATTTGATCCACTCCCTTGTACTCTTATCACTTGTAGGTGGGAGCAACATTCACGGCTTGTGGATTCCTTTGACTTTGAGTCACTTCCCTTGAAGTTGGATCAACCCATGGTGGCACTAGATCTTGCCTTCTCAGTGGTCCTTCTCCGCTCATCTAAAGTGGGATCATTTTCTGGAAAATAAGTTTCATCATCATTTCTCCTATTTGTCCTTGCTTTCTTCCTCCTCTCATACAAGGGCCCTTAAGGCCTTTCTCCCCACCCGAGGGTTCTTAAGGATAGGTGTAGAAATGTCCAGTAGATGTTAAAATGGATACTCATCATCCTGCGCAACATGATATTCTCCTTCCATCTCAACTGTCCCTATGAAAGATTTAGATAAGTAGTATGAGATAAACACTCTTGATCAACAGAGAGGAAACCATCGAGAAGCGATGAACTTAGGTTTAGTTCTATGATGATCGGAAGTTTTGATTGATATGAGTGGAAGTTCCAATTAGGTTAAAAGTTTTGTTCACCTTGATCGAAAGTTCCGATTTTCATGAGCTAACAAAAAAATTCATCGTATCCACGATCCTTGAACGTATGAAAATCGAAGATCGTATATCTAGGAATCATAGGGAAGAGATGTACCAAAAAGAAAGTTGAACCCCTGTGAGATTTTATGGAGAGGAGTTTCAGGGTTTTCTCCCTTGCCCTAACTCAGTGAAGGAAGATCTATGGCGCCAATCCAGAGGAGTTGATGGCTGGACGACGACGAGGAGCACAGTAGGCGGTCGAGGGAGATGGTCGGCCACGGTGGAGGTGGAGACTCAGAGGACGGATGTTCCAGTGTGTCTAAATGGATGAACAGAGGTAAAAATCGATTCACTTTGGGTAGATATGGTTCGGTGAAAATGCCCACATCGGAAGTTCAGAGAGGATCAAATATTCTGACTTTCCGATCGGATGTTCCGATATGTGTAAATCTCCTGATTCTCAAATAGCTCAAGGATGATCGGATATTCTGACCTTTGGATCGGAAGTCCCGATATGTGTAAAAACTCAGGTTTCAAAATGATCATGAGTATAGATTGACTTGGAATTGGACGAGAGATTTAGAGTGGAATGGCTAGGGTTATCCTTAGGGGTTCTCTCCATATGTGATCAGTGAACAATCATGCATATAAAGCAATGATAATATGTGGTTTAAACAATATCCAACTGCAAATGAGAAAAATAGGGCAAAGATGCACCTAAAACTCCAATAAGAGGCAATGAAGTCCTAGAGAATGGAAGATGGTGATTTTTCAGCGTTTCCACCTTTTATGAACCCAAAATTGTACTAAAAAATTATTCATTTAGAATAAGATCCCAAAGCACATGGATTCATATTATGCACATAAATCACTCTAGAAGTTAATTATTTGCAATTATTGATCTATTCACACCTTGTGGGTTGTATTTGTTTATTGAGAGAGCGACATTCCCCCTAGATCTGTTCCCCCATCTTAAGGTCGAAACATCAAGGCAAATACCAAACAAGGTATGAAAGGAGTCAAGCCGCATTTTGAGAATCTAAGTCCTTAACTCGCAAAACCTATACTCATTCAGGGGCTTGGTGAGTATATCTGCTAATTATTTTTCCATCCTTACATGACTTATTTCTATATCACCTTTTGTCACATGATCGCTAAGAAAATGATGTCGGATATCTATGTGCTTGGTTTGAGAATATTGGATGGGGTTGTTGGCTATTTTAATTGTGCTTTCACTATCACACAATAGAGACACATTTTTCATGTAAATTCCATAATCTTTCAAAGTTTATCTCATCCAAAGCAAAGGTGTAACATCCTGATTTTCAGAGCTTTTCAAAAATCTTTCTATTCAAAATTCGGAGCCAGAAAATTTTGTTGTTTATTCTTGCATTAATTAAAATTGATTGGAATTTCACAAATTGGACTGGAGTTAATTTTAATTAATGCAACTTGAGTTTGATTTGTTTTCGAGCTTGGAATATGTCGCATGAAGTTATCTCAGAGTTTGCGGAGTTCGTTTCGAATTCAGAATTGATTTGTTGTTCTTATCCAACTCAAATTTGAGTCAAACTCTTCCCCTCACCCTCCTATAAATACCCCCACCCCCTCCCACCTTTCCCCACACCCCCACACTCTTTCCCATGAAACCCTAGCCCCCAACCCTCCCAAACAGCTGTCACCCCACTTTTTCTTCCTGTGCAGTTTCTGAACAGCATGCACCCCATCGGTATTTTCATGATTCCCATTGCCTCGGAAATCTTTTGGGAAATCCCTTCAGTGGGATTGTGGGAAACCTTCTCCTGCACCCCTCTGCAAAATTTGGTGAAGATCCAATGGTGCAATCACCAGGAAAGCTCCAAATACCAACGTGTTGTTTGCACCCAGTTTTACTGCATGTCCATCTAGATTGGAACAACACCGTCACCGCCTCGGACCTCCTTTCGAAGATCCATTCAGTGGAATTATGTCTAATGTTGTCAAGATCACCCCCATAAAATTTGTGGACAATCCAACGGTCCAATCTCCGGGAAACCGATGTTCTTCGTGCTGCTGTCCACGTCTAGACATGATTACAGAAACAGTAGCTTGGCATTATCACCTTCTTTTCCATTAATCCGGTGAGTCTATCATCAATACCTTTGGTAACATTGTGCCTTAGGTATCTATAAACACCTCTGTAAAATCTCATTTAATCCATGTCGCCATTTTCCAGAAATCCATCCATCTCTGACGTGCTGTCCGTGGATGTACAGATTCAATCTGCACAATGTCTGATTTGTACAACCCCATTCCCGTTGACTCGGCAAGTTTTTCCCAAAACCCTTTGGTAGGATTGTACCTCTGTTTGTCTAGTTTCTAACCCAATTAGCTGACCGCTATTTTGTTAAGCGAGCATCGCGCAGCAACCAAAACCGTCCAGTCTGTCCAGAACTAAACCGTTCCGAGCGTTTTGTGTTGTGAACGTCGCCACCACCCATATAGTTAGTCTCCTATCATCTTGTGGCACATTAGGCCAAACTTTTCCACTATTATTTGTTATCCAAAATCACTCGCATCACCCTATGTTCATCTATAATATTTTTCATCATTGTTTGATCACCAAATTAAATTGCATGTTATGTTAGACTATAGTTTCATATTTTTATATGCTTAGTTCTTATAGAGTCCTTGTTTCTATTTATGTAATGTTCATGTTTAGAATTCATCATGTGATCAATCATGTTTAGTTCAATATTAGATTTATTCATCCCTATAGCTACATGTTGCATGTTTGTATAGTTGAATATAACATACGCATATACAGTATAATTTGGCTTTAATAGTTAGTAGACATTAGGTAGTTTAACATGTTAGTTCAATCTTGTTTATATTGCAGATAAATTTGTTCATATTTAATAAGGTTCATATTGCATGATCTTATGTATGTTCACATATATTGTGTTATACAATATATAACTGAACCTAATATTGCATATAACTTATAATAGTAGAAGCATAATCTTACTAAGCTAATATTAATGTGACATATCATATGATAGTTGATCTTTGTGTAATGTACATCTACTAGCACGCATAAGATTATTATTGTATATGGCATAAGGTTGCTTACTAGCATGTTAGTGTCTTTAATCACACGTGATGATGATTGTTTAATAAACATGTTATGATTCCCATGTCACCATGTGTAGATTTAAATGGAAGTATGACATGATGTTATGCAAAATATAAAGTTATTACATATATAGATGCTTCCTGTTTAAACTAATGGTGTTGTAAAATATTTAGTCATAATGGTAACTTTTGTTTATAGTATGATTAAGATTACACGCATAGTTTATATTCACATATTACGCTTCATATAGTTTGCATATATCGTCATGTATATATGCTACATGTATATATTGCCCGTGTTTAAATAATAGTTTGATATTACTTGGTTAACACATTAAGTAAACTCTATTTGTATTTTAACTATTAGTTGAATATAGTTAGGATTGCACATGCTTAGCCTCTGTCTATCTTTAATATTGATTGTTGCATGATGTATATTGTATGGTGCTATGTGCAAAGTTTAATTCATGTTTATTTAAGGATTGTTACATAATAGTTTGTCACATTAAGATCACACACATGTTTCAAATTTGTTCAATGCATTTCATGTGGTTTGCAGCTGTGTGTATATGTTTGGCATTTGAAACATATGATGTCTCGAGTCTTGCCCGTGGAAGCCATTGAAGAAATAGTGCTCGGACTCGGTGCTCCCTTTGAAGAAGAGGTGGTAGGACGGTTTGTGTTTGTCCATTGGCGCACACTTGTACTTCCACCTCCCACATGACTCTCTGTCTTGGTTGATGTAGCTCTTGGGGCAAACTTTGCACTCGGAGTGGAGCGAGGAGCAACCGCCGTGGAACGCGAAGTGTAAGGGATGGGGCGTGAGGTATACGTCGATGACTTGGAGTAGCGAGCATCCTCTTGCACCTGGCGCTCTGCCTTGATAGCTTGATGTACTAACTCCATAACTATGCTGTAGGGTTGATAATCGGTGATGCGCTTAATTGGGTGATTCAATCCGGCCAAGAATCAAGCCATTGTTTGCTCTTCAGTCTCTTGGACATTTGCTCAAATCAAGGCGGTCTCCATCTCCTTGAAGTATTCTTCAACTGTCCGAGTGCCTTGTTTGAGATCTTGCTTGTAGTACCTGGGCACGAAACGAGCCCGCATTTGTCTTTTCATCTCTGTCCAAGTCATGACAGGTGGTTCTACATAGTCGCCTCGTTGATTCTGCACTTGTTCCCACCAAATGAGGGCATACCCATCGAACTCAAGGGAGGCCATGGCAACCTTCTTCTCTTCGGTGTAATTGTGCATCCGAAAAACCTTGTTCACTTTGAGCTCCCATGTGAGGTACTCTTCGGGGTCCATGGCATCACCGGAAAACTTAGGCATGGTGAACTTGGGCTTGCCAAACTTTTCCTCCCCATCTCCTTGTTGACCCCTCTGCCGGTGTTCGGTACCCTCATCATGATAATTCCGTCTTCTGTTCCCTGGGTCTCTATCTGGACGTCTTTGATGTCTCTGCTCACTAGGCTGATAAAAGCTTGAACCTCCTTCTGATGCACTGTCCTCATTCTCATCACGCCCTTGGTGGCTCCTTGCTCGACCCTGATTTTGTAGTCCATGAGTTGGAACTCGGGCTCGGTGTTCGGTGTCTAGCGGTGCTCGGTGTCTAGCGGTCCTTCGAGCTTGAGCACGCCGGGCCACTATCTCAGCATCGGTCTCATCAAGAGGGTCTTCTTCATCAATCTCTGCTTCTGGAATTCGGCCCCGAAGTGCTTGAACAACTTCCTGCACAATGCTTGTCTTCATAGATTCCATCTGTCGGGTCATGTCGTGCCTCAAATTGTCTACAGTGTCATGGAGGCTTCGTTGGAGGGCCAAATGTTGCCCTCGTGTCACACAGTCTTCATTGCCACTTGCTCCGTGAGATCCTTCCCTAGACATGGTTAGCGAAGTAACAATATATGTGGAGTATGTGGAATTTTGGAACTCTCTTACCTCACTTACCACCGAAGTCCTTGCCTCCTTGGGTTGAAGGATCAGACGGCCGTGGATGGTAAAAGTGACCCTCGAGAGGCGGTTGAAAAGTTCCTAGTTCCAAGGTACTCACTCAACAAAGCTTTTAGTGGGTCTCGGAAAGGATTAGCTCAATATACTGGAATAATGAGATTTTGCAAAGATTAGTAATAATCCACAATAGAAACAACGCAATAAGAGTTGATCTCAAGGATAGAAGCGAAGCTCAACAACTCACACACAACGATAATGTGATTTGTGCAACCAAAGGAATGAGCTAGTACAAGATTTGTCTAACGAAGACTAAAGGCTCATGTTGCACAAATACTAGGAAAGACGCTAGCCCAATTGCAAAGGTAGGGTTAAGGATTTGCACACTTGACTACTTTCCCTATTTGAATTCATTTCAAGCCTGTGTGTTCCTACAAAAGGATCATTGGCATTTGCTTTTTTTATCTTGATTCTTCTTCTTCTCTTTTTTTTGCCAAGATCTCACAAGACTAACGTCGTTGTTTGCTTGGGTGAAAGATGTTCTAAGTAGCACAAGCGTACAAGACCCTAGCAATCATCAATGAGCTAATCTTAATGGGATCAAAGTTGTTGCAAAGGAAGAAGTTGGCTCACAAAGAAAAAAGGGCAAGATAGACGGTTATACCTCGCTCGATGCAGTCTGTAATTGCACTGTCCAGAGATTTCGGGGTAGATTTCCCGGACACTCCGGGTGGGCCCGGAGATTCCGGGGTAAATTGTGATATGGATGCTAGTTGTTATTGGCCATATAATTTAATCACCATTTGCATTATGAATGGATGTTATTAGGTTATAATTATCTTTTAGGATTATAACTGCATAATCACATATTATTCTATGTTATGCATTGTTTGATCTCCGTTTCACATCTAGTTTATTTAGCTTGTTGTTTGATGTGTGGTTGTATGTTCTGCACTACTTCAATATGTATTGTCATGTTACCAATTATCATTTCTTGCCGACTAGCATATCAAGGCTTTACTTGACCACTAGTATGATAGACCAAGCTTGCTTTACTAGTATAATAGTTTTCCATATTTGATCATATGGTTGTGGTTTGGTCATCATCGACCATATCCTGTTCTCAGTTGCACATCTACCTCTATCTCGCATGTGGACTGTCTTAATCCTTTCACATGTAGATATTATATTCTTTGATACCTTTATCCAATCATGCACATTGCTTCATGTAATGTAAACATGATTACTCTCATTGAGATCAACCTCTTGATCCGTCTTATCTATAGACCTATTGATACGGTGGCTCCCGATCTTCACGATTTGGACAAGGGTAACTAGAAGGGCCTAGATGAAATCCCAAACCAACAACAAAACCCCAACGGGTTAGCCTTTGGAACTAGGACTCAAATCAACTCCTCCTTTCAATGAATGCCTCGATTACCATCCGGGGGCATGCGCCGGTCCTTACAATCCAAGGAAGATTACAAGGTCTAAGATGGAACCCTAATCTAGAGGGATGAAACCTTAGATTAGGAGCAAAGCTCACTATTAGTCTTAACAACAAGTCTAATCTCAATTAGGGTTTGGGTACGGGTATTTATAGTCCTAACCCCGTAACCCTTGGAGGCTAAGCCAAAACCTTACATGGGCCTCGGCCCATTACTGTGCGCAGACAGTGCACCCGGACATTCCGGGGTACCTTGTCCGGAATGTCCGGCCATAGGGCTCGGACATCCCGGGGTAAGTTTTCCGGAATATCCGGATGTCTTGATCAGTGGACGTCCGGAGGGTCGGAGTTGGCACTCCGGGCAGGGGTCATCCGGAGCCTCCAGGACTGGGTTCCGGAGTGTCCAAACGAGGAGCTGGAGGAAGATGTTCTCGGCCACCCATCCGGAGTATCCAGGCTTGGGGCCGGAATGTCCGGATACCCTCCCGAGAGGAGCACATTCCTAGAGGAGGACATCCGGAGACTCCGAGTTGGCCCAGAATGTCTGGGTGTGTTGTGGAATCTCGGTGCTTCCAGGATTGGTCCATCCGGAGTGTCCAGGCTCCCTTGTCTGGAATGTCCAGACATGTCTTCCAGGCAGCAGCTCGGGTCCTTCCTCCCCTCAGCTTCGCTCCACTTGGTTGATCCTTCATACCTGAGCAAGCATAGAGTCGAAGCATTAGGTAGCACACCATTCAAGCTCAAGTCAATTGGAGATGTATCAAGGAATAGATTCACCTCATGTTGTAAAGCCTTAGCTCGAGCTCTTGTCATTGGGACACTAGGTTTTGGAGGTGGACTTGAGTGACTTGAGTGAGTTGCAAAGTCTTCACCCTTGGTGCAGGTGATGTCCACATCACCTATCTCGATGGATCCTATATGTGAACTATTATTATGCTATTGACCAATAGATCACGTCATCCATATCAGCTTCAGTGATCTTAGACGTTGTCTCGGTGTCCAAGAGTCACCTGGATAGTCTCTCATCCTATCTCTTCACCTTTATCCTTTGACACCTATCTGACCTTGCTAGCCCTATTCTTCTGGTATTTTCATTTGATATTTAATTTGGAGTTATATTCATTTGCTTTGTACTTTATTACTGTTGCGATGAATAGGAAGTAACAACGTTGGGTAAAGGCAAGTTCCTGCAGAAGAAGACCAACTCATCAATGAAGGCATGCCCCCTTATTCTTGATCATGTTGATCCCTATTTGCAAAATCATTATATTTTTTGTCGTTTATAAATATGCATGCCGTTTTGTATTTAACAAATGTTTTAGGGTCAGTTCCAAAGTGAACCAGAAATCCATGTTACCATGCCTTGTTTTATCTAGAGTAGTTATTTAATTATTATTAGAAGTAGAAATGCTTAGCCCTGCAAAGTTTAGATAAAACTCATCTTTCCTCATCTGATGATGAGTATTATCGTGAATTATTTTTTGGCTGTCACTTGGTGATATGTTGGGCTCGTTGAGCGTTTTCCCTTCTATCTCTACTTCTGTCTAAAATCTACTTTGGGTGAAACTTACCATCAAGGTGTGGGCGACAAATGGATTGATGTGGTGTTGTGATAAATTAACATGTGTTGTTATTTCAAGGGTTGGTGTTGGTGTCACCTACACCATAAGAAACTGAGTTGTGAACTTATGAAATTATGAACCAAGTGCAACCACAAGTCTATTATGGGCATGACTTGGCCAACTAATTTGTTGAAAGCTAGGGTGACACTGCGGAGGGGAACGAAGCCAAGGATCCGCCTGATGAGGCAACTGCTAGTGATAGCTATCCTAGAGTTGGCCTGGTGGGTAGTGTCAACTAGGGGACAACATTGTAAAGGCCTTGTTGTAAGGGCTTGGTCACATTCCTCGGCAGTGTGAAACCTCGGGTTAATCTTACATCTTGTGGGTAAAGCGTACAACCTCTGCAGAGTGTTAAACCTAATCGATTAACCGTGTCCACGGTCATGGACGGCATAACGTTCTGTTCATAATAAGGAATCTATCTTCTTTCTATTCTTTCTTTTCCCTCTTTCTTATTCTCCCTCATGTCTCTCTTCTAATGCTTTTCCCTCTACCTAAAATCTTGGATGAGTATAGGCGACCAGAACCTATCGTCGAGATTAAGGCATTGACCTTACTCGGCTAGTGTTGGTTGTTAGAACCTTCACTACAAACCCTAGTTATTAAAACTATTTTGACCTCAAACAAATGTTTTGATCTCAAAACCTGCTTATGAAATTATTGTAGTATTTCAACTATTAAAATGCCATTTATGCAAAAGAGCCATAAAGCCTTCCCTTGTTTAAGCTTGCATGTAGTAGTAGGTTTCCCTAAAAAGGGGGCACGCTGGGTACGTGAAGTACTCATCGAGCATATTGTTTGTTGGACGTGTTCAGATACCTATGAGGATGATGAAGACTATGAGGTGTCTACTACGACAAGCTTGAGGACTAGGTTATGTGGCCTCCGTCGATTGCCTGTGGCTGAGATGGAGACATCTACGCTTTAACATTTCTGATGTGTTTCTGAATGGTAAGGACATAAGTCCTAATTACTATGTAGCTGTGTGGCTACTATTACTCCGTTGTTTTATAACAAACTTCGTCATGTGTGCAGTGGTATCAATTTGCCTGTGTTCATCAACTTGATCCTAGACTAAGAATGAGATACACAAGGAGGGTCTGGGAGTTTACTCTCAGGTCCTCACAAAAGGAATGTACTATTCACGTCTATTTGATATAGCTTGAAATCATGGTGAGTAGCAAAGGCAAGCAATATACAAATTGATTCAAGTCCAGCAATGGGAGCTTAAGTCTCATCAAAATCCAAAACTTCAATTTGGGAGAAGCCTTGTGCCACCAATCTTGCTCTGTCCTCATGATTATTCCTTTTTCGTCTTGCTTGTTACGGAAGACCCATTTAGTGCCAATTACATTTCACTTGGGCCTTGCCACGAATGACCATACTTCATTTCTAGTGAAGTTTTCTTTTACCTTTAATAGTTCCAAAGAGGATATAACAAAATAATATTCACAAAAATTAGCAATTGGGGATATAGTAGAGACTCCCCTATTAATGCCTCTAAGAATATTGTCGGCGGGGTGATCTCTTTGCACACTTTGATGAACTCTTGGATGTGGAGCTTTAGGTTGAGATGCATTGTCTTGATCTTAATCTTCCTATTGGTCCAAGAATGAGTTGAAGATGTCCTAATCTTGGACGGAGGTGGGTGGCTCCACTTGTTGCTATGGAGTTGGAGTAGAGGCCACCACAGGTTCTTGTGGTCTTATATCACCAATTGCCATTCTTTAGTAGCTAGAATTGGATCCTCTTCTTCACCTAGCACATTAGGATCAACTTGATCTACTTAAGAGCCATTAGTTTCATCAAATGTTACGTCACGGGCGATCTCAACAACACCAGAGGTCTTGTTGAAAACATGATATGTATATGCATTTGATCCATACCCAAGAAATAAACCCTCGTCAACCTTAGACGTGAATTAAGAACACTTAGGCTTCTTGTTTAGAATGAAACACTTACTCTCGGATACCCAGAAGTAGATGTTTGGCTTGTTGCTGGTGATGAGCTCATAGGGTGTCTTTTAGAGCCGATGGAGGTACAACCAGTTTGTTGCATGGCAAGCGGTGTTGATGGCTTCCCCCAAAATTAGTTAGAAGTCTTGTACGCATCTACCATTGTCCTTGCCATCTAAATAACTGTGCAGTTCTTCCTCTCAACCATGCTATTTTGTTAAGGAGAATAAGGTGTGGAGAACTCATGTTTGATTTCCTCCTCATCTAGAAATTCTTCAATTTGCATGCTCTTGAATTCACTCTAATTGCCACTTCTAGTTTTCTTGATTTTGACTTGAACTCATTCTGGGCTCTTTTTGCAAACTTCTTGAAGGTTCTTTGAGTTTCACCCTTATGATGCAAAAGAGTACCCAAGTGAAACGAGAATAATCATCTATAATTACAAAACCATATTTGTTACCGACATGCTTATATAAGAGACAGGGCCGAATAGATCAATGTGAAGTAATTCCAATGGCCTCATCATTGTCATTATATTCTTGGCGAGGTGTGGAGTACTAACTTGCTTCCCTGCTTGACAAGCGCTACAAATTGTATCCTTGTCAAATGCAACACCCATTATCCTAAAATGTGCTCGCCCTTTATAAGCTTGCTAAGATTCCGCGTACCAACATGGTCTAGTCAGTGTTACCATAGCCAACCCATGCTAGACTTAGCCATCAAGCAAGTCTCAGCTGGCTTTATCCGATGAAAAATCCACAAGATTAAACTTGCCTTTCATGCAACCCTTGAAGACTAAGGAGAAAGCATCCCTTCTAGATACCGTCACATCAACATTGGTGAATAAACTCGGATAAGTGAGTACGTATCAGAGGCAGTTGCCGATATATAACCGCCTCCATATAAGTGATATCCAAGGCAGTTATGTGGATTTAACCGCCTCCAATATGATTCACAGTATTAATTGTGCTGCGCGAGCAGACATACGACCAGAGGAAGATATGTCTTAAATGTGGCGATTTGCTGGTGATTTTTTGAGCTATTTGCTGGTGATTTTTCAGTGGAGAAGCTACATTTGGAAGAGTAGTTGGGGATAATACTTCCTTGTTGATTAGCAAAGGTTAGTGTTTAGTTTTTGGATCATTTTATCCAATAATTTGGTGATTTTGCTTTGTTTCTTGGACATTGAGAATATTCAATTATATGATCATAATTAGATCGATGGAGATGTTTGATTTATCGTATGGTTGAATGCATATAAATTTAGTGTTAAGGTATGCAAATTTTGAAGGAATTTTGTGGGTAAAAGGAAAAAAATAAAGATGGATTTATTTTTGTGGCATATTTAATTTCTATATGCAAGAAGTGGTAATTTGGATAGTTATACATTAGTAATTGAAGAGAGTCGACGCATATAGGTTAGTTATATTAGTCAATTAATACGGTTAGTTAATTATATTAGTTAGTTAGGTTAGTAATTATTTTTAGAATTCGGTTAGGTTAGTAATTGAAGAAATGTTAAACTCATGTCACGAAATCGATGCACTTCATATTTTAAATTAACTAAAATTTCAACTTTCCGTATGCACGGCTTAGATGGATCGATCGTGGATGTATAGAGCTCGCAACACAGAGGCGTATAGAGATGGAGTGAGAGCATTTATGGCAGCTGCCGAGGCGAACATGTTGAGAGAGGGTAGAGCTGACATGTATTGTCCATGCCTAGACTGTGGTTGTTGGGGAACGCGCTACGAAAAACAAAATTTTTCCGCGCACGAACCAAACCAAGAAACACTATCGAGGTGTAGGTAACGATATCATACCTTCGACGATCACGTCAATGCAGCGGAGAAGTTGACCGATGTCGATGAAGTCCGCAGACTCCCGCAGCTAGGTTATACCTCCCAGCCGCGAGAGCGATCTCCTCGTGAATAGTTCGCCCGATCAAACGCCGAAGTATACGACGTCTCCAAGGTATCCACGCGTACCGGATCAGCGACACCGCGGTAATGTGTGGACCAGCACACAAGAACAGCGGGGATCTACAAGAAGGAGAAGCAGCAGCGCGCCGGCAGCTGTACTAGATCCAATCTAGAAGAGAGAGAAAAAGAAGGCTGTGGCCAATCTAGAGATGGCCGGCCTAGGGTTTAGTCCAAGGGACTAGGGCTGCCTCTGGGGCTGCTTGGGATACCCTTTGAGGTGCCCTGCCCCTCTATTTATAGGGGTTGGGGCAGCTCTCCCTAGGCAGGTGGAGTCCTACTCCAGCAGGGACACCCTGTTGGAGTTGGAGTCCAACTCCACTAGAACCTTCTAGAACCTTCTAGAATTTCTAGAACCTTCCAGAACCTTCTAGAATTTCTAGAACCTTCCAGAACCTTCTAGAATTTCTAGAACCTTCCAGAACCTTCTAGAACCTTCTAGAACCTTCTAGAACCTTCCAGAACCTTCCAATACTTTCCGGAACACTTCCGGACATCACCGGAACCATCCGGGACCTCCCGGAACACTTTCGAGATCATCCGAAACACTTTCGGAACCCTTCTCTCTCGTTCTCTATAAATCGTAGCATTCCTAAATGTCGCTAAAACGTTAAGCGTGTGACCCTATAGGTTCGAGTATATGTGGACATGTCCGGAATACCTTCCGGTCAATAATCGTCAGCGGGATCTGGACACCCATAACGACTCCCACATATCATTGAAGATCTTTATCGAGCAAACCTTGTATTGTCGCATACAATTCCTTTTGCCTCACGATACATTACACAACCCGAGGTGAGACTTTGACGGTATCCCTGTGATCAACTCCTTGATCACCATACCTAGTTATCCTCGTTACCGGTTTGTACTCTTTTCTCGTTTCCGTATTCCGGTATCCCCGTGACTAACCTTTTAGTCACAATACCTGGCCAGGCGATGCTGGACACCGTAATACCGAGTGGGCCCAGAGTGTATCTCTCCATCGCCGGATGGGCAAATCCCAGTCTTGACATATCTAGAACCACGATATACTTTCTGGTGTACCTGGAAGTCACCTTTATAATTACCCAGTTACGGCGTAACGTTTGATGACCCCAAAGCAACCATCCGGTATCCGGGTCTATGATATTCTCATGGTCTAAGGACGCAAGTAAACGTTAACACATCATGAGAAGATACTGACAACATATTGACGAAGTGATCTCGCAGTATCTCATAAGGGGTCTATCCAACACCATTGTTACCCTAACAATGTGTTCCCATTATTGCCGGCATCCTTGTTACATTAACAATGCCCATGATCAGGAAAACAAGATCATCAACAATACATGAGCTAGTCCAGAGGCCTGACTAGGGATCTGAATGGTGTTTATTATTCCACACATGCAATTAGGTTTTCCTCTGAATCTCATATTCAAGAACCAATGCAATTTTAGCATAGAACATAAACTTAATCATGAACATGAAAATAGAATAATAACAACTTTATTATTGCCTCTAGGGCATATTTCCAACAGTGGTAACGTAAGGATTTTTGAGCTCCATCATATTGAGTACCACATCTTCAAGAGAGGTTTTATGGAAGGGTATTCAACTTAGACCAAGCACGATGAAGATCAAGCCACAGTATCAGATGATGATATTTTTGCCGATGAAGAAGCAACCGATATGCCATTTGATATCGGTTGTGATTCACACCATGATATGTCCGATGATCCCGACTCGATGCCTGAGCTGGAATAGATATTGCGTGATTTTGAAGGGCACGAAACCGACAGAGAGTACCAACAATTCCTAGGCTTGATGGGGGCCTCGGAAAAACTGCTATTCGCAGGATGCAAGGCTAAGTTCACTTTGTTATATGCCATGCTTGAACTATTGAAGCTGAAGGCGAGCAACAGCTGGTCCGACAAGAGCTTCAACGAGTTGTTGGGCCTCCTAGGTGACATGCTTCCGGAGGGGAATGAGTTACCCACAAACACATACAGAGCCAAGAAGGTGCTTTGTCCCTTGGGACTAGAAGTTGAAAAGATACATGCATGTCGGAACGACTGTATCCTATACCGAAAAGAGTTTGTGAAGCTACATTCATGCCCTGTGTGCAAGGCTTCTCGATATATGGGTAAGATTGGAGTAGAAGGAGCTGAGGAATTCGTCGAGGTGACGAAGGGGACTCCTGCGAAGGTTGCTTGGCACCTGCCTTTAATCCCGCGCCTGAACCGTTTGTTTGCAAACCCGAAGGAAGCAAAACTATTTCGCTGGCATGCGGACGAGCAGAAGACATCCGATGGAAAGCTAAGACACCCTGCCGATGCTATCCAGTGGAGAAACATCGATAGGAAGTATCCTCAATTCGCTGCGGAAACTAGGAACGTAAGGTTAATGAATCCATTTGGCAACATGAGCAGTCGACACAGCACTTGGCCCATACTTTTCAGTATGTACAACCTACCTCCCTAGCTTTGTATGAAACGGAAGTACGTTATGATGTCCATACTTATCAAAGGGCGTAAGAAACCTGGTAACGACATCGACGTATATTTCTAACTGTTAATGGATGATCTACAAACATTGTGGAACACAGGAGTGCAGGTATGGGATGCAGACAAAAGTGAATACTTCACTCTGTGGGCCGTGCTGTTCTGCAGAATCCAAGACTTTCCCGCTCTCGGCAAGATCTCCGGTCAGACGGTGAAAGGACACAAAGGTTGTGTCATATGCATGGAGAATACCATGAGCCTAAGTCTCAAGAATTATAGGAAAGTCGTGTACATGGGTCACCGACCGTTCCTACCTATAAGGTGCCATTACCGACGGTGGAAGTCATAGTTCAACGGGAGAATGGAGAACGGTGCGAAACCAAGGCCATTAAGCGGTACAGAGATATTCGAAAAGGTTAACGATGTCAATGTCGTGGTTGGAAAGGTTCGGAAAAAAAGGTCGCAGATGAATCCACATACTAGAAGAACCAATTGGTGTTCTGAGACCTACCATACTGAAAGGATCTAGACGTCCGGCACTGCATCGATGTGATGCACATAGAGAAGAATGTTTGTGATAGCGTATTTCAAAATAGTGGAGTCCGCATAGATGCTTCTGACATGAGTGGTAAACAGAGCTAGGTTCATCGAGGATATTTGGAAGTTGGACTATGTGTACTTCAAATTTCCATTATTCCGGTGCCGTTGGGTCAATCTGCAATCTAAGAAGGTCAATCTCCACGGCTTCACAACAGTAGACCTTGAACGTGTTGGATTCAAAGATGACCCATTCATTCTATCTAATCAAGCTCACTAGGTGTTTTATGTGACTGACCCGGCGAAGAAAAATCTTCATATTTCCGTATAGGGTAAAAGAAAGATTGTCGGAGTTCAGGGTGTGGTGGATGAGGACAAATATAAGATCTTTGAAGATGCACCTTCGATGCAACATAGCATAAGAGACGCGATTACCGATGAACCTAACGAAGCATGGTACGTATGGGAAGATCATCAAGAAGGACTAGAGTTCGAAGAGGAAATGCCTCGCAAAAAGAAAAGGATGAGGAAGCAAAGGCAATGAAATAATTTGAGATGTCCAAGTCAAATTTGTTGTCAATTTGAGAAGTGCTTATTTTGTTGGTTCAAACATGTAAGAAATGTTTAATTACGTGCAAATGATGAGTTATTTGAAAGTTATCAATTTGAGATGGTCATGTGTGTATGATAATATCCCCTTGTATGTGCTTGTGCTGATGGTATTAATATCTTGGAGATGGTCATGTGTGGATGATAATATCCCCTTGTATGTGCTTGTGCTGAATTGCCTGTCTGCATGCTTGTCTGCTAAAGTTCAGAGATCTAAAATGAACTAATGTGTGCAGACAGTTATCGGAGGTGGTTGGAAAGAACTAATCGCCTCCTTTGTAGATTATCGGAGGCGGTTGGAAATAACTAACCGCCCTCTTTGTAGATTATCCGAGGTGGTTGGAATGAACTAACCGCCTCCTTTGTAGATTATCCGAGACGGTTAAATCGAACCAACCGCCTCCTTTATATATTATCCGAGGCAGTTGGAACGAACTAACCGCCTCCTTAGTTTCCTAATCGGAGGTGGTTAGATCAACAAAACCACCTCTTTTATCCTTATCCGAGGCGGTTAGATCGATTTAACCACCTCCAATATCTCCCATATATCAACTCAAACTACCAAGCCCCGCGCGCATCAACTCAAACTGCCCCCGACCAGCACCGCCTCCTCCGCCCTCTTCGCCCGGCGGCGAGTCCTCGATCGGCGATGGCCTTCTTCCCCGAGCGGCGCCCTCCTTCCCCGAGCGGCGGCCTCATCCCCTGAGTACGGCTTCTAAAACTAATTAATTCTCATCGTAATTTTCCTGTGGCTGGTAATTTGGAGAAAGAATAACGTTATGTCTTAGCAGTGCATGACTGACTGTGATTATGGTACGCAAGGGACTTAAATACTGAGCTGTTCTTCAAAATTATTGATGTCTCTGTTAGTGCCCAATCCTATCTTGTCCTAGATTGTTATACCACTTAGGCCATAGATTTGTATAGTCTACATTTTTAGTGTTCGAGCATGTAGGATGAATAGAATATGTGAAATTTGATCGACGGTGAACTGATGGGCCTCCTGATTCTTGAGGGGGTCTTGCGGGGGTCTTGAGGGTGTTTGTTCCAAGTGGTAAGCAGGATAGGGCTGTGTTTTGACTTTTATTGATCACTACTGATGTGAATTATGAAATATTGTTTGTGCTTAATCTGATCACCATCAAACTTGCTACTTCTCCAGTTTTCTTTTAACAGTGATGCAAGCTGATTATAGCATGTAGATGCACAGTATGCTGACTCCCTGTATCTTTTTCATCGAATAATGTGGAGTCCATTTACTTACATCTAGAAGGAATTTCAATTTCCAGAAGTTCTTCAAACAGTGCAACTTGTTACTGTGTAGTGCCTTTGCATCTGAAGTTGTTTAGCTATGTCTATTTTCCACAGCACTATCCATAATTGTGGGTTTAGACAAAGTTTGCCAAGTAATCTCTAACAAGTACGGCTTCTACATGTTTGGTGTCATTGTATTCAGGTTGTGTTCTAGTAGAATGGAGATGAACTCCCCGCCACTCTCCCCTACGATATCGCCGTCAGGGTCGCCAAGACCATCGACATCGTCAGGAAAGGGTTCTCGCAAACCAAGGAAGCCATCGGGGAGGCAGAAGGGTGCGTAGATGGATAGTTGAGAGATTGGATCCGGTGACCGGAGTTCCTGAGCCGAAAGAAACCCGGAAGAAGTGGCGGACGTTATGTGGGGTGGTCGCCCGTTCTAGGGTTAGGATCACCCTCGTCGATTGGAGTGAGCTGACACGGGAGGAGCGGAGGTCCCTGTTTGACAAAGTGAAGGGCTCATTCATGTACCCGAAAGAGGTCGAAGCCGATTTCTTCCGAGCTACTATATTGACGGCTGGGAAGTGTTGGAGGAATTTCAAGCACAGACTGGTGAGGGAAGTCACCTTGCCATGCATACCCAGATGTCTCCGAAGAAGATTGGGCGGAATTCTGTGCCTTGAAGTCATCCGAAGAGTTCCAGGCAGATAGCCAGAAGGGGCAAGAGCTAGCCAGGAGGAACAAGCACCCGCATTATCTCGGCACCTTAGGGTACGTCGGTGCTAAGAAGAAATGGGCAAAGGACGACAAGGAAGTGGAGAAGCACGGACAGCAGCCGGTGTTCTCGGATTTCAGTGATAGCCGCATCCAAGATTGGTGTAGGGCGAGGACGAAGGTGGATCCTCGTGGTCAACGCGTATGACGAAACCCAGAAGACAAGGAGGTCTATCAGATAATGGTGGGGCTGAATGAGCAGGCATCTCAAGGCTCGTTTGTGCCAAGTCGGGAGAAAGATATACTCTCCGAGGCCATCGGCACCAGGAAGCCCTATGGACGCACCAGGGGTTTCCAAAATCTGGTAACATGGGGCAAAGCCTTCACCGGCGACAGGCAGGAGGCACGTCGGCAGAGGAAGAGAGCAAGAGCCGAGCAGATGAAAGCGGAGATACAGTCGTCCCTTGAGGCACAATTTGAGGAAAGAATGAGAGCCATGGAGGAGAGGCTTTCAGCATAGTACCTGCAAGACAGGGTGCCAGTCGCAAGCCCGGGTGCCCGCCGCAGTAGCTGCGCCTCGGGTGTGGATGGTAGTTCTCCCATCGACCAAATTGGGGGTCCGACACAGTGCAAGATACAGATACAATTCGCTACGATGAACTTTGCAATGGACGCCGCGTATGGTTAGGTGTGGCCATCTACTCCTAGAACAGTGTTACACGGTGTCCCGTTAACGCCAGGTTTCGCGTGAGTACAAGTCGAGTCAATCAACTGTAATACCCATTTCTATTTTTATGAATTAGGTCATGCATTCATCGAGCATACATGTCATCATCCCCGCACCAACTCTTGCATAAACTCAAATGTGTATAAATTATGTTTTATAGAATACGTACATATCTCATCTTTTGTACCTAAATTCTAGCAAACACCAATCAACTTATTTGATTGACCACCACCAACATCAAAAGTAAGAGGTGAAGAAGATCAATGATATCTTAGCTGGATCACCATACCAATGTCCCTCCCTCACATTTCATCCAAAAGCATTAGGTTTTGCTAGCTCAAATGAAGCAATTTGAATTCAAATAGTTTAAATGCAGAACTGAAGAATAGTGCTTAGGCAATATTTTTGTGGAGGAAAAGTCATGAAAATTTATAAAAAGCCATGAATATGAGAACTCTGGTTATATATAAATTTTTGGAATTTTTGGAATAATTTAAGACCTAGTTGCAGCTCAAACCCATTTTTAGGTCAAAATTGAATTTGAATTCAAAAATTGGTCAAAACTTTTCCAAATGATCTCAAAATTTTACTGTAGGCTCTACATGCCACCTTGAACATTGTGTGAAAATTTCAAATTATTTGGAGTAAGTTTGGATGCTCAAATCAAATGAGTGTTGATTCTGTTGTTAGAAAAAGAAGAAAAACAAAAAGAAAAAGAAAAGAGAATTAGGTTTCGGGTGGGCCAAGGCTTATTGGGCCGCACTCGGCCCAGCCCGCCAACCCCGAAAGCCACCTTCCCTTTTGCTGGCTCCCGCCTCCTCCTTTAGAAGGCGCCCCGGCCCCCGTTGCGCCTCCTCTCTCCACCGGTGCGCGGGACCCACCCGTCAAGTCCCGTTCCCCACATCGCCGCCGCCGGGTTGGCCATGGCAGGCGGCGCTGCCACTGCGGCATCCCGACCGCCACCCTATTTAAGCCGTCGGCCGCTGCCCCGCTCTCCTCTTCTCTCCCCGCTCTAACCCTAGCCCCTTCTCCCTCCGATACTGAACTCCCTCACCGCGCCGCTGCTTTCTTCCTCGCAGCCGGCCACAACTCCGGCGAGCTCGCGTGGCCGCTCCGGTCCTCCCCGGTCCTCCCCGGGTTCCATCTTCTTGCTCTCGAGCACGCCCGTCTCCTCCCTAACCTCCTCCGTTTCTCCCCTTCACAGATCGGTGCCTGGAACAACCCCGCCAACGACAACCGAAGCACCCCGCTGCCGGTCACCGTTGCGAGCTCCCTTCCCGGCCTCCTCCATCGTCTCCGCGCCGTGCAATGAACTCGGGGTGAGCCACTGGTGCCTCCACTACCTTCCCCCGGTCCCGCCGTGCCTTGCACCGTGCTCCGGCCTTCTTTGGCGAAGTTCCGGCGAGGGCGCCGCCGTCCGAGCTCCTCCTCCGGCCAAAAGAGAGAGGGAGAGTGAGTGAGAGAGTGAGGGTGACGTGGCCGCTTCGGATTGGCTGCTCGAGCCCAGTCAGCCTCTGACCATGGGTCCCGCATCTCAGCTGGGCCGTGGTTAAGCATAGGGTGGTCTTCGGGTGCGCGTAGCAAAACTCATTTTCGCAGAGAAATAATTTTTAGATTTAGGGTTTTGCCCTAATTTTGGATAAACTTGAAAATGTCATAACTTTTTGCTCATAACTCTAAATCCAATAAATTATATATTTCTAGAATCCTTGTAAAATTGTCTGCAATCTGGTTCAAACACAATTTCAAGATTTAAAATTAAAATTTGGACCAATTTTGATTGAGCGACAATCATCCCTCTCGTGCGTCAATTTTCAAAAATTCATAACTTAATCTCTGTAACTCCAAATTGAGAAATTCCAAGTGTGTTAGATTTGTATTCCAAAGAAATTTCATAATATAAACATTTTAGGGCATGGCCATTCACTGGAATTAGTAATTTTCCAACCCGACATGAATTCGAACATAATTTGACGTGCATGCATTGTTAGGACCATAATTTAATTTCTACAAATGCAAATTGAGAAATTCTTGTTCCAGTGGATACTTCACATCCATAAGTTACTTTAGAAATCAATTCCTAGCATCATTCATCATGCATTCATGCTGAGACTTATTGCTTTTCTTTCATCGTTTGTTTCCGGTATTTCGTATTGCTTGCAATAGAGCCCGAAGAAGAAGGACATCAATCTTTTGATTGTGATCAAGACCAAGAGCTAGGTGACCAAGGGAAGCAGAGCTTGTTGCACATTTTTATCATCATTTCATATGCTTAACTATATGTGCTTGTGGGTGAAACTTTTGCTTGCTTGTGATGGTCGGATTTCGGTGAAACTAGCATGTTAGGATGTGTTGTGTGTATGCCCAGCTATGGCTGAGAATTAATCTTGTTGCCCTATCAACTTAAACTTGCTAAAGTAAGATGTGAGAGCCGAAGGGCATGTGCACGATGAATACGGTTCGTATTTATTGATGCCATGAATGCGACCCCCGGTGTTAGAAGTGTTTCTGTCACTATACCAACCTGAGGTTACTTCATCGTGTTACACCCCCTTTTTCACCGCGTGGACGTTACCGGGAATCGGTGCCTGGGTATGGTTGAGGTAAGTCTCGGTCACCTGGAGCCTTGCAACCTCCAAGGGAAAATGCACTCGCTATATTCCGGGTGATCGTATTGCCGGTAGTGATCCAAGAGATTGATTAAAATGTGGTTGTGATGGATCAATGTTTAAATTGAGGTGTGGGCTGTCCCAATTGACTTGGAAATGACAAAGTGAGTGCTATTATGTTCATGCATTGATATGTATAAAATCTGGACCGCAAGTTATTTTCCATGCTTTTCTCCATATCGTTAATGTCATGTTTCGTATTTTTGTATCTTGTTAGCTTGAGATGCATCATGTTTACTTGTTGCTGTAGTATATACATGTGTAGGTCATCTAATCAAAGCACAAATAAGTCTTGCGAGTACCTTTGTACTCACCTAGGATATTTCTAGACTTTGCAGGTGAGCCAGTTGATGAGGACATCTCCCACGCTATCATCTAAGGACCAATCACCCGTTCCCGTGCCCGACGACTTAATCATGAGGTGCGTTCGTTTCTTGCTATCCATAATTATGTGGCTAAGGATGGGATGCAACTTAATGGTGATATTTTGACTCTTAGGAACATGGGAGAAGCACCACTGGACCAGCCACAAGAGGATGAGGCGTCACCCCAAGTCAAGTCGGACTCCACTTCAACTCCGAATTCGGTTCGGTTTTCAGGAGACAACACCTACATAAATGGGGCATAACTTTCTCATATGGAATCCGATTGAAGAGTTCTTATATGCGTTGGAAAGATAACAACGACACCTTTCCAATAGATCTAATGCCACGTCATGAATAATTACAGAGACATTGGAATTATTAGAATAAGTTGTCAGGTGCTGCGACACCGTTTTGGGCCACTTCGGGCCTTGTTTTCGTTTCGGGTTTTAAGCCCAGGTTTAGGGTGATACTCTCAGAAACCCTAGGTATAAATACTCTTTAGCCGTCATTGTTTAGGGTGGGTTTTGCTTAGAATTATTCTGCCATTGCAGTCTCGCTGATTTCATCAGTTTGTAGAACCCCACTTCGAGTAATCAAACAATCATCTCGTTTGTGAGATTGCTTCTACTGTGTTCTTGCTTGTGTTCTCGATTCGCATGCAGGGATAAGCCTTTTTTGGCGAGGTCAACCATGTGCGCGCGTGGTTGATAACCAACGGAGCCGTGGTGTAACGATCGCAGGGTTCGGATCAGTTCTGATTGGAAGCTGGATCGTCAACGTCGAGTTCTCCACAATCGTGATTATCCCTTCCTGACAGAAGATCGGGCACCCCCGTGCGCATCAAGTGGTATCAGAGCTTCGGTTGCCTGTCAGGTATCATTGTATCCAATTAGTTTTGCCATCGTCCCAAAACTCCAAATATAGCCAAAAAAAAATTTGTAGTCCTCTAGGGCATGTCACCTTCACTGTTCGAGAGCTCCGAGCCGTTGCAATTTCATCACAGTGTCATATTGTTGAGTTTTGATTCATAGTCGATGTCAGGTTGCTAGTCTAGACTTGTGTTCTTAGTCACAAGCCGTTACTTAGGGTTTGAGATATCTGAATACAACTCTAAACCCTAGTCAGAGTCGATTCCGTAGTGCCTCGGTAAAACAGCCATAACTTTGTCATACGAACTCCGTTTGAGCGTGGGAGATGTCCTCATCACCAGTGGTCGTGGATTGCTTCGATGATGCCTAGTTGATCGGTTTCTTTGGTTGGCGTTCGACTCATGCGAATTATTTTGGCTTTTGGGCAGCGGTTGATGCGCCGCTATGGGATTTATTTCTTTTATCCGCTATCGCAGTGTTTATTTTAGATTTGACTAAACTTCCGGTTATCACCGAATGATGTAATTTACTTAGTCCAATGTGGACAGCTAGTTTTATTATCATATCGTAGTGGTTCGTGTGATGATATTCTTGCTGTCCAACATATGCACCCACCTTCTGTCTATTATGCGTGTATGTTTGAAATGGGGAGTGTGGTTGGATGCATATGGAGGTACTTGATATTTTATCTCGATTCAACTGAAGTGCAAAGTGAATGCATGGTCCATTGCCAAAGTGAGTCATACGCGTGAGGCGTATGTTTTTGGAATCGTGGTCCCTCAATCAGGCCGTGGTGAGTCATACGCATTATGTCGTATGCATGTCGCACAGGGCGGGGGTGGGCCATAGTCCGTCGCAGGTAGCGGCTATGGTCACCGTCTTCACTTGTTGTGAATTCTTTGAATCGAGTTAAAATACCGGGTCCCTCACAGCTTGGTATCAGAGCCGAGCTGACCGTAGGAAGCCAATTGCAGGTGGTCGTTAGATAGGACTTGGCATCGCTGAGAAAATTATTTTCACAAACTAAAAACCTATGTTTAAAATTCAGCAAGTAGATTGCTTCTTGATTCCTTATCCTCATCGCTCTTAGCTCTGAATTTTTCTTCCCTATTGCATTTGTTTTGGTTTGTGGCTGACCTTAACCCCATCCTTGTTTTGTTAGATGGCTTCGACTCAGTTGGTGCATGCCACCCACGCTGTGGACGTTGACGGGTTTCCGGAGGTGCTCTTGTACATGCTCCGGGAACTCGGATTTCCGTACCTCCCCGAGTATCTCGTACATAGGGCCAACTTGGGGTTTGGCATGTATGAGTACCGGGTACGCGTGTTCATCCATTCGCGTGAGAGTGACCCTCCCTATCAGCCGTGCTTCTTCAATGGCTATGGAGCTGAATTGGAGTCCGCAATTCAAGACGCGGCCTATGCAACCATGTGCCATCTTTGCCATGAGCTTCAGGGCCTCGCCGAGGGCCCCTTCTCCTACTTCCCGTCGTGTACTCCCGAGGAAGATGTGATGCCATATGGAGACTTTACCCAGGAGCGCAACGTGGCATTAGCCCATTTGGGGCGCCTCGTCCGATCCTTGGATGTGGCGTATCGTGCCCGTGGCTTCGAAACAAGGCGGTATCGTCATCGTCTCCTCATCTCCCTTGAGCTTGCCCAATACCAAGGGAGGAGCTTTGCACCACCTCCCCACTTCTGGACCAGCGAGGGCATCTACTCGGTCTATGAAGGAGGTCCGTGGGTGCACCATTATCCATCGGTGGGCGGAATAGAGCTTGGTATCCACCCCGACGTCCTGCGTTCGCAGATGTCGGTGGGCAGCGTTCGTCGCATCCCCACCGTTGCTCCCCAATTTGGACATGGGATTCCTTGGTTCCACACCATGGTTCCTCTCCTCACTGATTTGGAGGTATTCGAGATCCGTCGTCGCAATGGAGGATCTCCGCACAATTCGGAGTAGTGCTGTCCAGATTTTAGTGTCGGGTTGTGGGTCTAATTTTGTGGTGTAAGCTAACCCAAACCTTAAGTTTTAGAGTAGCTTTTGGAGGCATGTAAGTGGGTATTCATGGCTGCAATCTTTTGGAACCTTATCAATGTTTATTTCACTCTATGGTGATCTAAATCGCACCCCTATGTATGAACTATGTTGAATGTATTAATGCATTCGAGTGTTATTGTCCAACATCCTTGCATTTGTTTCGTACCTCTTTTACTCCGAAAGTGTGTATGGAATGATGCGATATGTTCATGAATATCCACTGTACCATGGTGGAAGTATGTTGGTTTTCCAAGCCTTTAGCGCTGCCGCCTCATTCTGTTGTCAATTGGTTGCAACAGGATGGCTGCGGGAACGCGTGGAGCTGGCCGTGGACGCCGTGGACCTGAAGAGGAGGAAGTGCCACCTCCTCCCCAACACCCTATATAGCATGGCGGACCTGTTGGCAACATAGAATCGGATCCTTGAGCAACTCTTGCGCAATCAGGGCGCAGGAGGTGGACAGGCACAAGGTGATCTAGCTGATTTTTAGTGAACTCAACCGGCCACCTTCGACAGAGCGGAAGATCCCTTAGAGGCGGACAATTGGATCCGCACCATTGAGAGGAAGCTTCAGCTGGCCCAGTGTGCAGAGGATGACAAGGTCAACTTTGCCTCCCACTACCTTGAAGGAGCTGCAACCGATTGGTGGGAGAATTTCCTAGCTATGCAAGCCCCCGGTCATGTGGTCACGTGGGCCGAGTTCCGAACTGGCTTTCGTGAGTTCCACGTTCCTTCGGGTATTATGGTGTTGAAGAAAGAGGAGTTCCGTGATCTTCGCCAAGGCAAGAAATTAGTGTTGGAGTTCCTTGGTGAGTTTAATCACTTGGCGCGATATGCACCGCGTGAAGTATCCACCGACGAGGACAAGGTGGAGAAGTTCATGGGCAAATTAAACGAAGAGATGCAAGCCAAGCTCGCTGCACTTCACGTGCGTGACTTCCAACACCTCGTGGACAAGGCCATCAAGGTTGAGGCAAAGGAGTTAGCCCTCGACAAGTCTCGCAAGCACGAGAGAGAGGTTTTGAAATCTGCAGGAAGCAGTTCGCAGAGACCCCGGGTGTGGCAGCCGCCACCACCCCGTTTTGCTGGACCGTCCCCACAAAGGCCACAAGGGTATGTTCCTCGTCCCCCGCAGCAAGGTTTTCAGCCTCGTCCCCAGGGTGGACAGCCACGACCCGTTGTGGATTGGAGCAAGGTTAAGTGCTACAATTGCAGGAATATGGGGCATTTCGCAAACCGCTGTTCTCTTCCACGTTCAGGGAACGCATTTGCCCCCAAGATGCAGCAAGGACAAGCTAATAGAGGCCCTCAAGTGAGGGGACTAGCCCCCAACAAGGCTCAAGCCGCCGGTCGTGGCAGAGTGAACCACGCCACCGCCGAGGAAGTGCAGGATGCACCGGAGGTGGTGTTGGGTACGCTTTCCGTTAATTCAACAACCGCCACTGTTCTTTTTGATTCCGGGGCATCCCACTCTTTTATATCCAGCAAGTTTTCACATGATAATCATGTTCCGTCATCAGCATTGCATCCTCCCCTCATCATTGCAACACCCGGCTCGGAGTTGAGGACCGAGCTTGTTTGCGAGGGTGTTAAAATAGAGATTGGTGGAGAGTTGTTTTTAGCCAAGGTTGTGATACTTGGATCAGGGGATTTAGATGTCATCTTGGGCATGGATTGGTTGACCAAGTACAAGGCAAAAATAGATTGCGCCGGAAGGTCAGTTTCCCTTACTGCCGATTCCGGCAAGGAAGTGAAATTCGTGTCGCCGTCTTCATCAGGGCATCTTTTTACCATGAGCTGCACCCAAGACCAGGGAATTGAGCTCATCCCAGTGGTATGTGAGTAGCCAGATGTCTTCCCCGAGGAATTGCCGGGTATGCCCCCTGACCGCGCGGTGGAGTTCGTCATCGATCTTCCACCCGGGACTGCTCCTGTGTCGAAATGACCATACCGGATACCCCCAAATGAATTGATAGAGATGAAGAAGCAAATCAAGGAGCTTGAGGACAAGGGCTTCATTAGACCTAGTTCCTCTCCATGGGGTTGCCCTGCAATGTTTGTGAAGAAGAAGGATTCGAGCTTGCGGATGGTAGTTGACTATCGTCCGTTAAATGAGCTCACGGTGAAGAATAAGTATCCGCTTCCCCGGATTGATGACTTATTCGATCAATTAGCCGGAGCATGTGTCTTCTCCAAGATTGATCTCAGGTTGGGCTACCACCAAATTAAAATCAGATCCGAAGACATCCCAAAGACTGCCTTCACCACTCGATATGGGTCGTACGAATACACTGATCTGTCATTCGGTTTGACCAATGCCCCTTCCACAATCATGGAACTCATGAATTCAGTATTCATGGAGTATCTTGATCAGTTTGTAGTCATTTTTATTGATGACATCATCATCTACTCTAAATCTGATCAAGAAGAGCATGAAGGCCACTTGAGAATGGTGCTCAACAAGCTCCGTGAGCATCGTCTCTATGCGAAGTTCTCCAAGTGCGAGTTTTGGAAGTATCAAGTGGAGTTCTTGGGTCATGTGCTTTCAGCGGAAGGTGTTGCGGTAGACCCAAGTAAGGTGCAAGCCGTGCAAGAATGGAAGCAACCCAAGTCAGTCACTCAAATCCGTAGTTTCCTAGGATTGGCAGGTTATTACCATCGGTTCATCGAAGGTTTCTCCTCCATAGCGAAGCCAATGATGGAGTTGTTGAAGAAGGATAAGAAGTTTGTGTGGTTTGACAAGTGTGAAGAGAGTTTCCAAGAACTCAAAAAGAAGTTAACCACAGCCCCAGTGCTTATTCTCCCAGATATCCGCAAAAGCTTTGAAGTCTATTGTGATGCCTCTCGGAATGGGTTGGGTTGCATTCTCATGCAAGAAGGTCGCGTGGTAGCTTATGCTTCCCGTCAATTGCGCCCTCATGAAGCAAATTATCCCACTCATGACTTGGAGCTAGCAGCCGTGGTGTATGCTCTCAAGATTTGGCGACACTACCTTATCGGTAATCGTTGCGAAATCTACTCGGACCATAAGAGCTTGAAGTACCTCTTTACTCAACCCGATCTGAACCTTCGGCAAAGGAGATGGCTCGAGCTCATCAAGGATTATGATGTGAGCTTGAATTACACCCCCGGCAAGGCCAACATCATCGTTGACGCACTCAGTCGGAAAGCCTATTGCAACAGTACCTCAATTCTTGAGCAACAACCACCGCTCCACTTAGAATTTCAGCGGCTTAATCTTGAGGTGGTTGAGCAAGGTTCTGTTGCCGCCCTAGAAGTGACACCATCATTGGAAGATCAAATCAAGGCCGCGCAAGCACAAAATGTTGGTATGCAAAAGCTAAGAGAGAAAGTGAAGAACGGCACCACCAATTGCTTCACCGAAGATGAGAATGGAGTCCTTTGGTTCGGGAATCGACTTGTGGTGCCCAAGGACCAGCAAATAAAGGACTTAATACTCCGTGAAGCACATAACTCCCTGCTGTCCATTCATCCTGGTAGCACAAAAATGTACCAAGACATTCGCCGACAATTTTGGTGGACCCGAATGAAGCGGGAGATTGCCCGTTTTGTTGCCAAATGCGACGTGTGTCATCGCGTGAAGGCCGAGCATCAAAGACCAGTGGGCATGTTATAACCACTCCCTGTTCCCGAGTGGAAATGGGATGAGATTGGTATGGATTTTGTGGTAGGTTTACCGAGATCTCCGAAGGACAATGACGCAATATGGGTAATCGTGGACCGTCTTTCCAAAGTGGCTCACTTCATTCCCGTGAAAACCACACATAAGGTAAGCCAATTAGTGGAGTTGTATATTGCCCGGATTGTTTGCCTCCATGGTGTCCCAACAAAGATTGTTTCGGATCGAGGCACCCAATTTACCAACCGGTTTTGGAAATGCTTGCACAAAGCTATGGGAACCTCTCTATCCTTTAGCACCGCCTTTCGTCCTCAGACCGGAGGTCAAGTTGAGAGGACAAACCAAATTCTTGAAGACATGTTGAGGTCTTGTGCTCTCACTTTCGGTTCCAATTGGGAGAAGTGTTTGCCGTATGCGGAGTTTTCCTACAACAATAGTTATCAAGCTAGCCTTGGTATGGCACCTTTTGAAGTGCTCTATGGAAGGAAATGTAGGACTCCTCTAAACTGGTCCGAGACTGAAGAGAGACAATTCTTTGGACCGGATGCGATTACGGAAGCCGAGGCTCAAGTTCGCCTTATACGGGAACATCTTCGTGAAACTCAATCTAGGCAAAAGAGCTATGCCGACCCTCACCGTCAAGAAGTTACCTTTCAGATTGGGGACAGTGTGTATCTCAAGGTCACTCCATTCAAAAGTGTTCGTCGTTTTGGAGTAAAAGGAAAGCTAGCTCCTCGCTATATCGGTCTATACCGAATTCTAGCTAAACGAAGTGCAGTAGCATACCAATTGGAGTTGCCTCCCTCGCTGTCCAAGATCCATGATGTCTTCCATATATCACAACTGAAGGCATGTCATCGCATCCCCGAAGTAAAGACAAACCCTGAAATAGAAGAGCTCCATGAAGATCTCTCTTATCGAGAGTATCCAATCCGCATCCTTGATGAAACCGAGTGCAAAACCCAGAACGGTGCCGTCAAATTCTTCAAAGTGCAGTGGAGCAACCATACTGAAGATGAGGCTACTTGGGAGCGTGAAGATTGGCTCAAGACCGAGTTTCCAACCTTGTTTGCCGACCGTTAGAGATCTCGGGTCGAGATCTTTTTAAGGGGGGTAGGTCTTGTAATACCCATTTCTATTTTTATGAATTAGGTCATGAATTCATCCAGCATACATGTCATTATCCCCACACCAACTCTTGCATAAACTCAAATGTGTATAAATTATGTTTTATAGAATACGTACATATCTCATCTTTTGTACCTAAATTCTAGCAAACACCAATCAACTTATTTGATTAACCACCACCAACATCAAAAGTAAGAGGTGAAGAAGATCAATGATATCTTAGCTGGATCACCATACCAATGTCCCTCCCTCACATTTCATCCAAAAGCATTAGGTTTTGCTAGCTCAAATGAAGCAATTTGAATTCAAATAGTTTAAATGGCAGAACTGAAGAATAGTGCTTAGGCAATATTTTTTGGATGAAAAGTCATGAAAATTTATAAACAGCCATGAATATGAGAACTCTGGTTATATATAATTTTTTGGAATTTTTGGAATATTTTAAGACATAGTTGCAGTTCAAACCCATTTTTAGATCAAAATTGAATTTGAATTCAAAAATTGGTCAAAATTTTTCCAAATGATCTCCAAATTTTACTGTAGGCTCTACATGCCACCTTGAACATTGTGTGAAAATTTCAAATTATTTGGAGTAAGTTTAGATGCTCAAATCAAATGAGTGTTGACTCTGTTGTTAGAAAAAGAAGAAAAACAAAAAGAAAAAGAAAAGAGAATTAGGTTTCAGGTGGCCCAAGGATTATTGGGCCGCACTCGGCCCAGCCCGCCAACCCCCTGCCTCCTCCTTTGGAAGGCGCCCCGGCCCCCGTTGTGCCTCCTCTCTCCCCCGGTGCGCGGGACCCACCCGTCAGGTCCCGTTCCCCACATCGCTGCCGCCGGGTTGGCCATGGCGGGCAGCGCTGCCACCGTGGCGTCCCGACCGCCGCCCTATTTAAGCCGTTGGCCACCGCCCCGCTCTCCTCTTCTCTCCCCGCTCTAACCCTAGCCCCCTCTCCCTCCGGTACCAAACTCCCTCACCGCGCCGCCGCTTTCTTCCTTGCAGCCGGCCGCAACTCCGGCGAGCTCGCGTGGCCGCTCCGGTCCTCCCCGGGTTCCATCTTCTTGCTCCCGAGCACGCCCGTCTCCTCCCTAACCTCCTCTGTTTCTCCCCTTCACAGAAGGTGCCCGGAACAACCCCGCCAATGACAACTGAAGCTCCCCGCCGCCGGTCACCGTTGCGAGCTCCCTTCCCGGCCTCCTCCGTCGTCTCCACGCCGCGCAACGAACTCGGGGTGAGCCACCAGTGCCTTCGCTACCTTGCCCCGGTCCCGCCGTGCCTTGCGCCGCGCTCCGGCCTTCTCCGGAGAAGTTCCGGCGAGGGCGCCGCCGTCCGAGCTCCTCCTCCGGCCAAGAGAGAGAGGGAGAGTGAGTGAGAGAGTGAGGGCGACGTGGCAGCTTCGGATTGGCTGCCCGAGCCCAGTCAGACTCTAACTGTGGGTCCTGCATCTCAGCTGGGCCGTGGTTAAGCATAGGGTGGTCTTCGGGTGCGCGTAGCAAAACTCATTTTCGCAGAGAAATAATTTTTAGATTTAGGGTTTTGCCCTAATTTTGGATAAACTTGAAAATGTCATAACTTTTTGCTCATAACTCCAAATCCAATAAATTATATATTTCTAGAATCCTTGTAAAATTGTCTGCAATTTGGTTCAAACACAATTTCAAGATTTAAAATTAAAATTTGGACCAATTTGATTGAGTGGCAATCATCCCTCTCGTGCGTCGATTTTCAAAAATTCATAACTTAATCTCTGTAACTCCAAATTGAGAAATTTCAATTGTGTTAGATTTTTCTTCCAAAGAACTTTCATAATATAAACATTTTAGGGCATGGCCATTCGCTGGAATTAGTAATTTTCCAACCCGACATGAATTCGAACATAATTTGACGTGCATGCATTGTTAGGACCATAATTTAATTTCTACAAATGCAAATTGAGAAATTCTTGTTCCAGTGGATACTTTAACATCCATAAGTTACTTTAGAAATCAATTCCTAGCATTGCTCATCATGCATTCATGCTGAGACTTATTGCTTTTCTTTCATCGTTTGTTTCCGGTATTTCGTATTGCTTGCAATAGAGCCCGAAGAAGAAGGACATCAATCTTTTGATTGTGATCAAGACCAGGAGCTGGGTGCCAAGGCAAGCAGAGCTTGTTGCATATTTTTATCGTCATTTCATATGCTTAACTATATGTGCTTGTGGGTGAAACTTTTGCTTGCTTGTGATGGTCGGATTTCGGTGAAACTAGCATGTTAGGATGTGTTGTGTGTATGCCCAGCTATGGCTGAGAATTAATCTTGTTGCCCTATCAACTTGAACTTGCTAAAGTAAGATGTGAGAGCCGAAGGGCATGTGCACGATGAATACGGTTCGTATTTATTGATGCCATGAATGCGACCCCCGGTGTTAGAAGTGTTTCTGTCGCTATACCAACCTGAGGTTACTTCATCGTGTTACACCCCCTTTTTCACCGCGTGGACGTCACCAGGAATCGGTGCCTGGGTATGGTTGAGGTAAGTCTCGATCACTTGGAGCCTTGCAACCTCCAAGGGAAAATGCACTCGCTATATTCCGGGTGATCGTATTGCCGGTAGCGATCCGAGAGATTGATTAAAATGTGGTTGTGATGGATCAATGTTTAAATTGAGTTGTGGGCTATCCCAATTGACTTGGAAATGACAAAGTGAGTGCTATTATGTTCGTGCATTGATATGTATGAAATCTGGACCGCAAGTTATTTTCCATGCTTTTCTCCATACCGTTAATGCCATGTTTCATATTTTTGTATCTTGTTAGCTTGAGATGCATCATGTTTACTTGTTGCTGTAGTATATACATGTGTAGGTCATCTAACCAAGCATGAATAAGTCTTGCAAGTACTTGTGTACTCACCTAGCATATTCCTAGACTTTGCAGGTGAGCCAGTGGTCGCGGATTACTTCGATGATGCCTAGTTGATCGGTTTCTTTGGTTGGCGTTCGACTCATGGGAATTATTTTGGCTTTTGGGCAGCGGTTGATGCGCCGCTGTGGGATTTATTTCCTTTATCCGCTGTCGCAATGTTTATTTCAGATTTGACTAAACTTCCGGTTATCACCGAATGATGTAATTTACTTAGTCCAATGTGGACAGCTAGTTTTATTATCATATCGTAGTGGTTCGTGTGATGATATTCTTGCTGTCCAACATATGCACCCACCTCCTGTCTATTATGCGTGTATGTTTGAAATGGGGAGTGTGGTTGGATGCATATGGAGGTACTTGATATTTTATCTCGATTCAACTGAAGTGCAAAGTGAATGCATGGTACATTGCCAAAGTGAGTCATACGCGTGAGGCGTATGTTTTTGGAATCGTGATCTCTCAATTAGGCCGTGGCGAGTCATACGCATTATGTCGTATGCATGTCGCACAGAGCGGGGGTTGGTCATAGTCCGTCGCCGGTAGCGGCTATGGTCACCATCTTCACTTGTTGTGAATTCTTTGAATCGAGTTAAAATACTGGATCCCTCACATCAACCCGACCTTTGCAAACTGTCCCTTGCTGAACGCACGAGAATCTGATGAGATGCAGTTGCTAGACGACGCGGTCGGGTCGTTCGTCCAGTGGCCAAGAAGGACATAGTCCTTGAATCAGCACCGAATGCACCATTCGATCCTCCATGTTCACCAGATCTTGGGATGATGAGGTTGTCACTGGTGGTTGCTCCATCTCCACCGGAGGTTTTGAAGCAGCTCGCCCTTCCTCAGCCAATGCCAACAGTACCACATGTGGAGGTTTCTTATCGTTCGCTACCCCCTCAACTCCCGGCAGTACCACAAGTGGAGAGCTCACGGCCAAGTCATGTTCGAACAAAGAGTCAGGGGGCCACATCCAAGCTGAAAGTATACAGAGCCAGGAAGTCTGCTTCAAAACTAGCAGATGATGTTGAATATCCTATGGCGAGCTAGCTCACCAACACGTGCCGGGACAACCTATGGTGGACGCTAACGTGAACCTGGGCATAGCCTGCGGGACGCTTCATGATCATTACCTCGAGATGTCGAACAGGCCGTTCCTAGGTACAGCAGTCGGCGTCGTAGTCTGCTTCAAGGAGGTGCATTTCAAGCACGATCAAGGAAATATGTTTCCCGTGGATTTCTCTGACATCTTCAACATGTTCCACTTCCTTGAGCTAGACGCCGGGCTCATGAGATGCTTCACGCTGTAAGTCCTTACAACACAGCACATTTTTGTTTTATCACCGCTAAGTGCCTACAATATAACTCATTCTTCTCCTATACTCAGATACATGATTGATCTGAGCGATAGAAGAAAGCTCCACAACTCTGTGGGGTTTGGCGACCCACATTTGATCTCGGCCCAAAGCATCGCGGCAAATAGGAACCTAGTGCGGGATTATGTCGTGAATTTACTCCATGAGTACTCCGCACGTGATCACATCCAGGTTGCCTATAACATCGGGTAAGCCATATCCTTTACAAATTCTCATCATTCGACGGCTAAACATGTAATTACTTCGCATCGTATAACCAAGGGCCATTGGATCCTCCTCGTGATCGTGCCGAAAGCGAATAAGGTATATTACCTTGATTCCATGAGGCGTAGCCTTGATTCGCGCAAGCAAGCACACTTGGACATCATGTGTCTACTCGACGAGTGAGTACCAAAACTTTCGACTTCGTCTATGCCTATTCTTTCTTCTTCCCAAAGGAAAAGACAATTCGATGCTAATTATTTTGAATCACCTAGAGTGTTTGACACATACGTCAAACAAGGAGGGAGGCACAAAGAAGGAGTGCTCGTCGAGTTACGCCATGACTCCAAGTTTAAGGTATTCCATAATATCCTTGACCCCTCGAACTAATGCCATCATATTTCTACCCTCTATACCTAATTGATATCCCTTTTGTAGTGCCGGCAACAACCCGAAGGGTCCGACCTCTGAGGGTATTACGTGTGTTTCCACATGGTAGCCCTTTGCAGCAACCCAAAGTACCGTGATCTAGCGGTATGAAACCATTGCCACTACTAATGTCTAGTGTTTAGTCATGCTATTCGCCTTGAGTGTAAGTTTCGTATTTTTAGGAAGGGGTGAAAACCATGGCAATCAAACAGTTGGAAGATATGGACATCTTCTAGATCCGGTCACACATTGTTAGCTTCCTGAACAAGGAGGTCATTAGTGCCGAAGGATGCTTCGCTTTCTCGGCAGCAAGCTAGGAACTTAGGATTGCGATTAGTTAGATCATTACTTAGGTTTCTAGTTAGGTCATTAGTTACGTCATTAGTTCGAAAGCATCAAACTTTGTAGTTATCTATCCAACTTTGTAATATTATTTATATGCGTATGTATGTGAATGTTTGAAGTTTATGTCGTGTAATCGATGCGAGAATGAATGATTGAATAGTGTGCTATATAAATCTAAATCTGTTGTGTACCTACTGTGCTTTGGATACTTCATATGAACTGATTGCTTTTTCAGGGAGGATAGTAAATCAGGCAAAATAATGACTATTTAATAACATATCCGAGGCGGTTGCAACTTAACAACCGTCTCGGATATTTCACTTCTGCACGGGGTTACAATTATCCAATGCATCGGATAAGCTCTTATCCAAGGCGGTTGACACGTCCGAGGTGGTCAAGATAACTTAATCGCCTTCGATAAGGGCTTATCCGAGGTGGTTTACGTATTTCAACCGCCTCCTATGCATGCCCCCATATCTGCAACCACTCTGTGGAGACGGCTGCTATAACCATCTCGGATGTGCTATTTGAACCGTCTCGGATATCGATTTCTATACCAGTGTCAAGATAACATAAAGTTTTTTCCTTTAAACTCACAGATAACATGATGTTAATGATTTGGTCCGTTAAAAGCAGGAACGGGGGCATCTTTTGATGTCCTTTTGATCTGCAAAATGAGCCGGTCAATTGTGTTGTTCAGCTCGATTCTCTGTGTTCGGCCATCAGGCCTAGTTAAGTGTTTCTGGGTAAGCCGAGTGTGGGTTGGGCCATACTATGCCACACTTACAACATGGCCTCAATTTAAAGCCTGTCTCGGCCTCGCATTTGCACGGCCTGATTTCATCCGCTGTTTTACCGCAGAAAGCAAAACAGCTTTTCCTCAAAAAAAAGAAAAGCAAAACAGCTAGTATGTACGATGTATTGACTTTTTTTTTGGCGGGAATTCTTGACTACATAGTACATACTGAATCAAAATTCTATGCAATTTACGATATACTGACTTTATTCTGTAGAATTCAGAATTCTTGACTACATACTACTAAACTGACTCAAAGTTCTCTTCAGATGTTACTTAAATTCTCATGCTTCCTTGATCGTCACAAAGCAGATGAAAGCGCGTACCTTGTCCTCTGTTGCTACTAATTACGGATTCTCACATGAGGACATGCACGAAAGCAAAGACGGAATCAAAGCTCTTTTTTCTCTGAAAAATGCTAGTATTAGATGTGTCTTGCAAACACATAGCTGGCCCCCAAGTCTTGCCTTTGACACATCTCGCCAACCGACAGCTACTCCGCCTCCATGGTGGTAAGCTGCCGTTTTCCATGCATGGATGGGGCTAAATTTGGCGAGCTGAAGGTGAGCAGCTTAGCGGTGGGGATTGCACACCGGAGCCGCTTCTTGTTAGGGCCAACCAAGCTTACCTGCATGGACATCTATACCAGTAGAGCAGCTTTGCTTTTCATAGGATGTGGTTGGCGCATGCGCCCCTATTTCCCGAGGGTCTCCGTCCATTCTCCCTTGATCACCACAGGAGGAGACCCTCCTCCCACTCTGCGACGACGCTGCCGCCGTCTTGATCCCTCCTCGAACCACCGCAGGTCGTAACCCCGGCCGTCGGCGGCAGCTTGCTGCGTGCTGTGTACAAGCTGGGTCTTGTATACACGGCACGCCGCGCATTCCTCGAAGGAGGACATATATACATGATATTAATTTGGACTAGATCGACAAGGATCGAACGGAGAAGATGGACAGCGACGACCGTCGGGTCGTGATGAACAAGCTGCGTATCGGGGTCCACTCTTCGGAGGACGAACAGGAGGTGGTAACGGTTAGCGAGGGGCACCCGCACCCGCTGGAGTGGAGCCACCACCCGGTTGCGGCCGCCGCCGGCAACAACAGGAGGCGCTTGCTGTCGAAGCAGCTGTCCATGAAGGAGACCACCAGAGAGGTCAAGTGGGAGAAGCGCCGGCGGCAGATACTGCGGCGGAGCAGCATGGTGGCCCTGAAGGACGGGCAACCCGGAGGCGAGGTGAAGAGCCCCGTGGAACGCGCCAGGCCGGCTAGGTCAGAGTCCGCGCGGTGCCTGACCGACGAGGACCTCGACGAGCTGCGCGGGTCATTCGAGCTCGGTTTCGGGTTCGACGAGGACAACGGCGGGGCCGACCTCTGCGACACCCTCCCCGCCCTCGATCTGTACTTCGCCGTCAACCGGCAGCTCTCCGACCCCAAGCTTCGGATGCTAGTGGCAAGCCCGACGTCGACGCTGTCTGCGACGTCGTCTTCGTCCACGCTTTCCAGCGCGTCAAGCCCCCGCAGCCCGAAGGGGCAAACTGCTTCCGCCGATGCGTGGAAGATCTTTACTCCAGGTATAAATCATGGAAATTCCTATGATGATATAACCCTGGGGAGCTCCAAGACATAATTTCTCTTTTGCAATGAATTGTACAGGAGACAACCCTCAGCTTATCAAGACAAGGTTGAGGCACTGGGCTCAGGTGGTGGCGTGTTCCGTGAAGCATGGCTGCTGAGGCTAGCAGTGATCAACCCTGATCAATCAAGGCATCTCCTCCTGTTATCGTGCATTACATATAGGTGGCAAACTGAGAAGCCAACCAAATGTCACCCGTTGTCCGTCATTCCTCGTGTACAGAGAATCTAGCGTGTGATATGAATGGATTGTACACCGATTCTACCATCTGCTGGTGCCTATCTACTACCTTCATATCTCCAATTGCCTCTCATGCCAATTCTATGGCAGTCCGATAGAATCATGGGACAGTAGTATATAGAGAGATAACAGAATCTAACATTTGACTGTTTATGAGCATCCAGTAACAAAAAGAATAGTAACGACAGGAATACAGAAAGCATGTCAGTTCAGATCAACCCACCGCACCATACTTGCTGTTTACATTAGATCCCAAGCAATTATATTATCAGCAACAAAATAATTACACGTTCCAATCTTACATTCACACAAAAAAAAGGGTTAGAAAACGAAATAAATGAGACATGTTTTTATAGGCAGAAGGCCAATTGCCTTCAGCTGAATCTCAATAAAAGATACATCCACTACTACAGAATTGTCTATCCGAGGCGCCATATCCGAGGCGGTTAAGTAAAAGCGGCACGAATAACATATGTCGGAAGCGGTTAGCATGAAAAAACCGTCTCAGATAACGAGTTCAGGAGCAACCGTCTTGGATGTGGTCTCTGAGGTGGTTAAGTAAAAGCGCCACGAATAACATATGTCAAAAGCGGTTAGCACGAAAAAACCGCCTCAGATAACGAGTTCGGGAGCAACCGCCATGGATAACGACCACATCCGAGGCAGTTAGAAATAAGCAACCGCCTCCAATGTTATCCGAGGCGGTTAATTATTTCTGACCGCCTCGGATATGGACGTTATCCGAGGCGGTTATATCCCGTCAATCACCTCGGATAAGTGAGTACATATCAGAGGCGGTTGCCGATATATAACCGTCTCGATTTAATTGATATCCGAGGCGGTTGTTTGGATTTAACCGCCTCCAATATGATTCACAATATTAATTGTGCTGCGCAAGCAGACATACGACTAGAGGATGATATGTCTTAAATGTGGCGATATGCTGGCGATTTTTTGAGCGATTTACTGGCGATTTTTCATTGGAGAAGCTACATTTGGAAGAGAAGTTGGAGATAATACTTCCTTGTTGATTACCAAAGGTTAGTGTTTAGTTTTTGAATCATTTTATCCAATAATTTGTTGATTTTGCTTTATTTCTTGGACATTGAGAATATTCAATTATATGATCATAATTAGATCGATGGAGATGTTTGACTTATCGTATGGTTGAATGCATAGAAATTTGTTGTTAAGGTATGCAAATTTTGAAGGAATTTTAAAATTTGTGGGTAAAAAGGAAAAAATAATGATGGATTTAGTTTATACGCAAGAAGTGGTAATTTGGTTACTTATACGTTAGTAATTGAAGAGAGTCGACGCGTATAGGTTAGTTATATTAGTCAATTAGTATGGCTATTTAATTATATTAGTTAGTTAGGTTAGTAATTATTTTTAGAATTCGGTTATGTTAGTAATTGAAGAAATGTGTTAACCTCATGTCACGAAGTCAATGCACTTCATAGTTTTAACTAAAATTTCAACTTTCCATATGCACGGCTTAGATGGATCGATCGTGGATGTACGGAGCTTGCAACACAGAGGCGTATAGAGATGGAGTGAGAGCATTTCTAGCAGCTGCCGAGGCGGACATGTTAAGAGAGGGTAGAGGTGACACGTATTGTCCATGCCTAGACTGTGGTAACGTAAGGATTTTTGAGCTCCATCATATTGAGTACCACATCTTCAAGAGAGGTTTTATGGAAGGGTATTCAACTTGGACCAAGCACGGCGAAGATCAAGCCGTAGTATCAGATGATGATATTTTCGCCGATGAAGAAGCAACCGATATGCCATTTTATATCAGTTGTGATTCACACCATGAGATGTCCGATGATCCCGACTCGATGCCTGAGCTGGAACAGATGTTGCATGATTTCGAAGGGCACGAAACCGACAGATAGTACCAACAATTCCTAGGCTTGATGGGGGCATCGGAGAAACCACTATTCGCAGGATGCAAGGCTAAGTTCACTTTGTTTTATCCCGTGCTTGAACTATTGAAGCTGAAGGCAAGCAACAGCTGGTCCGACAAGAGCTTCAACGAGTTATTGGGCCTCCTAGGTGACATGCTTCCAGAGGGGAATGAGTTAACCATAAACACATACAGAGCCAAGAAGGTGCTTTGTCCCTTGGGACTGGAAGTTGAAAAGATACATGCATGTCGGAACGACTCTATCCTATACTGGAAAGAGTTTGCGAAGCTACATTCATGCCCTATGTGCAAGGCTTCTCGTTACAAGGGTAAGATTGGAGTAGAAGGAGCTGAGGAATTCGTCGAGGTGACGAAGGGGACTCCTGCAAAGGTTGCTTGGTACCTGCCTGTAATCTAGCGCCTGAAGCATTTGTTTGCAAACCCGAAGGAAGCAAAGCTATTTCGCTGGCATGCGGACGAGCGGAAGACATCCGATGGAAAGCTGAGACACCCTGCCAATGCTATCCAGTGGAGAAACATTGATAGGAAGTATCCCTGATTCGCTGCGGAAACTAGGAACGTAAGGTTTGAGCTGAGTACGGATGGAATGAATCCATTTGGCAACATGAGCAGCCGACACAGCACCTGGCTCGTACTTCTCTGATACGGTGGCTCCCGATCTTCATGATTTGGACAAGGATAACTAGGAGGGCCTAGATGAAATCTCAAACCAACAACAAAACCCCAACGGGTTAGCGTTTGGGACTAGGACTCAAATCAACTCGTCCACTCAATGAATGCCTCGATTACCATCCGGGGGCACGCGCCGGTCCTTACAATCCAAGGAAGATTACAAGTTCTAAGATGGAACTCCTAATCTAGAGGGATTAACCCTAGATGAGGAGCAAAGCTCTCTTAAGTCTTAACAACGGGGCTAATCTCAATTAGGGTTTGGGTACGGGTATTTATAGTCCTAACTCGTAACCCTTGGAGGCTAAGCCATCTCATTACATGGGCCTTGGCCCGTTACTGTGCGCAAACAGTGCGCCCGGACATTCCGGGGTACCTTGCCCCGAATGTCCGGACGTGGTGCCCGGACATTCAGGGGTAACTTTTCCGGAATGTCCGGACGTCTTGATCAGTGGACGTCCGGAGGATTGGAGGACACTCCGGGCAGCAGTCGTCCGGAGATTCCGGGGGTGACGTCCGGAATGTCCGGGTGTGGAGTCGGAACACGTTGCTCTTGGGTACCCATCCGGAGTATCCGGGGTTGGTGCCGGAGTGTACGAACACCATCCTAAGAACGGCTCTTCAGCTTGTGCATCCGGAGTGTCCGGGCCAGGACCTCCGGACTGTCCGGATGTGGAGTCCGGAGTGTCCGAACTAGAATTTCCGGAATGTCTGGATGTGTATTCCAGGCAACCACTCGGGTCCTTCCTCCAATTGGCTTCGCTCCATTCGGTTGGTCCTTCATACCTGAGCAAGCATAGAGTCGAAGCATTAAGTAGCACACAATTCAAGCTCAAGTCAATTGGAGATGTATCAAGGAATAGATTCACCTCATGTTGTAAAGCCTCAGCTCGAGCTCTTGGCATTGGGACACTAGGTTTTGGAGGTGGACTTGAGTGACTTGAGTGAGTTGCAGAGTCTTCACCCTTGGTGCAGGTGATGTCCACATCATTCCCCCCTTCTTGAAAAGGAGTCGACCTCGACTCGACTGCATTGTAACCATGGAAGGGAGAAAGATCCGAAATGTTGAAGGTGTTGCTCACCGAGTACTTGGATGGTGGAAGGTCAATCTTGTAAGCGTTGTCGCTGATGCGCTGAAGGACTTGGAAAGGTCCATCGCCACGTGGCATGAGCTTGGACTTACGTTCTTTGAGAAAATGCTCCTTGCGGAGATGTACCCACACAAGATCACCGGGGTCGAACACCATCTTTTTCTTGCTCTTGTTGACCTTGTTGTTGTGACGAAGCACTCGTTGCTCAATCGTAGCTCTTATTGTCTCGTGGAGCCTCTTGATGAAAGCGGCTCGCTTGGAGGCGTCCATATTGACCCGTTCGTGAAGCGGTAGTGGAAGAAGGTCGAGTGGTGTAGAGGGGTTGAGGCCATACACCACTTCGAATGGGCTCATGCTTGTAATAGAATGGACCGCTCGGTTGTAGGCGAACTCCACATGGGGAATGCATTCCTCCCACTCCTTCAAGTTCTTCTTGATCATGGTGCGGAGGAGGGTTGACAAGGTGCGGTTGACGACCTCGGTTTGCCCATCGGTTTGTGGGTGGCAAGTTGTGGAGAAGAGAAGGTTGACTCCCAACTTGGCCCACAATGTCTTCCAAAAGTAGCTTAGGAACTTGATGTTGCGGTCGGAGACGATGGTCTTGGGCACACCGTGAAGCCTCACAATTTCCCTAAAAACAAATTAGCAACATGTGAAGCATCGTCGGTCTTGTGGCAAGGAATAAAATGTGCCATTTTTGAGAATCTATCCACAACCACAAATACCGAGTCCCTCCCCGTTTTGGTCCTAGGCAATCCTAAAACAAAGTCCATGCTAATATCCTCCCAAGGTGCACTAGGAACAGGAAGTGGAGTATAAAGACCATGAGGGTTTAGTTTCGACTTAGCTTTGTGACATGTGGTGCATCGTTGGACGAATCGATCCACATCTCTTCGCATTTTCGCCCAATAGCAGTGGTTGGACAGCATCATGTAGGTCTTGTCCCGCCCAAAATGTCCCATCAAGCCACCGCCGTGGGATTCCTACAAAAGTAGCAAACGCACGGACGACTCGGGAATGCATAGTTTGTTGGCTCGAAAAAGAAAGCCCTCATGCACATGATATTAGTCCCAACCCTGCCCTTCTCTACAATTAGTGAAAGGGGAAGCAAATTCAGGGTCATTGGCATATAAATCTTTCAAGCATTCTAAACCCAAAACCTTAACTTCAAGTTGATTCAAAAGGGTCATTTTGCGGGAAAGAGCGTCTGCCACAACATTTTCTTTACCCTTTTTGTATTTGACTACATAGGGAAAGGTTTCAATAAATTCAACCCATTTTGCATGTCTTCGGTTCAATTTAGCTTGGCCCTTAAGATATTTCAAAGATTCATGATCGGAATGAATAACAAATTCTTTTGGCCAAAGATAGTGTTGCCATACCTCTAGAACACGAACCAAGGCATAAAATTCTTTATCATAGACCGGATAATTGAGTTGAGCCCCATTCAATTTTTCACTAAAATAAGCGACCGGTTTACCTTCTTGCATGAGAACACCCCCTATACCAATCCCACTAGCATCACATTCAACTTCAAAGGTTTTAGTGAAATCCAGTAGAACAAGTACGGGTGCCTCAGTTAAGCGTTTTTTAAGTTCTTGAAAAGCATTTTCTTGAGATTGCCTCCATACAAAAGGAATATTCTTTCTAGTCAATTCATTCAAAGGAGAGGCAATTGCACTAAATTCTTTGACAAAACGACGGTAAAAACTTGCTAGGCCATGGAAACTACGCACTTGACTCACGTTGATAGGGGTAGGCCAATTTTTAATTACTTCAATTTTGGACTCATCTACCTCTATGCCATGAGTAGAAACAACAAAGCCTAAGAACACAAGTTTCTCCATACAAAAAGTGCATTTCTCAAGATTAGCAAACAAGCGTTCATTCCTAAGCACTAGTAGAACTTGTTTAATGTGGCCAACATGATCATGCAAAGTTCTACTATATATGAGAATGTCATCAAAGTAGACTACCACAAATTTACCAATGAATTGGCGTAAAACATGATTCATTAAGCGCATGAAAGTGCTAGGAGTATTGGATAACCCAAAAGGCATGACAAGCCATTCATATAAGCCAAATTTGGTTTTAAAGGTAGTTTTCCATTCATCTCCTTCATTCATTCTTATTTGGTGGTAGCTACTCTTTAAGTCAATTTTAGAGAAAATCGTAGCACCACTAAGCTCATCTAGCATATCATCTAGTCTAGGAATGGGGTGACGATAACGCACGGTGATATTATTGATGGCTCGACAGTCAACACACATGCGCCAAGATCCGTCCTTTTTGGGGACAAGAATGACAGGGACGGTGCAAGGACTTAGGCTTTCGTGAACATACCCCTTGTCAAGTAGCTCCTGTACTTGACGCTGAATCTCCTTGGTCTCCTCGGGGTTGGTGCAGTAAGGTGGCCGGTTGGGAAGTGACACTCCTGGAATGAGGTCAATACGGTGCTCGATGCCTCGAATGGGTGGAAGCCCGGCTAGAATCTCATTGGGAAAGACATCTTCGAACACCTTCAAAATACGAGACATAGCTAGAGGAAGTGGGGTGAATCATTATTCAAAGCAACTACATCTTTGTACACAAGTACAAAGTGTAGGATAGGTGGGTCACTCCTCACTCCTCTCATCTCGGATTTGGTGGCTAGCATCACTAAGCCTCTACTCTCATCCTTGCTCTTTTCTCTCATTTTGGGCTTGTGGCTCTCGCTCACTGAGTTGTGGGAGTCACTCAGGGTTGCTCTCTCTTGCTCACTTCTCTTCTTTTCTTCTTGAAGTCTTGCTAGCTTTTGAGCATTGTCGGCGATGATTTGACTTGGTGTCATAGGATGAAGCACATACTCCTTATGGTGCCACCGGAAGATGTACTCGTTGGTGTGGCCGTCGTGGCGCGCCGATCGGTCGTATTGCCATGGGTGGCCCAAGAGGAGATGGCACACCGTCATCGGTACCACATCACACTCTACTGTGTCTTGGTAGGCTCCAATCTTGAAGGAGACTTGCACCATGTGTTGTATCTTGATGGTGCCACTATTGCTCAACCATTGCACATGGTAAGGACGTGGATGCTTCTTATACTTCAGGTTGAGTTTGGAACATAGCTCTTGACTTGCCAAATTGTGACAACTTCCTCCATCGATTATGACTTTTATGGTTTTGCCGTCGATTGCGGCCTTGGTTTGGAAGAGGTTGCACCGTTGTTTGGGTTCATCTTGAAGTTGGATAGTGAGGATCTTCTTGGTGACAACGAGGGATGGACCCGACTCGGTCTCGCAATAGATTCGCTCTTGCCCATCTTCATATTCTCCTTCTTGCTCAAGCCTGGCTACCTCATGGATGGCATCAATTTCGCCTTCACTTGTAGACTCATACTCGCCTTCTTCGGTGATCAACATAACACATGCATTGGGGCACTCTCTTTGCATGTGACCACGCCCTTGGCACTTGAAGCATACAATGTCACGAGTCTTGCCCGTGGAAGCCAATGAAGCAACACTGCTTTGAACCGGTGCACCCTTTGAGGAAGAGGTGGTAGGACGGCTTGTGTTTGACCATTGGTGCACACTTGTACTTCCACCTCCCACATGACTTTCTGTCTTGGTGGATGTAGCTCTTGGAGCAAACTTTGCACTCGGAGTGGGACGAGGAGCAACCATCGTGGGACGTGAAGTGTAAGGGGTGGGGCATGAGGTATACGCCGATGACTTGGAGTAGCGAGCATCCTCTTGCACCTAGCGCTCTGCCTTGATAGCTTGATGCACTAACTCCACAACTGTGTTGTAGGGTTGATAGTCGGTGATGCGCTTAATTGGGTGATTCAATCCGGCCAGGAATCGAGCCATTGTTTGCTCTTCAGTCTCTTGGACATTTGCTCGAATCAAGGCAGTCTCCATCTCCTTGAAGTATTCTTCAACTGTCCGACTGCCTTGTTTGAGATCTTGAAGTTTCTTTGAAGAGATCTCGCTTGTAGTACTTGAGCACAAAACAGCCCCGCATTTGTTTCTTTTCATCTCTGTCCAAGTCATGACAGGTGGTTCCCCATAGTCGCCTCGCTAATTCTGCACTTGTTCCCACAAAATGAGGGCATACCCATCGAACTCAAGGGAGGCCATGGCAACCTTCTTCTCTTCGGTGTAATTGTGCATCCGAAAAACCTTGTTCACTTTGAGCTCCCATGTGAGATACTCCTCGGAGTCCATGGCATCACTGGCAAACTTTGGCATTGTGAACTTGAGCTTGCCAAACTTTTCCTCCCCATCTCCTTGCTGACCCCTCTGCCGGTGTTCTGTACCCTCATCATGATAATTTCATCTTCTGATCCCTGGGTCTCTATCCGGACGTCTTTGATGTCTCTGCTCACTAGGTTGATGAAAGCTTGAACCTCCTTCTAATCCACTATCCTCATTCTCATCACGCCCTTGGTGGCTCCTTGCTCGACCCTGATTTTGTAGTCATGAGTTGGAACTTGGGCTCGGTGTTCGGTGTCTAGCGGTGCTCGGTGTCTAGCGGTTCTTCGAGCTTGAGCATGCCAGACCGCCATCTCGGCATCGGTCTCATCAAGTGGTTCTTCTTCATCAATCTCTGCTTCTGGAATTCGGCCCGAAGTGCTTGAACAACTTCCTATACAATGCTTGTCTTCATAGATTCCATCTGTTGGGTCATGTAGTGCCTCAAATTGTCTACAGTGTCATGGAGGCTTCGTTGGAGGGCCAAATGTTGCCCTCGAGTCACACAGTCTTCATTGCCACTTGCTCCGGGAGATCCTTCCCTAGACATGGTTAGCGAAATAATAATATATGTGGAGTATGTGCAATTTTGGAACTCTCTCACCTCACTTACCACCAAAGTCCTTGCCTCCTTGGATTGAAGAATCGGATGGCCGTGGATGGTAAAAGTGACACTCGAGAGGCGGTTGAAAAGTTCCTAGTTCCAAGGTACTCACTCAACAAAGCTTTTAGTGGGTCTCGGAAAGGATTAGCTCAATATACTAAGCAAATGGAATAATGAGATTTTGTAAAGATTAGTAATAATCCACAATAGAAACAATGCAATAAGAGTTGATCTCAAAGGATATAAGCGAAGCTCAACAACTCACACACAACGATAATGTGATTTGTGCAACCAAAAGAATGAGCTAGTACAAGATTTGTCTAACGAAGACTAAAGGCTCATGTTGCACAAATGCTAGGAAAGACGCTAGCTCGATTGCAAAATGTAGGGTTAAGGATTTGCACACTCGGCTACTCCTCTACCTTAGGTTTTCTTCCAAGCTTTGCATTTTCCTACAAGATGGTCATGGCACTTGCTTGTTTTCTTTTCTTCTTTTTTTTTGTCTCTTTTCTTTTGGTGTCACTTTTCTTCCTCTTTTCCTTTGTGCCAAGACCTTGCAAGACTAACGACTTTCAAATTGCTTGGGACAAGGGTATTCTAAATAGCACGAGTGTACAAGACCCTAGCAATCATCAACGAGCTAGTCTTCATAGGTTCAAAGTTGTCGCAAAGGAAGAAGTTGGCTCACAAAGAAAGAGGGCAAGATAGTCGGTTATACCTCGCGTGTTGAAGTCTGGAATTGCACTGTCCAGAGACTCCGGGGTAGAACCCGGAGTATCCGGGGTAGGTTGCCCGGATACTCCGGGGTACGTCCCGAGAGTAGCGACTTCCTACTGCTGTAGGCCGGAGACTCTGGGTTTGAGGACCGGATACTCCGGGTGTGCTGGGAACTCTCAGATCTGAAACAGGGGTGGGCCAAAAAACCCCAAATCGGAGAGGCAAACGACGAATTTGGCTAAAGCAACGCAAAGGAAGGTTAGATCAACAAGTATAACAAAGATCTAATGGATCAAAACCAACCATAGCTCACACAAAGCTCCATAGATGCATCAAGATTTCAAATCGGGCTCTTTTTGTGGGTTTTTTTTTGGAATAGGCAAGAAAAAACCAAAACAAAGCTAGCAATTGGGGGTAGAGAAAAGAGGGGATACAAATCCAAATCGTGTCAACCTAGAGCTCTGATACCAAGTTGATACGGTGGCTCCCGATCTTCACGATTTGGACAAGGATAACTAGGAGGGCCTAGATGAAATCCCAAACCAACAACAAAACCCCAAAGGGTTAGCCTTTGGAACTAGGACTCAAATCAACTCCTCCTCTCAATGAATGCCTTGATTACCATCCGGGGGCACGTGCCGGTCCTTACAATCCAAGGAATATTACAAGTTCTAAGATGGAACTCCTAATCTAGAGGGATTAACCCTAGATGAGGAGCAAAGCTCTCTTAAGTCTTAACAACGGGGCTAATCTCAATTAGGGTTTGGGTACGGGTATTTATAGTCCTAACTCGTAACCCTTGGAGGCTAAGCCATCTCATTACATGGGCCTCGGCCCGTTACTGTGTGCAAACAGTGCGCTCGGACATTCCGGGGTAACTTTTTCGGAATGTTCGGACGTCTTGATCAGTGGACGTCCGGAGGATTGGAGCTAACACTCCGGGCAGCAGTCGTTCGGAGATTACGGGGGTGACGTCCGGAATGTCCGGGTGTGGAGTCGGAACGCGCTACTCTTGGGTACCCATCCGGAGTATCCGGGGTTGGTGCCGGAGTGTCCGGACACCATCCCGAGAAGGGCTCTTCAGCTTGTGCATCCAGAGTGTCCGGGCCAGGACCTCCGGACTGTCCGGATGTGGAGTCCGAAGTGTCTGGACTGTCCGGATGTGTAGTCCGAAGTGTCCGGACTAGAATTTTTGGAATATCCGGATGTGTATTCTAGGCAGCCACTCGGGTCCTTCCTCCAATTGGCTTGCTCCATTCGGTTGGTCCTTCATACCTGAACAAGCATAGAGTCGAAGCATTAGGTAGCACACCATTCAAGCTCAAGTCAATTGGAGATGTATCAAGGAATAGATTCACCTCATGTTGTAAAGCCTCAGCTCGAGCTCTTGTCATTGGGACACTAGGTTTTAGAGGTGGACTTGAGTGACTTGAGTGAGTTGCAGAGTCTGAACCCTTGGTGCAGGTGATGTCCACATCATTCTCAGTATGTACAACCTACCTCCCTGGCTTTGTATGATGTTCATACTTATCAAAGGGCCTAAGCAACCTGGTAACGACATCGACGTGTATTTCCAACCGTTGATGGATGATCTATAAACACTGTGGAACACATGAGTGCAGGTATGGGATGCGGACAAAAGAGAATACTTCACTCTGCGGGCCATGCTGTTCTGCACAATCCAAGACTTTCCCGCTCTCGACAACACCTCCGGTCAGACGGTTAAAGGACACAAAGGTCTCAAGAATTACGGGAAAATCGTGTACATGGGTCACCGGCGGTTCCTGCCTATAAGGCACCGTTACCGGAGGTGGAAGTCACAGTTCAACGGGAGAGTGGAGAACGGTTCAAAACCAAGGCCATTAAGTGGTGCAGAGGTATTTGAGAAGGTTAGCGATGTGAATGTCGTGCTTGGAAAGGGTCAAAAAAAGACGGCCATTGATGAGTCCGCATTCTGGAAGAAGCGATCGGTGTTCTGGGACGTACCATACTGGAAGGATCTAGACGTCCGGCACTGCATCGATGTGATGCACATAAGAAGAATGTTTGTGATAGCATGCTGGTTCTACTGCTAAACATGAAAAACAAGACGAAGGATGGCGTCAAGGCCCGACTTGACATGGTTGATATGGGAATCAGGCCAGAGCTGGCGCCTGTACTTCTGCCTAACGGGAAGACATACATCCCCCTGCCTGTTATACTTTATCCAAGGCCGAGAGAACCGAGTTTTGCAAGTTCTTGCATGGCGTGAAGGTTCCGTCGGGTCACTCCGCCAACATCAAGAGGCTCGTCTCGATGCGGGACTTGAAACTAATCGGCATGAAGTCTCATGACTGTCATGTTATGATGACACAGATGCTCCCAATTGCAATCAGGAATATTCTGCCGCCTAACGTCCGGGAATCAATCAGCAACCTCTGCTTCTTCTTCTACAAGATTTCACATAAGGTGATGGATATGTTCGAACTAGATGATCTGGAGTTAGCGGTAGCGGAGACTGTTTATCAGCTAGAGATGTATTTCCCCCCGTCTTTCTTCGATATAATGGTGCATCTCATCGTCCACATAGTGCACGAAATCAAGATGTGCGGGCCCGTCTTCCTTCGGAGCATGTACCCGTTCGAAATATTCATGGAAACCTTGAAGCACTACATGCGAAACAGGTATTGACCGGAGGGAAGTATTGTCGAAGGTTACGCTGCAGAGGAGGTTGTCGAGTTCTGTGTTGACTACATGGAGTCGAACCAACCAATTGGCCTGCCACGCTCTCGGCACGAAGGCAGGCTTGATGGTATTGGGACCATCGGAAAGAAATCAATAACGACCGATCCAGCTGGTCACGCTCTCGCCCATTTCACGGTGCTGCAACACACGACCGCCGTTGCCCCGTACATGGATGAGCACTGGGCAAAGTTAAGGCAAGAGCATCCAAATAGAACCGATGCGTGGAGAATGAGAGAGCATAACAAAGAATTCAACAAGTGGTTCAAGGAGCATCTTCGTTTAGGTGCCTCTAGCGACATGCTAACCTGGTATGCGAAGGGCCCAACATTCGAAGTCGTCACTTGGCAAGGATATGACATTAACGGATATACATTCTACACGAGAGATCAAGATAAGAAAAGCATATTTCAAAATAGTGGGGTCTGCATAGAGGCTTCTGACATGAGCGGTAAACGAAGTTGGTACTACGGGTTCATCGAGGATATTTGGGAGTTGGACTATGTGTACTTCAATTTTCCATTATTCCAGTGCCGTTGGGTCAATTTGCAATCTACGAAGATCGATCTCCACGGCTTCACAACAGTAGACCTTGAACGTGTTGGATTCAAAGATGACCCATTCATTCTAGCCAATCAAGCTCACCAGGTGTTTTATGTGACCGACCCGGCAAAGAAGAATCTTCATATTGCCCTACAGGGTAAAAGGAAGATTGTCGGAGTTCAGGGCGTGGTGGATGAGGATGAATACAAGATCTTTGAAGACGCACCTCCGATGCAACATAGCATTAGAGACGTAATTACCGATGAACCTAATGAACCATGCTACGTACGTGAAGATCATAAAGAAGGGCTAGAGTTCGAAGAGGAAATGCCTCACAAGAAGAAAAGGACGAGGAAGCAGAGGCAATGAAATGATTTGAGAAGTGTTGATGTTGTTGGTTGAAACATGTAAGAAACATTTATGTGCAAATGTTGATATATATGAGATGCTTGTGTTGTTCATGTGCACATGCTATCAGTATTTTTGATGCTTGTGATGTTCAATTGTACTGTCGCCCGAAAGTTCAGAAAACAGAACTGAAAACTTGCCTTAAAAAATGTATCCGAGGCGGTTGGATCAACGGAACCGCCTCCTTTATTCCTAATCAGAGACGGTTAGACCGCGCTAACCGCCTCTGATTAGGAATAATTGGAGGCGGTTGGATCAACGTAACCGCCTCCTTTATGCTTATCCGAGGCGGTTAATTAGAGGCGGTTAGATCGACGGAACCGCCTCCTTTATTCCTATCCGAGACGGTTAGATCTATTTAACCGCCTCCGATAACTCCCTTATATCTACTCAAACTACCACCCTGCACCCATTAACTCGAACTGCCAAGCCCGAACACCCGACTACCTAGCGCCGCCGCCGTCGAGGTCCCCGTCGCCGTGCACCACCGCCTGCTCCACGTCGCCGAGCGCCATCCTCCTCCACGCCGCCTCCTCCCCATCGCACCGGCACCTCATCCCCGAGCACAGCCGCCTCCTCCCCGAGCGCTACGGCCGCCTCCTTCCCGACCACCGCCGCCTCCTCCCCGACCACCGGCGGCCTCTCCCCAAAGCACCGGCACCTCCCCGAGCACCGGCCTCCTCCTCCAACCGCAATGTGAGTGAAAATGGTCTCTACCCCAATTATGCACCGGTCTCTCCCCCAATTATGCATTGAACTTCAACAGATTAGGGTTGAAAGAAGACTTGTTAGATGAAAATGGTTGTCCAAACTCTAAAGGAAAAGGAATTTATCTTTGCTTTTGTTTTGTGACTTGTGAAATGATGCTAACACATGCAATGATCCTACTATTTTCTCCATTAAATTATTGATCATTCAGTTTAGAGTGAAACAAATGTATTGTTGCTGCTGAAATGTGATATTCTCATGGAACTCAATGATGGTAGACTTCTTCATCTTGTTTTTTGTTTTGGTAGATAGGGTTAGGAACCTATGGTGTGTGATGGTACTAAAGAATTCTCATAAGAAAAGAAACTAGTGTCTATGCTGAAAAAATAAAGATGTAGGCATCCAACTTGTTCCTTTTGTTTCTGTACTTAAGCATGTCTCAAAGGCTCAGAAGATTCAGGCCTCTAATTATAAAGAATTACATGACACTAATGTCTGGATAGTCCTTTACCTACCCAAAATATGTCCCTTATATATGGTAATTGGTAAACGCAAATGGACCTGTGCACTTGTTTAGAATGATTAGGTCTTATAATTTTGGAGCTAGTTTGTGAAGTGATATTTATTCCCTCCTAAAATCTTCACATATATTTGTATTGAAAATCAGCTTGAGATATATTTATTACTCTTGTTCTTTTGTTGGGTATGTTAGTGTGCAGATGTCCCATGTGCTTGCTAAAACTATGGCTCCCTTCTTTCGATCTAAATATTGCTCATGTTTAGCTACATCCAATAATTAAGCATCATGGATAATGTTACTTAGTCCAAGTTTGCTCATTTAGCTTCTGCCATTTGTTTCATTTGCTTCCTTATGTATCATAGTCTAAATACCGCACGTCCTTATGGAGACGAACTCCCCGCCGCCCTCCCCTACGGTCTCGCTGTCGGGGTCACCAAGACCGTCAACGTCGTCAGGAAAGGCTTCTCACAAAGCAAGGAAACCATCGGGGAGGCCGAAGGGTAGATGGGTAGTTGAGAGATTGGATCTGGTGACCGGAGTTCCTAAGCCGGAAGAAACCCAGAAGAAGTGGCGGACGTTATGTGGGGTGGTCGCCCGTTCTAGGGTTAGGATCACCCTTGCCGATTGGGGTGAGCTGACACGGGAGGAGCGGAGGTCCCTGTTTGACGAAGTGAAGGGCTCTTTCATGTACCCGAAAGAGGTTGAAGCCGATTTCTTCGGAGCTACCATATTGATGGCTGGGAAGTGCTGGAGGAATTTCAAGCACAGACTAGTGAGGGACTATCTCAAGCAAGAGAAGTCGCCTTGCCAGGCATACCCGGATATCTCCGAAGAAGATTGGGCGGAATTTTGCGCCATGAAGTCATCCGAAGAGTTCCTCGCAGATAGTCAGAAGGGGCAAGAGCTAGCCAGGAGGAACAAGCACCCGCATTACCTCGGCACCTTAGGGTACGTCGGTGCTAAGAAGAAGTGGGCACAGGAGGACGAGGAAGCGGAGAAGCACAGACAGTAGCCGGTGTTCTCGGATTTTAGTGACAGCCGCATCCGGGACTGGTGCAGGGTGAGGACGAAGGTGGATCCTCGTGGTCAATGCATGTGGAGAAACCCTGAGGACGAGGAGGTCTATCAGAGAATGGTGGGGCTGAATGAGCAGGCATCTCAAGGCTCGTTTGTGCCAAGTCGGGAGAAAGACATACTCTCTGAGGCCATCGGCACCAGGGAGCCCTATGGACGCACCAGGGATTTCGGTAATCTAGCAACATAGAGCAAAGCCTTCACCGGGGACACACAGGAGGCACGTCGGCAGAGGAAGAGAGCAAGAGCCGAGTGGATGAAAGCGGAGATATAGTCGTCCCTTGAGGCGCAATTTGAGGAAAGAATGAGGACGATGGAGGAGAGGCTTTCAGCACAGTACCTGCAAGACAGGGCGCCAGTCGCAATTAGCCCAAGTGCCCACCGCAGTAGCTGCGCCTCGGGTGCAAAGGATTGTTCTCCCGTCGACCAAATTGGGGGTCTGACGTGGTGCAAGATGCAGATACAGTTCGCTACGATGAACTTCTCAATGGATGCCGCGTACGGTCAGGTGTGGCCATCTGCTCCTGGAACGGTGATACACGGTGTCCCGTTAACGCTAGGCTTTGCACAAGTGCAGGTTGAGTCAATCAACCCGACCTTCGCTAACTTTCCGTTGCCGAACGCGCTAGAATCTGATGAGATGCAGACATTAAGCGACGCAGTCAGGTCATTCGTCCAGTGGCCAAAGAAGGACATAGTCCTCGAATCAGCACCAAGCGCACCGTCCGTTTCTCCATGCTCGCCAGATCAAGGGATGCTGAGGTTTTCACCGGTGGTTGCTCCATCTCTCCCGGAGGTTTCGAGGCAACTCGCCCTTCCTTAGCCAATGCCGACAGTGCCACATGTGGAGGTTACTCATCGTTCGCTACCCCCTCAACTCCCGGTAGTACCACTAGTGGAGAGCTCATGGCCAAGCCGTGTTCCAACGAAGAGTCAAGGGGCCACATCCAAGCTAAAAGTATACAGAGGCAAGAAGTCTGCTTTAAAACTGGCGGACGATGTGGAACATCCTTTAGCGGAGCTAGCTCGCCAGCACGTGCCGGGACAACCTATGCTGGACGCTGACGTGAACCTGGGCACAGCCTGCCGGAAGCTTCATGATCATTACCTCGAGATGTTGAACAGGTCGTTCCCAGATACAAGAGTCGGCCTCATGGTCTTCTTCAAGGAGGAGCATTTCAAGCACCGTAGCGGGATATATGTTTCCCGTGGAATTCACGGACATCTTCAACATGATGCACTTCCGTGAGCTGGACGCCAGTCTCATGAGATGCTTCACGCTGTAAGTCCTTACAACACAGCACCGTTTTGTTTTATTCTAGCTAACTGCCGGCAATATAACTTGTTCTTCTCCTATACTCAGATACATGCTTGATCTGAGCAAAAAAAGAAAGATGAAGAACTCTGTGGGGTTCGGCGACCCACATTTGATCTCGGCCCAAAGCATCGCGGCAAATAAGAACATGGTGCGGGATTACGTCCTGCATTTACTCCATGAGTACTCCACACGAGATCACATCCAGGTTGCCTATAACATCGGGTAAGCACATCCTTTGCAAATTCTCATGGTTCGACGGCTAAACATGTAAAACTTCGTATCGTATAACCAAGGGATATTGGATCCTCCTCATGATCGTGCCGAAATGGAATAAGGTATATTACCTTGATTCCATGAGGCGTATCATTGACGAGCGCAAGAAAGGGTACGTGGACATCATGCGTCTACTCGACGAGTGAGTACCAAAACTTTCGACTTTGTCCATGCCTATTCTTTCTTCTTCACAAAGGAAAAGACAGTTCGATGCTAATTGTTTTGAATCACCTAGAGCGTTTGACACGTACGTCAAACAAGGAGGGAGGCACAAGAAAGTCAAGGAAGGAGTGCCCGTCGAGTTATGCCATGACTCCAAGTTTAAGGTATTCCATAATGTCCTTGACTCCTAGAATTAATGCCATCATACTTCTGCCCTCTATACCTAATCGATATCCCTTTTGTAGTGCCGGCAACAACCTAAAGGGACCAACCTCTGTGGGTATTACATGTGTTTCCACATGCTAGCCCTTTGCTGCAACCCAAAGTACGGTGATCTAGCGGTACGAAACCATCGCCACTACTAATGTCTAGTGTTTAATCATGCTATTCGCCCTGAGTGTAAGCCTCATGTTTTCAGGGAGGGGTGAAAACCATGGCAATCAAACAATTGGAAGTTATGGACCTTGCCCAGATCCGGTCGTACATCGCTAGCTTCCTAAACAACGAGGTCATTAGTCCCAAGGACGCTTTAGTTTCCCGACGGCAAGCTACGAACTTAGGATTGCGATTAGTTAGATCATTATTTAGGTTTCTAGTTAGGTCATTAGTTACTTCATTAACGCCTACAATCAAACTTTGTAATTATCTATCCAACTTGTGGTTTCAAATGATAAGTGCACTTGATGTTTTTAAATGTCTTGTTCATTTTTCCTCTCACTGCTAATGTCACTGTTTTACAGATGAGACTTCTTTATCAACAGATATCGTGTATGGAGGCTTCGGCGAGTGGTTCTATTCATGTGAAGAACTTAAGAGAGGTCTAGTTTTTTTGAATTTGATCAATATCTTCGCTATGAATTGAGTATATGACTCAAGTGAACAAGTTTTGTAATATTTATTTGTATGCATATGTATGTGAATGTTTGTAGTTTATGTCTTGTGGTCGATGTGAGAATGAATGATTGAAGTGTGCTATATAAATCTGTTGTGCGTGCTGTGATTTGGATATATATATAAATTTGTTATGCGTGCTGTGATATATCATATATATGAACTGTCTGCTTTTTCAGGGAGGCTAGTAAATCAGGCAAAAGTGCTATATTTATACTAAAATGATATTCAAGAAGGTAAGGGAGCAGATCGTGAAATAATTAGAATGGGAAGTTGCATAGGTGACCCAGCAAGATGGTTTGGTTAGGTATGCAGTCCGTAGAAAAGGGAGCGAGCAGGTTAGATTTGATCTGAGGTGTGTCTTTGCCGGCTCGTCGCTGGGGAGTGTGAATTGCCATTGTCAAAAAATGGAGTGTGAGGAGATCCCATGCACACACATATTTTGTGTTTTGAAGTACCTTGGTGTGGACACCATTCCTTGTTGTTGTGTTTCACTAAGATGGACAATGCAAGCGAATGATGCATTCGAGTCTGAGAGGAATGCCAATACGCATGTTTGGTCCAAACAGATGGATCGTTACCGCTAGCTCCGCAACATGGCCAGTTTCGCTTTATTCAAAGCTTCAAAGAGCACAGACCTCCCGCAAGCAAGATGAAAAAAACCTAAAATGGCAAAGCCACTTCAACAAAAGAAAAATGAGGTGAGTTCTGATTTATCGCTGTAGCTCTATAAAGATACTGTGTACACAATTTCTCTAGTTCTACACTAGCACATCATTAGTACTTCAAAAAGTCCATCTAGTTCTGCACTAGCACATCATTAGTACTTCAAAAAATACATCTAGTTCTGCACTAGCATATCATTAAAATCATGACATGATTACAAAAAAGGGCCAGTCAGCCACTAAAATGGCTGGGGACAAACTGAAAAACCATGATGAATCTTATGGATGCTTACTCTATCTAAGTGCCTAAAGGGGTGTTCAGGTCAGGAATACCAACACATAACAGTGAAAGGACTGACAAGAGAAATCAGAAGAGCTCAATCTAGTCCACCTTACCTCCTTAACACGTAAGAACACACGACAGCATTGTGCTTTTCAATTCATGTGTATCCTGCCAACAAGAAGAGCTCACACACAAAATTAGCTCACTAGACATCCAATTGATACTAACTAGTTCTTAACAATTGGATCATAAATAAGCTTATCAAATGTTCGATTATCAGGGCAAGTTCTTATTTGATATGTGCTGAATGATATCTACAGCTCCACACAGAACACATGTCTAACAATACCATGAGCTACCAATAGCAAGTTTTGCTCCTCCCAAGCTACTTGTGAAGATCAACAAAATCATGATTTATAAACTAATGAACAAACAAAAGTAGATTAGTTGTTCATTTACACTTCTAGATTGCCATATTTCTACACACATTTAATTTCTGACATCCTTTTTTCCAATGTACAGGGTACCTAGGCTTGCTCATAGCAGGCCTATGCAAAATTTATTTCCACACTAAGAGACAATTTACGGGCTATGCTACAAGCAGTGGGGCTAGGCCACTTACTGAGGATAAACCCGATGAACATCTACCGTCACATGTACAGGTGGCTGGCTAACTGCTATGATGTAAAGGCTAAAGCCTTCATCGTTAATGGCTCAGCTCTCACGATCACAACTCAAGATGTAGAAAACCTTATGGGGTTGCCTTCCCAGGGAGAAGAATTCAAACAGCTGTTGAAACAAAAAAAAAGCTGAATTATTCACACAGTTGAAAGAGAATACAAGCACAACTATATCTTTTAGGAGCCTCACTAAAAGAATGAGTAACAAAGACATCTCTAGTATGGCATTTAAAAATGCTTTTGTGATGTACCTGGTTGGGATCCTGTTATGTCCAACCACACAGCCATACGACAACTCAAAATATTTATCCCTAGTTGAAAATATGAAAAAAGTAAGGTCCATCAATTGGGCAAAGCTGACCCTTGACTATCTTGTCGATAGCATCAAAAGTATATGTTAGGGAAAGCAAATCTTGAGGGGAACCTCCCTCTACTATAGGTTAACTTGCACTCGTATTTATATACCTATGTGCTAAATGTGACATTTTCTAATTCTAGTTTGACTACATGTTGTAGCTATGGTACTGGGAAAAGCTACTGGTTGACCATCTGGATGAGACAATTGATTACAATGAGAGAAACATATCACATATGCAATACTGGACTGAAGACAAAGCACGCACGTGGACAAGATTGATGACATGGCAGAATTCAGAGTAGGAAAAGTAAGTACAATACTTGTTGTTTTTTCCATCTTTTAAATTACTTCCTTAGTGTTCTTAATAGGTAATTTATCTATCAATGCTAACAAATTGTTCACACCTGTATCAGATCGTTCATGACATCATGCGGCCTTCTAGGCAAAATAAATTGTGTGAATCTGCATCACTATACTAGGATAAGGATAAGCCTAAGACGGATTTAGTGGTAATGTATTATTGTCTTGTTTCACAAATTATGATGCACTTACTGACCATCTTGCATCTTATTCCTCGTACCATGAAGATCAACGGCAAGCTTGACCGACTTTCAACAATGGGGATAGAGGGTAGAGGTCTGCAACAACGACAAGAAATAGAGATTCTAGAAAGGTTTGGGAGCATCGACGTGGTCATCGACCAAATTCTCTATCTAGTCAAAGATACATGTATATCCTTGGGGGAACTAATGTCAGATTTCAATGTAAGTATCATTAATTTATTGTGAGAATGCATGGCATTATATATTCTGGACCATTAATAAGCTACTCTGCAGGACGCTCGGTTTGGGATATTTCGCTTACCAAAACAAAATGACCAGACAAACAACACTAAGCCAACCTTCCACCGTGACTTGTAACAAGAATTTGAGGTAAGTGTAGATACTGATGTAGTTGAAATTAGTATAAATTCATCAGTTTATCTAACTGCTATACCCTCCATATTATATTGCAGTGCGAGTGACAACAATCTGGTCACAAGCAGAAGCAAGAAAAGCAGAAATTGCAGTACCAATTTGATGATGACGAATCATCAATCAGCGGGTGGGTACGGGGCCCAAAAGGGAGGAAAACTACATCCTCCTTTAATAAGAAAGATGATTTCCTCTTCTATGATAAACTGAAGAGCATGGCAGAAAAGGCAGAGTTGGAAAAGGTCTGCACCTCACCAAATAAGGTATGCACCGGGCCATAAAGGGAAGAGGAGGAGTTCATGGAGAACATAAACTCCTCACCAAATGAGAAAGCTCTGATTCAATTGAAGATGTCGTTGTACTTCAAAAGCACCTACAGTGCCTCACGGATGACCACTTGCTAGAAGATAAAGACAAATACTTGGGAAATGGAGTAAGTGCATACAAAAACATTTACATTCGTTTGCAGATCAAAATGCTAAATGCTAACTGTCTTGTTCTTATGTGCAAATTTAGGTCATGGATGTTTTCATTCAATCCCTCAGCCCTAATAACCCCAAAGACATAAGAGAGGATGGAAGCGTCATTATTGAAAGGTCATTAAATACCAAGCTGCTAGAGAGGGATGGCAAACACCCTCGCTGCACAGAAGACATTTGCCAAGGCTGTTTTGGCACAACAAAGGGAATCAACAACCTTAGTCATGAAATGGTAAAATGTACTATCCTATGCAAACTAATAGCTTGTATATCTATCTATGTCAAAGATTAATGATTGTTTGCTATAGATATTTCTACCCATGAATATCCTGCAGTCACATTGGTACTTGGCGGTCATCAACACCAAAAAGCGCCTGATCCAAGTGCTTGACTCATTGTATCGAAGTGGCGAACCACGCTCCGAGTTGCAATATGCGTTGAGCTTACAAAATGTTGTTAATTTTATCTGTTGTAAGAATAGTGTTAGTTACATAACTGATGTTCATGTTTCATTTTGTGCTAACTATGTATTTATGAGCCAATAGTTAATGGGGATGGAAGGACACACAAAGCTTGCGTTAGGACAAGGAGGTGCACAAATTAGTACCTGGCAAGAGCAAAATTATGACATCACATCGTGGGTGATCAAAATAATACATGATATACCAACACAAAGAGACGGGTATGTTAGGCAGATTTCAAGTTTAGTTTTGGTAATTAAAATGATGCTAACGAGTACCTACATGTTTACATAGCACATCTTGTGGACTTTTTGTGCTAAAGAACATCCAAAACTGGATGGGTTCCAGATTATCTGAAAACTACAAACATGTACATTACACAAGCTCATTTAACCCTTACAAGAATGCTACTAGTTATGTCCGCAGCAACACTAACTTCCTCCTTGGCAAGCTGACATCTACGCGTTCAAACGGAAATTACCGGTTGACCTACTCAACTCTCCCCTCAAAAAGGTTCGCGGAGGGCCAAAGAAACACACTTAAATATGATGTGCATCTGAAGTTTGAGTCCGTACCAGATTGGTACTTATTTAAGGTCACACCTCGTTGGTACTTATGGATCTATCTATGTCAGACTGAATGAAGTTAGCACATTATCCAAGTCAGATATTATTGTAATTTTTCACTTATTAGCTTGTCTTAATGGTTCTGGTAAAGTTGTTCACTATATCTTACAAGCGAAATGGGTATACTACCAAGTGTTCATAGCTTTTGTTTATCAGATTTAAGAGCATGCTATTAGTCTGACTGGTGAAACATTAAATATATGAGAAGTACTTCCTTCCAAATAAAGAGGAAATTGCTAAAATGAATGAAGTGCTTCTTCTAGAAGAACTAATGAACGGCTTCTTTTTTTCTTCATCCTGATACGCCACTTCCTCAGAATTATTATCCCTGTGAATTTGAAATTATGAATTTGCATCTTAAAACGATCAAACAAAACCATTTACCTAACATACGTGCTTTCATGATTCCAAGAAATACACTTACTCCTTCATGCACTTTGCAGCCTCCAAAAATTCTAACTGGCTAGACTTTGTTAATTCTAAAAAATATAGTATCATTCAGTTCATGTATATATCATTGTAATAACAAAACACCTCAGAACATATACGCTTCAACTAAAATGTGAAAAATCCAACAGAAGAACGAAATGAACATGACCTTGTGCAAAAGCTGTCAAGTCTGAACAACAAGTAATAACACTAACGAATGTGCCTACGTATGTGACATTCCTCACGGGCATTTTGCAACATTCCTCAGGGCATTTCGTCGAACAACTTCTATGCGCTTCTGAGGTCACTATTCTTGTTCGTGGTGAAGCCATCAACGGCAGCGCTGAAGGAGGCGGTGAAGGCCTAGAAATGGAGAAGCAGGAGGGTTCAACAGGCCCGGAAGAGCATGTTGACCTCAGGGAATAGCTGGCCGCGACGGTGCCCGTGGAGGATGTCGTGTAGGCTGGGTGAAGGGTTGTGTGAGAGCGCCCCGGAGCTCAACAATGGAGAGGTGGCCATGGCACGTGACCAAGAATGCGGCCTCCTGTAGCATGTCGCTGCAGGTGCTGTACCTGGCCCCATCGTGCGAGCACGGGAGGGCCTTCTTGATGGCGACAGTCTCGCCGGTGGTGCATTGAACACCAGCATCTTACAGCACGGTGATGTCGCCATGCATCTTCCGCACCTACGCCTCCCACTGGTTTCGAAGCAGCTTCATCTGCGCCGTCACCATTCTCGTTGTGGAGCCACACAGCAGTGAGGACAGCGCCTGCCAGCCTCCGCAGCACGTGTGTTGGTGACCGGGACTCGCCGCTATGACTCCATGTCATCCGTGGGCGGGGCGAGGCGGGAAGCCGAGGGACGGGAGAAGCACTGCCGTGGCTCGAGGGAGCGACGCCACCGGATCTCCTGCCGCCCTCTCAGGGGTTAGGGATACAGTGTGGTCCTTGGGCCTTGCTACCTTTTGCATTTTTCGAATTTACCCTCTCAGCTGTAAGATTTGTTGTAAACTCTACCAATTTTAACCCTAGAACCAATATTACTATTCTGTATTTGTATAGAATAACATGGACCATTAGATCCACTAAAATAGACGACTCAAATTGATTTGGGGTACTGTAAAAGTCCTCTAGAAATAAAACCAGCTCCTGACAACCAGAAATTATCTTAGTTAGCACTACTAATCGTTGGCGTCATGGAAATATATTTGATTTCTATGGTTTCATATGCAAATTGGCATATTATGTTATTAACAATAACAATACAAGATTACTGGACTGGGATAAACAAAATATAGGATCTGAGCTCAACGATGTTACAGAGAATTCAGCCTATGCCTTCCAAAACAATATTACTACAATGCACTAATGCAGTAGTAACGACTTCAGACTTCTGATAGAGCAAAGATCACAAATCGAAACAATGGAAAACAAGATAACAAAAGAATTTTGGTTCAGTATAGAGGGGAATTTTGTATCTTCAAAACTAGCAGAAAGGGGTAATGCTGGACATCTATCCTACATGTGCAGGTAGTCTTATCAGAGTACCTAGGCTGTAGCATGAGATCCCAAGTTGATCGGCTTGTGCTGCTGCAGCGATCAACTTATCCAAAGAAGTCTATGCGAAAGCCCACATCAGACAAATGATCTCTTAATAATTTGAAAGACCTTCTCACTATGTCTAAAGCTTGCTGTGTTAGAAAATATTATGATTCAGGAAATCACTTTAAAATGGCGAAGCATAAGTGCCTGAGGCAAAAAACAAAAAAGGGCAATCCCATCCATGTATCAGATGAGATCCAATCTGTTTACGAAAGCAAGAACAGAACTGTTTTAGGTTGAATGTATGCATTGTCAAATGACACTACTATAGACCAGGGTTTCCTGGACCCCAGATCTTAGCCAGTGCAAGCAACACCGACAGTAAGAACTCAAGTCTCAGTTGGTTGGTGTGAAAAAACCGACTGAAAAGAATGAACTGGCTGAGATAATATCTAACCTCAGCCGGTTCAGAGTGGAAAATCGACTGTGATAGTATTACAGTCGGTTTGTCCAGTAAAACCGGCTGAGGTAAGTGAACTTTTACAGCCGGTTCCCTTTTCCCAATCGGCTGAGATAACTTTGAGATGGTTGTTTCGCTGGAACTGACTTAGATGATGCTGTTCGACATCCATAAATGTTGTCCGAAGTTGCCAGCTGAGCCTTGAATACAGGTGTCCATTGTTTGGTACACTTGATATAGGTTGGTTGGGTGGTGTTGCCAAAATTTATGGTAATTTTTATACAATTTTGTGGCACATAATATTTTGATAGTTCTTGCTCAATTTAATAAAATTTGCATGTTGTTATAGATGGATCGACGGTAGATGTACGCTGAGAATCGTGCTAGCAATGAGTACATCGATGGCATCTCGGCATTCTTACGAGTAGCCGAACAGTATAGTTTGAACACAGGGGAGACGTGGATCAGCTGTCCATGCTGTCATTGTGAAAATTTGAAGAGCTTCACAAACCTTGCACAGATCCAAGCACATTTGATCAGGATAGGATTCATGAAGGGGTATGCATGTTGGACCAGCCACGGTGAAGATCAGATTATAGAGGAAGGTCTGGCAAACATGGATGAAGGCAACGACGTAGCTCATACTGTCAATAGCACACCTATTGAGCAGACGCGTGATGACGTATGTGTGTCACAAGAGGACGCGTCGCAAGATGACACATCGTTGCATGAGGACAACGAGTTAGATCAGACGATCCGAGATGTCAAAGAAAACTGTGAGAATGATCGGGAGTACAGGAAATTTGTCTGCTTATTGGAAGACTTGGAGAAACCAATCTACCCTGGCTGTAAGTTCACAAAGTTATCGGGCGTTCTGGAACTGCTAAAACTAAAGGCTAGTAGCGGATGGACCGATAAGAGCTTCTCGTCGCTCCTAACATTGTTAGGGGACATGCTTTCAAAGGGAACCAGATGCTGAAAACTACATACAGAGCTAAGAAGGTTCTTTGCCCTTTGGGAATGGAGGTAGAGAAAATACATGCCTGTAGGAATGACTGTATCTTGTACCGTAAAGAGTACGTGAATTTGCGGGCATGTCCGGTGTGCAAAGCTTCATGATATAAGCGTAAGATCGACGGTGATGATGTCGGGGAAAGCATAGAGGTGAGGAAGGGGACTCATGTTAAGGTTGCCTCGTACTTGCCCATAATTTCTGTTTGAAGTGCTTATTTGCGAACCCGAAGGAGGCCAAACTGATGCGTTGGCACACAGATGAGCGTACAGATGATGGAATGTTGAGACACCCAGCAGATTCTTTACAGTGGAAAAATATTGGCAGGAGGTATGTTATGTTCGGCGAAGAGGTGAGGAATGTAAGGTTTGGGCTGAGCACTGATGGAATGAACACATTCGGCAACATGAGTAGCTGACACAGCACTTGGCCCATGAATCTATGCATGTATAACCTTCCACCTTGGTTGTGTATGAAGAGGAAGTACATCATGATGGCAATACTTATCCAAAGTCCGAAACAACCCGGTAATGACATTTGTGTGTACTTTGCCCCATTAGTGGATGATTTCACGCTTCTTTGGGATGAAGGCGTAAGGGTATGGGACACACACCTAAAGGAAAACTTCAGGTTACACTGCATTAATTACCATCAATGATTATCCAGCCAACGGTAACTGTTCGGGGCAAACTATTAAAGGGAGCAATGCATGTGTTCAATGCCTTGTTGATACAGCAAGCAGGTGGCTAAAACACTCTAAGAAAATGGTGTACATGCGTCATCGTAGGTTCCTTATAAGGGATCACCGTTACCGCAGGATGAGACATGAATTCGATGGAACCATCGAGAAAGGCTCAGCTCCACATATTTTTAGCAGCACCGAGATCCACAATCAGGTTAAAGACCTAAAAGTCGAGGGGATGTTTAAAAGACGAGGTACAAAGAAGAAAATGAAGCCCGTTCAGAAGCTCATCTAGAAGAAGAGGTCAATATTCTGGAACCTCTCTTACTGGAAGCATCTAGAAGTCTGTCACAGCATCAATGTGACGCACGTAGAGAAGAATGTGTGCGATAGCATAATGGGTCTCTTATTGAACATGCTTGAAAAAACAAAAGATGGTCTGAATGCACGGCTAGACATGGAAGATATTGGAATCTGACCAGAGTTAAGACCGCAGAAAATAGCAAACGAAAAGACGTTCCTTCCACCTGCTTGTTATACCCTTTCCAAGCCAGAGAAGACTAAGTTATGTGATTGCTTGCATGATACCAAGGTTCCATCCGGCTACTCCGCCAACATCAAGAGACTTGTTTCCATGGAAGATCTAAAATTAATTAGCATGAAGTCACATAATTGCCATGTGCTTATGACATAGATGCTCCCGGTTGCAATTAGGAATATTCTTCCACCAAACGTGCAGCGGACTCTCACGAAGTTGTGTGGTTTCTTTAGCACACTTTGGAAGAAGGTCATTAGTCTTGAAGAACTAGATGGCCTGCAAGATGGGGTGGTGAAGACTCTATGCGAGCTCGAGATGTTTTTTCCTCCGTCATTCTTTGATGTCATGGTTCATCTCATAGTCGACCTAGTGCACAAAGTTAGGATGTGCAGCCCTGTGTTTCCTCGCAGCATGTACCCATTCGAACGCTACATGAGAATTCTGAAACACTATGTTCAGAATCGATCCCACCTTGAGGGCAGTATCATCGAAGGCTACGCAACAGAAGAGGTCACTGAGTTCTATGTTAATTACGTGTCCCATCTTCAACCAGTAGGCGTGCCTCGATCTCGCCATGAGGGCAGGCTGCTCGGTGTAGGGACCATTGGAAGGAAAGTGATCGATCCTGTTTAGACTGAGTATATTCAAGCCCATATTCAAGCCCATTTAATTGTTTTGTAGCACATGGCCATTGTTTCACCATATATGAATAAATACAAGGACATTCTACGTCAACAAAATCCGACTCGTGCAAATGACTGGGTCATAAAACATCACAATGTAGAGTTCAATGAATGTTTCAAAGAGCGATTCCGTGTACTCCCATCAAGTGGTGCATTGTCATATTTAGCTAGAGGCCCAGCATGGTCGGTCATCACATGGAAAGGGTATGAAATCAATGGATACACCTTTTACACAAAAGAACAAGATATGAAAAGCACGGTGCAGAATAGCGGTGTCTATGTAGAAGCCCTCGAAACAGATGGCAAGAAACAACTATACTACGGGTACATAGATAAGATTTGGGAACTTGACTACGGCGAAAATTTTAAAATCTCATTGTTTCGTTGCCGCTGGGTCAATAAGAAACAAGTGACACCTGACGACAAAGGCCATACCACTGTGAACCTTGAACATGTCGCGTACAAAAACGAATCTTTTATCCTCGCTCAACTAGTTCATCAAGTCTTCTACATTACCGATCCATCCAACAAGAAGTGGCACGTAGTTATGCCCTCAAAAAGGAGTATTGTCGGAGTTGAACATGTGGTGGATGAGGAAGATTATAACAAAAACGATGAGTTCCCAGCCCCTGATGATGGAACAAGGGTCGAAGATGAATTGCAACATGATCCTGCTTCGTATAAACGAAGTGATCATCAAGAAGAAATTATTTTGTAACATAACTTCGGATATTAATGATATATGGTACTATTTCCTATGATTTAGAATAATCGTCTATGTTCTATGACGTTAATACAAAAAAATAACTGATCTACAAAGAAAAGAACTTCAATACAAAGAAAATAACTTAAATAAAAAATAACTGATCTACAAAGAAAAGAACTTCAATACAAAGAAAATAACTTAAATAAAAAAATAACTGATCTACAAAGAAAATAACTTAAATACAAATAAAATAACTTAAATAAAAAACAACTTATCTACAAAGAAAATAACTTAAATATAAATAAAATAACTTAAAAAAACTGATCTACAAAGAAAAGAACTTCAATACAAAGAAAATAACCTAAATAAAAAAATAACTTTAGGGTTTAGGGTTTAGGGTTAGAGTTTAGGGTTCCTCTAGAGCGCCGACTGGGTAAACATATTACAATCGGTTTCAGGCGACCAAACCAACTGAGATAGTATGTTATCTCAGACGGTTGCATCTCCCAAACCGACTGAGATAGTACATTATCTCAGTCGGTTGCCTTTCCCGACCGACTGAGATAGTACATTATCTCAGTCGGTTTCCTTGCCTAAACCAACTGAGATAGAACATTATCTCAGTCGGTTCGGCAAACCGACTAAGATAGCATATTATCCGACTCCCAGTCGGTTATGTGGTCCGAACCGACTGAGATAGAATATTATCTCAATCGGTTTTTTTGACCGAACCGACTGTAGTATATTTTCTCAGTCGGTTTCTCGGGGTTAACCGGCTGTGATGACTTTGGTTAATAAAAGATTCATCTCCCTCATCTGGAACTTCATGAAGTTTTTGACTCCCGCCTTTTTCGCAGGACCCGCCGCCGCCTCTAACTGCCGTTGCTCCAGCCGCCTCAATTGCCGCCCCTCCAAGATGGCCTCCCTGACACGTCGGACGAAGTCCCCAAGCCGCCGAGCAGCCGCCACCTCCGTCGCCCGAGCCGCCGCCACCTCCTCCCCGGTCTAGCACACAAGGTACATTACTCTAGCTTAGATGTATTGGGCTTCATATTGGTCGAGTGGAAGTCTTAGTCTTTTTAGGTTGATGGGAGTCTTAGTTTAGATGTTGCTTACTGTGTTAATGTACTGTGACAATTTCAAGTTGCATGTTCCTTATTGAGCTCTTATGTCAAACAGAAGACCCTGATCGTATATGTTGAGAAGTCATTGAAGTACTTGTTCATGGAGTCTTATTGATTACTTCTGGTTTACCTATTTTAAACTCATGTAACCTTTCCTCTGAAATTATGGATTCTCCATGATCTTCTCTTGTACTTCTCATATTCTTTGACAAAAGTACCAGTTCTTATTGCCCATCATTGCAAAGATTCCTGGTAATTCCAATGGCAGACAGAACTGATTGAGTAACAACTGACAAGTAAGTGAAAAGGGGAGCAAGAAACCAAATTGTACTCCCATACTTTACCTCTTCTTTCCATATTGGCAACCAGGAATGTTTTTCAGTAAATACTACAGATGTACTCCAACAAATAAATTGGGAATACAGCAGTCCCATTCAGTTCAGCCTCCATTTTTCCTTTGTGAGAAGGAAACTTGTGCGTTCCCAATACTTCCTCCATGGCCTCTCTAAAACTTCTCTGAAATGTTTGTGAAATAGTAAGAAATATACATAACCACAAATGAACACCATTAGTGGTTTATTACACAAAAGGTTTGATGTCGTAGGATTTTGCTTAGTGACATGCTTCCAAATCTCAAAATAGACAAGATCTAAGTCCTCAGGGGCTCATCCATGTGCAACTCCCAAATAAAGTCCTGAATCAAACGGATCAAAACCGACTGATATAAATCCAGCTGACGCACAAGTGTACAGACGTTTGGTGAGATATAAATCCCGCCTTAGTCGTTCTAACAGCTTGTCAATTATACCAATTGTAGTAACAAATAATTCTGGCTTTTGCAGCTGGAGTTCGATGCGTCATCCCAGGCTGGCACCTTCGTAGGAGATGTGCTCGAAGAGGGCTTGGGAAACCCCAAGCATCCAGGTCGCACAAGGGGTGTAGGTTCCCTCATTCCTCATAGGTATGGACTCTCCCAGGCTTTTGGAGGCGAAGTGCGAACGCAAAAGGGCGAGGAAAGCCACTGAAGAACAACGCAGCGCGAAGAGTTCAAGCAAGAGATACTTCGGGACTTAAGAGTGGAGTGGATTCTAACTCCGCGACAAGAACAACCAGTTGCTGCCAGCCCTGGGGCTCAACGCAGTAGCTACGCGTCGATTGACCTCCCTACTCACCAGGAAGATACAATTTCTACCTTCCCCTGTGATGAGATCGAGGTATTCTTAATATACCTTGAAAAATTATTCCACATAAGATTGTTTGTAGCCTCTTGGCTAAAACGCGTTCTTTGATGTAGGCTCCCACGAGATGCACAATTCAAGTTAGGTTAGTGGGCATGGATGATCTCGTGGATGCCGCTTGGGGGCTAGTGTTCCTAATAACGGGAGAGCGGAGGATACATAACGTCCCCCTAGACCCTATGAACGCGAAGGTGAGCATCGAAGGGGTTAACGACACTTTCAGCAAGCTGAAGCTCCCGATTCCACCAAACAACAAGATCTTAAATCTAAGTCAAGCCAAAGGGACATTCATCCAGTGGCCCAAGAAGGACATCTCTCTCGATGCGTCGCGACCGACTAAGAAGGTTTCGCCGCGACCAGCAGATGAACCAGTGGAGCCTTTGACGTTCTCGCCTCTTGTGGGGTAGCGGCACTGTCACCGAGACAGCTTGAGCTGACAACACAACAATCGCTGAAGAGGTCTCCCAAGGTGGCATCACCGAAGCATGGCAAGGGAAAGGACTTGATGAAGGTAGCTGCTAGTCGAGAAATGACCATCGAAGAAATACAGGCGATATATGAAGCTGGAGGGAGTCTCCTAGCGCTCCGACTGTCCCGACATACAAGGCCGGGAAGCCGATGGTCAAGAATCATAGAAAGATGATATCTGAACTTGGCTGGGCTTGCGCTACGTTGCACAACCATTACTTGGCCAATTTTAAGAAACCCAAGCATCAGCGGAGCGATAGCATCATTGGCAGGTTCGGACGTGAGCACTTCCTCCATGATAAGGGTCGACTGTTCGTCGTGACTTGGGAGGACTTGTTCCTTATGTACAACCTAAGCGCCTTGGACGCGGGCCTTGTGATGTGTGCTACGTGCTCTATGCCCTTAGGTGGGCTTTAAGGCCCAAGTGGAGAGGGGTATGCCCCTTCCACTATAAATAGGAGATGGTGGGTTTATAAAACCCTAACTTTTGGACAATCCTTTGTAAGAGCTGCTCAAGAGACCTTTGGTCTCAGTGGAGAGGTTTATAAACATCAAGAAAATCAATACAATAAGAGTTTCAAGAAGAGAGTATGTGTTCTTGAGATTCTCCCTCTCTCTCTTTCTCTCTCTTTTGGATTTTCATTTTCTTGCCTCTGTCTTTTGAGATCTCTTGGATATGGCAAGTTAGTGATGAAAGATCATGTTCATGTTAATTTCATCCTAGCATACCCGAAGAATCTCTCATTTTCATTTTGATCTCAGATCTATATTGGAGAAAAGTCAAGTCTTTGGGGTTTTCAAGTTTGATACTTTTTGAGGATCCAATCTTGTTTTATCGGGCTTGGAATATATTGCTAGGATATGTGAGATAATTTTGTGTTAATTCCTTATCAACATACCTCACCAGGCCCTAGGAATCAAGGATTTGATTTTTGCTCATCTTATTAGCTAGGGCTGGTTTTTAAAGTCAGAAAATAGCAGATAGTAGATTGAAATTTTCTCTTAGCATAGACAAGATTTTGACATAATTCAATTGGAATAGCTTTGTAAATCTCTAGTCTACCACTGTGCAAAATTTCGTCCAATTCTGTTGGGTAGATCAAAATTTGCAAACATTTTTCCGAGCAACAGTCTGCTGTTTTTGTCAATATAGGAAGCTCCGACTTTCTCAATCCGGAAGTTCCGACCCGGAAGTCGAAAGTTCTGATTTTTTCAGAGGTTTCAGAAATAGGGTTACTTCGGCATTTCCGGTAAGGTCGGAACTTCTGATATTTCTACTCTGGAACTTCCAATCTATTTGGTTTTGGCTCCACTGATTTTGATTGCTTTTGTCAATGGTTTTCCACTGCATTCTCTTATTTGAGTACATTGCATTGTGTTCTTGTTTTCAGAAGAAAATTTTAAAATTTACATTCACCCCCTCTGTAGGAAGCCATTGATCCAACAAGTGGTATCAGAGTCTGGTCTCGCTTGTCTATAAGTTTTGACCGGCTTTGCAAGCCATGGCTTCACATGGGTACTCGACTCGTCCTCCTATCTTCAATGGAACAGACTAGGAATTTTGGAAAAATTGAATGAGAATTTTTATCCAGTTTGAGGGGCTTACTATTTGGCAAATCATTGAAAGAGATTTTGCTCCTCTTGAGGTAGTGACGACTGCAAATTTGATTGATGTTGAAAACAATTGCAAGGCCATTAACTACTTGTTGTCTGGGTTAGATAGAAAGGAGCATGAGAGGGTTGCTCATCTTGATACTGCTCACAAGATTTGGTCGACCTTGATCACTTATCATGAGGGGTCCAACCAAGTCAAGATTGCAAGAGCGGATCAATTCAAAATAGAATACAATCGCTTTGAGCAACGCCTTGGTGAGACAATAGCTAAGCTTTTTGCTAGGTTTGAGAAGATTGTGAACAAGCTTAGAAGTGTTGGGTTACCTATTCAGATGCGGAGATGGCTAGACATATATTGAATACCCTAGAGCCTGCTTATGAGGTTAGAAAGATAGCCATCTAAGAATCCGCCAATTTGGGTACTCTCACACTTGATTTACTCTTCTCGAAGCTCTAAACTCATGAGATCACTTCTGAGAACCTATCAAAAGAAAAATCTCTTGCTTTGGTTGGGAACACGATTTTGGATCCTTCAAGGCTGATCTCTTCTTGTGGGAGTTCTGAAGTCTCAAGTGCGTGTCTTGTCTCGGGATCTTTGGGTTTGTCTCTTGCAGCTTTGTCTTCTCTATCCAATGATCAACTTGAATCTCTTCCCGAGGATGAGCTCGCGTTATTTGCAAGACGCTTCTCTAGGGCATATAAGAATGTGAAAAATAGGAGAAGAAAGACCTCGGACATCATTTGCTATAGATGTGGTGAGAAAGGCCATATCCGATCCGAGTGTCCCAATCCTAATGAGAGAAACACGTTTGCTTCTAAGTTTTAGGACAAAAGAAGGAACAAGTTCGAATCCAAGTCCGAGATGCAAGTGGCCGAGAAGAACCTTCGTCGGGCTCTCGTCACCTTTGAAGGTGGTGATGTGAGCATCGATTCTTCTTCTACTTCCTCTTTAAGCGAGGATGAACCGGAGTCACCCAAGCACAAAAAGAAGGGCAAGAAAAAGGTGGAGTATGGCTTCACAGGCATGTGCTTCATGGTTTGGAATAAAGAGGAAGTGAGGATGATTTTGAGAGTGAGGTAAGCTACACCTTCAATGAATTTAGTGTCATGCATGAGAAGCTTCAAGATATGTTTGATTTGCAAAATGACACTTTGTTTGTCTCTATTAAGAAGTCTAAGGATCTCTCTACGCAAGTAGATTCACTTACACTAGAACTTGCTAAGCTTAAGAGTAATGATAATGAGTGTGCAAGTTGTGATGTTTTACATAAGGAATTTCTTGAAACTAAAGATGCTCTTGCTAGTGTAAATGAATTGCTTGAATCATTTAGAATTATATTAGATAAACTTAAGTTGAGCCCTTACTCCTTTTGTGCTTCTAAGGATAGTGATTTAGACTTGCTTAAGAAAGAACTTGTAATGCTCAAATCCTCTCATGCTAGCTTGCCTTGTTTAGGATCTCTTGGATGTCCCTCTTGCATAGCACCTCTCAATGAATTGAATGAAATAAAATTGTGGTTTGCTTTAGGTTTCATGATGCACATCTTAGTCATTCAAGAACTCATGGTATACAAGGACAATCTAGCCAAAATAAAAACTGTTTATCTTGTTGGTTACATTGTTTACTCATCTCGTGCTAAGAAACTTAAAAATGCTAAGAAATAACTTGCTAGTACTAGTTCTAAGAGCACTCAAGAACCTTCTCCATGTTTAAAATGCAAATACTTGGAAGGTAGAAATAGAGAAGTGAATCAAACTGCTATAGAGATGAGGAGGCCTGCTTATAATAAATGCTCAGATCTAGAAGAAGAAAATCAGGACTTAGGTAAACACATCACTGAGCTTTACAGAAAACTCACTTTGGCTAATGCTACTACTTTTAAGCTACCGGTTGATGCCTCACTTGTTACTCTCTCTTCCTACACTTTTTGCCATGAACTTGAGAATGATATCTCTATTATGCATGCTGCAGCTAAAACTTGTAGTGTGGCTTATGTGTCATGTGAGTCCTAAAAACTTGAACTAGGAGCCTACAAAGAAAAATATGAGAAGACTGTTAGTGTGTCAGCTTCAGGAGCTTGTTTCACTTGTGCTCTTTTCCTTAGGGAGTTTTTTTTACGGATTCGGAAGCTGTTCTGTGGTATATTAGCACATTTTGTGTCTATTTTGGATAATTCTCAAAGCTTGCTAAAAATTAAAAAATTAAAAATTTCCATTCCACGTCATGCATACATGCTTATACTTGATATTCATACACTGCATAGTCAAAGGGGGAGGCGTCAAGTCCCTTGATGACTATAGTGCCAAAGGGGGAGAGAAAGTTCATCATAATTTTGGCATATCCTTGCAAGATAGGCATGTGTGTACATTTAGTTTTGAGTAGAAATCAAATGCATAAGATCTATAGGAGTGAGGGGGAGTTCTAGAGACATTATTTTTGCCTCCACTTACCAAGTGTGAATTCTTGCAACATGTTTTTTTCCAAAAATTTCCAAACCAACTCCAATTTGATTGATTTAGATGTTGGCAATATATTCATCAAGGGGGAGATTGTAGAACCTAGAGGGAGTTGTACTGCTTCTCTAGGTTTCAGATGATGAATACTTTGCCACAGAGTTTGTTTTCGGAGTTCAATGTTAGGTTGTAAGAATTCAGCGTTCATGTTTGAAATGTGTATATCGGATGTTTCGGTATTCTGATCGGAACTTCTGATGTATTTCAGAAGATCCGATCTCGACTATGTTTTTAGCGCTGTGGAAAAACCAGAGGCTCCGGTTTAATGGTCGGTAATTCTGTTGTGTTTCGGAAGTTCTATGATTCGAAGTCGAAATTCCCAAATTTGAAGTCGGAGGCTCCAACTTCCATTTCTGGAGGCTCCGAGTTCAGGTTCTGGACTTGGCTTCAGTTAATGTCTGGTGGATTTCCAGATCATGTCTGTGGAGTCAAAATTGAACTCGGAGGCTCCGACCTTCAATTCCAGAGGCTCCGAGTTCAGGTTCTAGACTCGGCTTCAGTAAATGTCTGGTGGATTTCCAGATCATGTTTGTGGAGTCAAAATTGAAGTCGGAGGCTCCGACCTTCAGTTCCGAAGGGACCAAATTCAATCTCTAGACTCAGCCCTCAGACCGCGAGTGTGAGAATCGGAGGTTCTGATCTAGGAACTGGACGTTCCGATAGTGAAAACTTTTTGACCACGAGTTCTTTCTGATGAATTAGAGTTTGGTCAATTTGTCTAGTAAAAATTGATGGAATTGTTTTCTCGACTAACTTGGGTCAAGTAGAAAACTTGTGCTCGCAACCGGTTTGCTTGTCTACTAGTGTGCAAGGTTAATGAGTGCGACAGTGGTTCGGTCACAAGGATTGGCATGGCGCTTGGAGGGTGGAGATGCGATCAAGGTGGTGGCGACGACATCAGGCGGCTCAAGACGGAGCCTTAGCAGACAAGGCAAAGGTGGAGACAAGACGTGAGGACCAAGTTGGTGCGAGGGCACTCTTGTAAAAGTACGGACACCACCGAAGCAAAATCAAAGAAATCGCGGCGGCAGCCAATGATGCGGTTTAGGATTAGGCTTGCGGTGGTAGGAAGGTTTGAGGGTGGATAGGTGGCTTAGACACTTTGGGATGTGTGCTAAGTGCTCTATGCCCTTAGGTGGGTTTTAAGGCCCAAGTGGAGAGGGGTATGCCCCTTCCACTATAAATAGGAGATGGTGGATTTGTAAAACCCTAACTTTTGGACAATCCTTTGTAAGAGCTGCTCAAGAGAGCTTTGGTCTCAGTGAAGAGGCTTCTAAACATCAAGAAAATCAATACAAGAAGAGTTTCAAGAAGAGAATACGTGTTCTTGAGATTCTCTCTCCCTCTCTCTCTTTCTCTCTCTTTTGGATTTTCGTTTTGTTGGATCAGTGGCTTCTGACAGAGGGGGTGAATGTTGGTTTAATTTTTCTTTTGAAAATAATAATATAATGCAAAGTATTCTAATCAGAGAATGCAATAGAAAACCATCGACAACAGCAATCAGAGTCAGTGAAGCTAAAACCAGACAAATCGGAAGTTCCAGAGTAGAGATATCGGAAGTTCCAACCTTACCGAAAATTCCGAAGTGACCCTCTTTCTAAATTCTCTGGAAAAATTGGAACTTCCAACTTCTGGATCGGAACTTCTGATGTAGATTGGAACTTCCGGAACAAGGAAATTGGAGCTTCCGATATTGGTAAAAACAGCAGAATATCACACGGAAAAACGTTCACAGATTTTGATCTACCCAACAGAATTGAACAAAATTTTGCACAGTGGTAGACATGATACGTACGAAGCTAATCCAATTGGAATAAATTCAAAGTCTTGTTTGTGCTAAGAGAAAAAGACAATTTGCTATCTGCTGTTTTCCACCTTCAAAAATCAGCCCTAGCTAATAAGATGAACGAGAATCAAATTCTTGATTTCTAGGACCTTGTGAGGTATGTTGATAAGGAATTAATACGAAATCATCTCATATATCCTAGCAACATATTCCAAGCTCCAAAAGACAAGATTGAAACCACAAAGAGACTCAAAATTGAAGACCCCAAGAACTTGTCTTTCCTCCAATATAGATCTGAAACTTTCCTCCAATATAGATCTTACTAGGATGGAATTAACATGAACATGATCTTACATCACTAGCTTGCCATATCCAAGAAATTTCAAAAAGATAGAGGCAAGAGAATGAAAATCCAAAGAGAGAGAGAGAAACTCAAGAACACGTGCTCTCTTCTTGGAACTCTTCTTGTATTGATTTTCTTGATGTTTACAAGCCTCTCAACTTAGGCCAAAGCTCTCCTGAGCAGCTCTTCCAAGAGATTGTCCAAAAAGAGTTAGGGTTTCACAAACCAACCATCTCCTATTTATAGTGTAAGGGACATACCCCTATCCATTTGGGCCTTAAAGCCCACTTAAGAGCATAGGGCACTCAGCACACATCCCAAAGCGTCTAAGCCACCTATCCACCCTCAAATCTCCTTACTACCGCAAGTCTAATCCTAAACCGCACCATTGAAATTTCTTTAATTTTGCTTCGGTGGTGTTTACATTTTTACAAAAGTGTCCTAGTACCAACTTGGTCCTCACGTCTTGTTTCCAACTTTGCCTTGTCCGCAATGGCTCCTTCTTGAGCTGCCCGATGTCGTCGCCACCACCTTGATCGCATCTCCGCCTTCCAGGCATCATGCTGATCCTCGTGACCGAACCACCGTCGCACTCGTTAACCCTGCACACTATTAGACAAGCAAACCGGTTGCGAGCACAAGTTTTCTACTTGACCCAAGTTAGTCGAGAAAACAATTCCATCAATTTTTCAGGAGACAAATTGACCAAACTCTAATTCATCAGAAAGCATGTGGACAAAGTGTTTTCACTATCAGAACATCCAATTCCTGGATCAGAAACTCTGGTTCTCCCAAACACGATCTGAAAGAAAAGTCTAGACACTGAACTCGGTCACTCCGGAATTGAAAGTCGTAGCCTCCGACTTTAGTTTCGACTCCACACAGTCGAGTCCAGAACCTTAATTTAGATCCTCCAGAAATGGAAGTTGGAGTCTCCGACTTCAAGCTCAAACATTCCGACTTTAACAATGAAACTTCCGAATCATCTCAGACCATTCGGTTCGCACAAACCTCGGAGCTTCTGGAGATGAAGGTCCGAACCTCCGAATTCAAACTCAGATCCTCCGAAACACATCGAACCATCTGATTATCAAATCGGAGACTCCGGTTTTTTCAGAGCACTAAAAACATAGTCGAGATCGGATCTTCCGAAATACATCGGAAGTTCCGATCAGAATGCTGGGACATCCGATATACACATTACATGAACGTTGAATTCTTACAACCTAACATTCAACTCCAATAACAAATTATATGGCAAAGTATTCATCATCTGAAACCTAGAGAAGCAATACAACTCCATCTAAGTTCTACATGGTTCAAAAGAGTCATTTTGCGGGAAAGAGCGTCCGCCACAATATTTTCTTTACCCTTTTTGTATTTGACTACATGGGAAAATGTTTCAATAAATTCAACCCATTTTGCATGCCTACAGTTCAATTTAGCTTGGCCCTTAAGATATTTCAAAGATTCATGATCGGAATGAATAACAAATTCTTTTGGCCAAAGGTAGTGTTGCCATACAATTCTTTGTCATAAACCAGGTAATTTAGTTGAGTTACATTCAATTTCTCACTGAAATAAGTGACCAGCTTACCCTCTTGTATGAGAACACCCCCGATACCGATCCCACTAGCATCACATTCAACTTCAAAAGTTTTAGTGAAATTAGGTAAAGAAAGCACGGGTGCCTCAGTTAAACGTTTCTTAAATTCTTGAAAAGCATTTTCTTGAGATTGTCCCCACACAAATTTAACATTCTTTCTAGTGAATTCATTCAAAGGGGAAGCAATAGTACTGAAGTCATTGACAAACTAGCGGTAAAAACTTGCTAGGCCATGAAAGCTAAGCACTTGACTCACGTTGATAGGGGTAGGCTAATTTTTAATTGCTTTAATTTTAGATTCATCTACCTCTATACTTTGAGTAGAGACAACAAAGCCTAGAAATACAAGTTTTTCCATGCAAAAAGTGCATTTCTCAAGATTAGCAAACAAGCATTCATTTCTATACAAGACTAACATTTGTGATTGCTTGGGAAAAATGTTCTAAGTAGCACAAGTGTACAAGACCCTAGCAATCATCAATGAACTAGTCTTTATAGGATCAAAGTTTTCGCAAAAGGAAATACTGGCTCAAAAAGAGTTTTAAGAAAGAAGGGTCTTTTCAGAGATTTTACCTTGCTTCTGGAGGTTGGTGCAGATGATGATGATCTAGAGCTCATCGTTAGCTTCGAAACGGGTCCAAGATCACTGAAAATGGACACCGGATGTGGAAGTTATGCCCCAAATGGTGAATCTCTTGCGTCCAGTTTTTGCCAAATCCGGTGGGTCTGACCGCCCGAATTGTCCGAGTGAAATCCGGACTGTCCGATCGGTGAACAGAGGAGCGGATCTGAGATGCGGACGGACTGGGATCCACCACATCGGAGGGGCAAACGATCGGCCCTAGCAACGCAAAGGAAGGTTGGATCAACAAACATAGCAAAGACCTAATGGATCAAAACCAACCAAAACTCACCAAAAACTCTAAATTGCATCTAGATCTCAAATTGGGCTCTTTTTGTGGGATTTTCAAAATAGAGAAAAAAACCAAAACAAAGCTAGCAATTGGTGTAGAGAAAAGAGAGGATACAATTTCCAAACCGTGGCAACCTTGAGCTCTGATACCAAGTTAATACAGAGGGCTCCCGATCTTCATGGTTGGAACAATAACTAGCAATGCCTAGATGGATTCTAACCCCAACAACACACACCAACGTGATAGCCTTTGGGAAACTTAGAAACCAAATCAACCTTGCTTTTGATGAATACCACGTTTTCCACTCAAAGACACACGCCGATCCTTACAAAATCCAAAGAGATTGAAAGGCCAAAGGTGGATTTCCCCAATCTAGAGGGATGAACCCTAAATTAAGGAGCTAAGCTCTACTTTCTATTAATACATCAAGTCTAACCCTAATTAGTGGGGGGTGGTACGGTATTTATAGTCTAACCCTCCACCTAATTGATACATGGGTTGTGGCCCGTTTTACTGCGCGCAGGCAAATCCAGATGGTCCCGATTGGGGCCGAACAGTCCGGGTGGCCGGAGGGTCCAGATTGATGTCCAGGACTTTCAGAGAAGATTCAAATTCTCATCTGGAGTGTCCGAGTGGGAGGTCTGAGACTTTCAGAGAAGATTTGGACCCTCATCCGAAGGGTCCGGACCACAACTGGACAGTCCGGGTCTTCATTCTCAGTGGTCATCCGGAGGGTCCGAGGCAGCGGTCTAGCTGGGGTTGGGCTTGATGCTTGGAGTTCCTTCTCTGGTCCCGTTGCTACCCACCTTGGATGTTTCTTCGTACCTTAGCATACATAAAGTTGGCACATTAGGTAGCACTATTCATGTTCAAGTCAAATGAAAAAGCATCAAGGAGAAGATTCACCTCATGTTGGGTTTTAGCTCGAGCTCGTGTCATTGGCCCAACAAGTGGAGGTGGGCTTGAACGTGAAATAGTGTTGTCCATCATGATATCCGCATCACACAGCTCTATTTTAACTGCTTGCGCTAAGAGTAATATATATATATATATATATATATATATATATATATGTATTAACGTAAATACTGTATCAATTCTCTTTTACTTCCTTTTTAGATTCGTGCAGTTAATCTAACTTTAACCAGAAAGATGCATACAAGTATTTATATTGGTCACATGAAAATTATACTAAACAACAAAATAGGAGACCATATCGATGTCCAAAACGTCGAGTAAAAGAGAACAGAGGGGGGTAACATGATAAGATATGCATTATGCAAACATTATCAAAAGCTATCTTTAGACAATGAACCTGAATCTGAGGAAGGGAAGTCATGAAACAGCTCGCTGTATTTTCCACGGGAAAGCAACATTTTCAACAGCTTCCCTCAAATATTTCCGTCATAGGGATGCAGAAGCAGTTTTTTTCAAAATACAATCACAAAATTCTCATACGTAACATTTTTTTTAAGTAGAAAAGACATCACATTGAGTTCAAAATATCAACACAGCTACATATGGATCAAAAAGTTGGTATTCACAAACCTATAACTTCTATATTCAGCGACAACTGTAGAATGCAGTATTGACAGTACCTGCAGAGTTCATTGATGAAACTTGATTTAGCGGCGATCTCAGAAGAAATGGTGGCTTCTTATCTGGCACCAGTATCATGGCTGCAGTCAGACCAAGCATACCTTCTGCATACCACGCTGCTTCCGACATTCCGTTTGCACACAACAGAGTCCCACAAGCAGAACCTGTCGCATCTCCTCTGCAACAAATCGTCCCTGAAGCGGCAGGTCTGCTGCATCAACCAGCCTCCGACGACCCCAAAGAGACCACACCCAGTCAACAAGAGAGACTCCCCTCTTGTGAGCCTTCGGCCGGTGGCCACCTCAAGAGCAAGCACCCCAAAACTGTACACATCAGACCGCTCTGTTGCCACAGCTGAATGCACATACTCTGGTGCAAGGTATCCCAGTGTGCCTACTGGCTGTGTTGCCAGTGGCAACCCACCATGGCTCACCGTGCGAGCAAGCCCAAAATCACCTAGTCGGGGCATTGAACTCAGCATTGAGCAGCACATTTGATGACTTGACATCACGATGCAGAATCATGTCATCACACTCATCATGCAGATATGCGAGCGCTGATGCAACGCCAAGCACTGCCCTGAACCGTGCCTCCCAGGGAAGTGTTGCTCCACCCAATGTGTGCAGTGCACAGTCCGGATTCCCGTTGGGCATGAACTCATAAACAAGCACAAGCTCATCCTTACTGCTGCACCAGCCAGCAAGCGGGACGAGATTTGGGTGATGCGGGCAATTAAGCATGGCCTTAAGCTCACTGTCCAATGCTTTCGTGCATGGCCAAATAGCCTGGAACCGTTTGACAGCAATCCTTGACCCAGAGGCGATCACCTCCTCGTACACCATGGCACCGGAACCACCAATTCCGATCACATTGCCACTTTTGAAGCCCTTTGTTGCTGCCCGCACCACCTCCATCGACAACGTCCCACTAGGCTTTTCATCACTCAGCACGGCAGGTTCTTGACTCGTGCGGTGCATTGGCCTGACGACCACAAGAACCAGCAAGACCAAACCACCGAGGGCTCTGCCCAGCACCTTGTAGAATAGGTGGTGGTGTTGGTGGTTTCTTGGAAGCGGCAGAGGATTCTTGGGCAGCGCTACTGCTTCCTCCAGCTGCACTGGGTTCTTGGTCGGTGGCAGAGCGAATGAGGAGTTGGCGAAGCCCAAGTGTGGAAGGTCCAGCGCTCGACGACATGAAGCGCCACGCCGTTGCCATTGGAAGCTGAGAAGCCAGATTACAGTGCGTGCGTAGGAGGCCAGAGAGGTCGACGTCGGCAGAGAGGGCGGGCTTCTCGGGGCGGCGGGAGGACGAGTACGAGAGCCACACGCAGAGGTGGCGACGCGGCGTGCGGTACTCGACCCAGGCGGTGGATGGGCACGCCGCCTTGAGGTAGACACCAGGGCGCACGGACGCGACGGAGAAGATGGATCCCGCGTCGAGCGTGACGTGGTTGCCGTCCGGGTCACGTAGGGCCTCGTCACAGTGGGAGTCGGGCTCAACGGCGACGGTGGAGATGTCTTGGAGGTCGCCATCGTCAGAGGAGGGGAAGAGACCAAGGAACCCGTTGGATGCGCCAAGGAAGGAGCGCGAGGAGGTGAGGAGGAAGCACTACTACGAAACATGCCTTTAGAGGCGGTTGAATATGATCATTGGAGGCGGTTCGCCCAACCGACTGTGAGAGATGGTCTCTGATGACCCCTAAGTTCATAGCCGGTTGCTAAAAACCCGACTATGATGACTCATTCATCAGAGGCGGGCCATGTACGACAACTGCTTCTGATGTAAATGTCATCAGAGGCGGGCCGTAGGTCAGAACCGCTTCAGATATACATGCCATCTGAGTCAGACTTTTCCACGGACCGCTTCTGATGACTTAGTCATCAGAGTCGGATCTTACCTTGAACCGCTTCTGATGATCGAGTCATGTCAGGCCTTCGACTGAGTCATCAAAGTCGGATCTCTACCTGAACCGCTTCTGATGTAAATGTCATGCCAGGCCTTCGGAGTCATCAGAGTCGGATCTTTCCTTGAACCGCTTCTGATGATGTCATCAGAGGCGGCCTTCTTTGTTCACCCGCCTCTGATGTCTGCGTCCAGAGGGCATGACTAGCCTGCATTTTGGGCTAGCCTCAGGTTTTGCTAGCCATGCCCTCTGAAAATTAACAGATGCACATATATAATGGCAGATTCATATAATAAAGCAACTGACAGCCAATAATCACATCACAATCAAGCAAATACACACATCACAGTTCACAACCAACAATCACAAGTTCTGAAATATTCACAAGCTCTGAAATAATCACAAAGTTCTGAAATTATCACAAGTTTTGAGACAAAGCTAGTCCGCTACACCTCCACCATAGAAATCGCCTTGAGGGTTTAGGACTTGTGTGTTCATGAAGAATGCAAAAATCCCTCTAATCCGCGCTAGCAATGCTTGATCATCTTCTAGGCCTCCCTCATCTTCTACCTTCCAAATCTTTCGCAAACGACGGAGAGGACAAATTATCTGACATGCAAATACATATATGAATATATATTGAGAAATAACAAACCTTGATATCTTGTTTCCTTGTGATGAAACTCATAACCTTCTCCATGTGGTGGCAAAAGTAGAATCCACAAGTGTTAGTTCCTTTAACCTGTTGTCTGCACTGCAATTAGAAAGGAATGTATTGTTAGATACATTCGAACGGTACTTAGCGGAGTTGTGATATGATAACATATATATTACCGGAAAGTTAAATCTGTGTGATAACTTGGATCCTTTGCCCTTCCCTCCCCGAGCACGGAATTCTACGAATGCCTTGTCAAGTATTTGCCTAATGGGCTTGAAGTCGCGAGTAGGATTTTTCGAAGAATCAAGGTATATCACCTTGTTTCTTCTTGGAACGAGGACTATCAAAACCCAATGGAAGCTGCATATATAGATGTGTTGTCATGGGTACTACAAAATGTTGATCTGGTTTGAAAATAACCAAATAGCGGAACACATACCTAGGTTTGTATGCAAACATAAAGTATTCCTTATCCGTTTGAGCCAACAACGCCTTTGTAACATATTGCAGCACGAATTCTCGTTGTCCGCAATGGCTTCGTCCGTGACCTTGCATGGGTCAAGGAAACCAACCGGTTCCTTGAGCGTCTTGGCCTCGTTATACATGTATCTACAGAAATTATAGGATGATGTTATAACTAGCATAACATATGTAGATATTACGATTATGATCCGAGTGAGCAGACTTACAATGTCCAGCATGTCAAGAGGGATTGGTCGAGGGCGTCTAGTCTTAACAGATCAAACAAGTCCTCGAAGTACACATAGAACAGCCCATCGAGGTCTTGGTGCCACAAGTGCTCCTCTCCAAACTTGACCTGATGCCGACTGGCCTGCTTCTGGTTTCTCCTCGAAGAATGTTGCTCTGTTCCATGTACCATTGGTGCAATCTCTGACATGCTGTTGATAAGGACTTCAACTCATGCTCCGCCACCATTGGCTCTCCGTTAACGAATTTGACAGCCAACTCCATCTTCTCAGGAGAGGGTGGATTGACACTCTTGACGCTCTTCGGACTCTGCGTGCTGTTCATGCTCGTGCTCGTGCTCTTGCTGGTCCTGCTTCTCTTCTGACCTTTTCCATCCTTTTCTTCTAAAGGTTTTGGAATTGCCTTTTCTTCGTGAATTGTTGCCACAATGGTATGCTCCTCTCCCGGCGGTGCAACTAACTCGACGACGTCAGGGATGTCCTCATGCACGGTCTCCGCTACAAGCTCCATGGGTGTCGGATTCTTCTCGCACGCCTGTGATGCCGACTGTGATGAAGGCTGGTCCAATAGGACGACGTCCTTCTTCGGCCATTGGATCAAGCTGCCGACGGAGTCTTGCAGGACGGTGATCTCGTCAGGTACGGGCACGGGCACCGGTAAGACCTTGAAACCATCAATAACGGAGTCCACCATAACCTTCACGAAGTTAGGGCGAAGGGGCACACAGTGCACCATACTCCCTGGCTGCGAAGGATGTGCCACCCCAAAAGCAGCATCAAGGAGATTGTCACCCATCGCTCTCGCCATGAGCTTGCATCGAGTTGGTTCCTACAAAATAGCGTGAAGATTTTCTAAGACATGTTCATAGTACAATTGAACATGCGACAACAAATTGGTTTATTGTTGTTACCGTGATACGCTCCACCGGTAACCCTTGGCTGCCTCCTTCATCTCCAACCAAACCACCGGATGCGCAGCTACTTCGACGGTTGCCGGGGCTCGCAGCTGCAGCACCAAGGGCGAACTGTGCCCTCAATTCCTCCTTGATAAGATCCACCTGCCTCGATACCTCCGCTCTTATACACTCCTCCATGGCAGCGTGGTCTATCTGTGTTGTTTGAGACTGCGCCTGGCTCCTCCTAGCCCTCCTCCTGCGCTCGTATTCCTCCTCAGTCTCGGGGAATCCCTGGCGCCATGGAACAGCACTTCCTATGCCTCGTGTGCGACCAGGGTGCTCGGGGTTTCCCAGTGCAGTGGTGAGGACGTTGTGTGTCCGTGATGACGCAACCACTTCACCTTGGGAGGGCTGAGAAGTTATTTCGACCTACAAGAAGAAAATCCGACTTAAGTACTATAACTTTTACTAATTCTATTCTTTACGTTCGTAAGGACTAAAGTGAGTGAGTTATACCAAGCGTTGTGCGACTTCCTCATCTGCGGGATTCGGAAATCTTGTGGTGCCGCTTGAAGGGTCAGACTTGGCACGAGCTCTTAACCAGGAATGGGCCCGCCCTTGCAGGCCTGCAAATGGAGGGGTTACATTCCGCGCCCTTGCTAGTTGGTCCTCACGCGCCCATTTCTCCTCGGCCTGTTCATATCCCCCCGTGCCGAGGTGATGCGGGTGCTTGTTTCTAGCTGACAACTCCCTCTACTTTGCACTAAGACAGTCAAACTCAGGAGTGGACCTCATCTCCACAAATCTCCTATAGACTTCTGGATCCAAGAAGCCATATTGATTGAACGGACTCTGTCCCGTCCTTATGAATTTAGTTGTGAGCTCGCTCTTAAATCTCCTCCAAGCCTTCGAGATTTTCGTGGACGTGGCTCGTTCGATGCTTTTTTCAAATTCTGGAGGGAACTGGAACCACTCCTTTATCTCCGCCATCAATTGATTTTGCATCTCAACCGTGACTAGCTTCGAGTTATCTATCCGGATGTCCACCTTCTCACGCCCGAGAATCCCGCAGAAAGTTCGGAATTTGGCAGCCACTTTCTCCGGCTTCTTCGGGGCCCCAGATCGCGTTGATATTTTTGTGATTACCATGCGTCGCGAGGGTCTTTGCGAAATGGTTCTGGGCTTCCTTACGGTCTTCTTGACCTTTTTGGGCGAAGACTGGGCAGGCGAAGAAGCAGGCGGCGGCGACGTAGAGGACGGCGAGTTTGAAGAAGAATGTGCGTCCGACATCTCGACAATTACTGTTAAGGTCAAACTAGAATAACACCAATTTTCATACTTAGAGAATAACTCGGCTAATTTAAAAGATAAAGACGACTAAGCAATTTAGCCAACTAAGCAACTACATTATCACATACTGAAGAGCAAAAGCACACAGAAGTAACAAAATCACAGAGCATCCATGAATAGCAAAAGCACACAGAAGTAACAAAATCACACCGATTTCCAACAACTAATAAACAACAAGAACTAACATGGAATCCAGAGATAGCACATACACATATGAACACAACGAAATGCATAGTGAAGATGCATCTAAATGTCGAATTGCTGTGATACCTTAAGCTTCGGGGACGCCGGTGGTGGGGAGGAGCGGCGAGGTCTGCGCCGGGGTGGTCGGAGCGGCGTCGGCGTGGCGTCGGGGTGGCCGGGGAGGCCGGGGTGGCGTCGGGGTGGCCGGAGCGGCGTCGGGGTGGCCGAGGGGGCGGCGGGGTAGCCGGGGCGGCGTCGGGGTGCTCGAGGGGGCATCGGGGTGCCCGGGCCGGCGTCGGGGTGGCCGGGGCGGTGGGGGTGGCCGGGCCGGCGAGGTCGGGCCGGGGCGGCGAGGTCGGGCCGGGTCGGGGGCGTCGGGGAAGTCGGGGTGGCGCGGGAGTATGGGGTGGCGAATTCGAAGGGGTTCGGAACTGGCGGGATTGAAAAAACCCTAAGTACGATATATAAAGGAACATCATCAGAGCCGGTTCTACACTAAAACCACCTCTGACATGTTTACATCAGAGGCGGGTTTAAACCAAAACCGCTTCTGATGTGGTCCTATATCAGAGGCGGTCCTATACAAAACCCGCCTCTGATGTGGTCCTATATCAGAGGCGGTCCTATACAAAACCCGCCTCTGATGAAAGTATCTGAAGCGTTTTTTGACTCGAAACCGCCTCTGATATGTCCTTTAGCCAGACACAGACGTCCCTGTTTTTAGGTAAAAACTTCAATTTTCATATGATTTATACGACAGTTCAAATAACATTCAACATTCACGCAAAGTTTTCACAGAGATCATATTCCCACAGCACATAGAAAGATTTCACATTACACAAGGATCATAATCCTACAGCACATATAAAGGTTTGACATTACACAAGGATCATAATCCTACAGCACATATAAAGGTTTCACATTACACAAGTGTTCATTTCAACACAATGCAAGTATACATAACCATTTCAACCTGGACCCACATCACTGATCATGCATGCACTTGCCTTTTTCCTTTGAAAATAAGACCTTCATGATGATCATTGCGGATGTAGGTCTCGTTGTCATGACTTTGTGTTTCTTCGCACGTCACTTGGTCCGAATTAGGGATATCGCCAAATCTGTTGTAGTCATCCTCATCGACCACTTCATCGACACCGATGATACTCCTCTTTCCATTCCTTACGACATGACGCTTTTTATTGCTTGGATCGACTATGTAGAAGACTTGGTGAACATGTTTTGCAAGCACAAATGGTTCACTTGCATAAGCAACACGACCAAGGTCCATGGTAGTCACGCCATAACTGTCAACCTTCACGTGGGAAAGATGCACCCAACGGCACCGAAATACGGGGATCTTGAACTTCACGTAGTCGAGCTCCCATATCTCTTCTACGAACCCATAGTATGGCCATGCTTCATGGGCGACACCATCTACAGCATCTATACGGACACCACTGTTCTGATATGAGCTTTTTGCATCTTGAGCCTTCGTGTAAAATGTATACCCATTTATTTGGTACCCTTGATATGTCATGACTTGGTATGATGGTTTTCTTGACAACCAAGTAAGCATATCATCGACGGATGAGCTATTGGTGATTCGGTCGTGTAGCCACTGATTGAACCTCGAGTTATGTTGTATAGTGGTCCATCTTTGAGATTTATTCGGATTCTGTTTCCGTACCAACTCAAAGTGCTCGGTGATGTAGGGAGATACCACATCCATGTGTTGCAACACAAGAAAGTGGGCCTTCGCAAGTGCATCAGGATCGAGATTGATTCGTTTTGCTCCGAGAGTACCGATTCCTTGTAGCCTCCCAGCGTAGCGTGATTCAGGTACGCCAATGGGTTCCACATTCGACATGTAGTCCAAACAAAACTCAACGACCTCTTCGGTTGCATAGCCTTCAACAATGCTCCCCTCTGGGCGGGATCGATTACGTACATACGACTTCAAAATGCCCATATATCTTTCAAACGGGTACATGCTCCGAAGAAAGACAGGGCCACACATCTTAATCTCTCTGACGAGATGAACCATGAGATGCGGCATGATATCAAAAAATGTCGGTGGAAAATACATCTCAAGATGACATAGAGTTACCACCAATCGTTGTTGCAAAGCATCTAGCTGAAGGGGGTCGATGACCTTTTGGGTTATTGCCTGAAAGAACTGGCATAACATTATGATTGTCTCTCAAACCTTTGTGGGCAAAATGCCTCGAATAGCAATAGGGAGCATTTGTGTAATTAGAACATGACAATCATGAGACTTCATTCCGAGCAATTTCAAATCTTTCATGGACACAAGTTTCTTTATGCTGGCGGAGTAACCGAATGGAACTTTAATACCATGCAAGCACTTGCAAAGTTCGGTTCTCTCAGCCTTTGACAGGGTGTAACTTGCAGGTGGAAGGAATGTTCGACCTTTTTCAGATTTCTAGGGTGCTAAATCAAGTCTGATGCCTATATCGACCATGTCAAGCCTTGCGTTCACACCATCCTTTGTTTTATCTGGGATGTTCAATAATAGACCAAGCAAGCTATCACATACATTCTTCTCTACATGCATGACGTCAATGCAGTGGCGAACTTCCAGGTGTTCCCAGTAAGGTAAATTCCAAAAAATCGACTTCTTTTTCCATATGCCCTTTCTCAATGGGATTCCTTTACCAAAAACTACATCAACGTCCTTCACCATATCGTAAACCTCCTTTCCTGAATAAGGCTTTGGAGCCATACCCTCCTCTATTGTGCCATCAAACTCCTTTTGAGATTCCGGTATGGATGATTCCTTCGCAAATACCTACGGTGCCGCATGTACACTGTCTTGTGCGAGTGCTTGAGGTACACACTTGCCGTATTATCCGAGCATTGACTGCAAGCGTTAGCTCCGTGAGTGGTTTGACCAGACAGGTTACCATAGGCAGGATAGTCATTTATGGTGCAGAACAGGAGGCCGCGTAAGGTAAAGTGTTCCCTTTTGTCGGCATCCCATACATCGTCAACCCCTTCGTTCCATAGAGTCTGAAGATCTTCCATCAAGAGTGCTAGGTATACATCAATATCATTTCCAGGTTGCTTCGGGCCTTGGATTAGCATGGCCATCATGATGTACTTTCGCTTCATACAAAGCCAAGGAGGGAGGTTGTACACGCACATAGCCACCAGCCAGGTGCTATGTCGACAGGTCATGCTACCGAAGGGATTCATTCCATCCGTACTCAACCCGAACCTTATATTTCGCGACTCGGCTCCAAACGTTGGATACCTAGTGTCGATGTTTCTCCACTGGATTGAATCAGCGGGGTGTCTTAGCATGAAATCTTTCTTACGGTCGTCGGCATGCCATCTCATAAGTTTCGCGTGCTTTTTGTTTGCGAACAAATGCTTCAGACGCGGAACAATAGGAAGATACCACACTACCTTTGCCGGTGGTCCTTTCCTGCTTTCGACACCCTCTGATTCATCACCTTGAACATCGAGCTGCTTATATCTGGATGTCTTGCATACTGAACACACATGTACGTTCGCAAACTCTTTATGGAAGATGGTACAGTCGTTCTTACAAGCATGGAGTTTTTCTATTTCCAGACCTAGAGGACAAAGAATCTTTTTTGCTCTGTATGTGCTCGTGGGCATCTCGTTTCCCTGTGGAAGCAAGTCTGCCATGAGTAATAGGAGAGAGGTAAAACTTTTGTCGGACCAACCATTGCTTGCCTTCAATTTGAATAGTTCAAGAACAGTTGATAATCTTGTATATTTTGCTTTGCAACCCGAAAATAAAGGTTTCTCTGAGTCCTCCATCAAGCCCAGGAATTGCTCGTATTGTCTCCCCTCTAGGTCGTTTCCTTCTGCGTCACGCAACATTTCCTCCAATTCATTATCGGCCGGCTGCATATCTCCATCCTCCTCGCAATCGGACTCACCGTCGACATCATCTTCGTTGCTACTCGCCTCATCTCCACCCGGTAAAATTATGTGCGCCTCGCCATGATTGGTCCACCGTGTATATCCACTTACAAAACCCCTACGAATCAAATGATCTTGTATCTGGTTTCTCTCCTTGAACATCTTCTCGTTCTTACAATCATAGCACGGGCAACACATAAATTTGGCTCCCTTTGCCAACATATCATCTCGTGCTACTAATAGGAAATCATCTACACCATTAATGTACTCTTGGGTCACACGGTTCTTGGGATACATCCAACTTCGATCCATCTCGCACATACTGCTACACAATACATATGCAAGAGATTTATTAACCTAGCACATACTAAAAGATCCTAAGCACATGATTAATTTTCACTTCATCATCTCCAAACAACTAAACCTAATTATCTCATCCAACCAAATGAAAGCAAAATAGGGAGCTAAAGGGGCAAGTAGTACTAACCTTCTTCAATGTCCAATGCACTTACTCCTCACCAACCACTCTCCCTCCCTTCAAAATCGTCTTAAAATCACCCCTGCCCGAACCAGCCGCCACCCAACAGAACAGATCAAGGAAACCCTAAAAGACTTCCCGAAAATGCTGCATATAAAGGCGACATTTATCACAGTCGGTTGGATCACTTAAACCAACTGTGATATCCCTGAAAAGTCATCACAAGCGGTTCACCGCACACCGCCTGTGATATATGTTACATCTGAGGCTCCTTTTCAAACCGCCTCAGATGATGTCATTTGAGGCGGTTCGGCTCCAAGCCGACTCTGATGTTTCCATCTGGGGACACAACATCAATATCAGAGACGGTCCCCGTGGGAACCCGCTTGTGATGAGGGAATTAGAGGCGGTTCAGCTTTGCTCGACTGAGATGACACGTCCTGGATGAGCCTTTCTGTAGTAGTGAAGGTGAGGCCGTCACCGAAGGAGGGCGAGGGTGTGATGCGGAAGGTGAAGCGAGTGGAGAAGGAGCCCGCGGTAGTGGCTGCGGCGTCGAAGGAGGGGTGGTAGAGGCGGACGGGCTCCTAGAAGAGGGCGCGGCCAGCGCTGATGCCGTCGCAGGATGGGTTAGTGAGCGCCACGCGTGGCAGTGCTCGGGAGGAGAGTGGTGGATTTCAGGACCGTGAGGTTGCTCACCCAGGACATGCGGCGGTAGGAGGAAGGAGCTGCCGCGGGGGGCTTGGTGGCGGAGATGGACGGGGAGTGGTTCATGACCACCTCGGCGGGCGGGAGGTGGGCGACTAGGAGGAGAAAGAGGAGGAGAAGAGGGTAGGATGGATCCATGGCTAGGTTCTGTGGTCGCATTGAATGTGGGGGAAGAGGGGAACACGAAGCCATGGATGTGCGAGGTGGAGCACAAGGAATCGACAATGGCGGTGGAAATGGAGATGGGAATTTGGGGACCAGGGAGAAAGAAAAGGGTGGGGAAGAGGGAGAGAGGGGTTTTGGAATTTCTTTCTTTCAAACGAAGGGTTTTGGTAGTTATCTTGATGACACGTGGGGTCGTGACTAAGGGTATGGAGTCCTACCTTCTGTATGGTACATGCAAGAATCAAGAAGGACTTGAGGGATGAAAAGAATAGCAAATATAGCACTTAGCCGAGTTTTAATGCCATAGCACCAGATAGTCAACACGTGGCGAAATTACGGTAGCAAAGCGCGATATGAAGCTATGGCAGGTGTGGACTGTGATATGTGGTGCGGCCCACAGACACACCGCAACAGACCGGGTCCCGTGGGCGAGGCCCGCGACACGCAGGAATGGCGCCATCGCGCCTGTGGCCCGCGACGCGCCCGGCACGATTTTTCCATTCGCCCGTACAAACAAAGTTGCAAGTTGCAACTACTACAGATGGCATGATGACAAGGAAACGCCGTATGATGGATCTGGTTAATGCTATACTTTAAGCCAGGCTTTTAAGAACCAAGACAAATGATTTTTCCATTCGCTCGTACAAACAAAGTTGCAAGTTGCAACTACTACAGATGGCATGACGATAAGGAAACGCCGTATGATGGATCTGGTTAATACTATACTTTAAGCCAGGCTTTTAAGAACCAAGAACCAAGACAAGCAATCGGCGTTCGGCAATCATCAAAGAAGAGATATGACAAATGGTGGCTAAAACTTCTTGAGAGATAAGCATAGTCCAGTTTTTTGCTTGTTCTGTTTTTCCTTTCCCTTTTTTTAGGGGTTCTTCTTTGCCGTTCGTTCGGCATGTACATTTTTGCTACCTGCTAATGATATACAAAGCCAGCGCTAGCTGGATCTTTAAAAGAAAATTTGTTCAATTTACCAAGCTTCATGATGCAATATGCAGGAACCACCTCCTCGCCTCTGAAACCTCATTTTCGTTCAATCAGATTCACTATATGCAAACCAAGATCAGACTTGCAAGTGCATGCATATCCAAATCCAGTGACATGCAAATGGGGGGGCTAGGACGCAGTCGTGTCACGGGCCATAAGCGCGACGGCGTGCCGTCACGGCCCGGAGGCGCGATACCAGCCTATCGCGGGCCTCACCCGCGGGACATTGTCTGTCGCGGCATGTGTGTGGGCCCCACCACATATCGTGGTCCCCACCTGTGATAGCTTCGCGTTGCATTTTGCTGTCGTGATTTCACCACGTGTCGACTATCTAGTGTATCGTGGTGATATTTTTATCGTTGTTTCTTGCAGGGGGCCAAATCTGGCATTAGAACTCGGCTACATGCTATATTTGCCATTTTTCCCTCGAGATGTTTTGGGATTAGGAGTGTGGCCATGGAAGGAGGAGAAACCAGGAATAAGATGCGGAACAGCACAGCGAATATGAGGGAAAGAAAGAAAATTTTTATTTACAATGTCATATTTTAATTTGGTGTTTGATAAAATGTCCTATTATATATATAACTAATTTATGGTTAAAGTATGAACTTAAGCAATCAATATACAGGAAACATGTTGGAGCACCTAGATGTAGCCCATCTTGCAACCAACGAGTGACACGTGTCTCATGCGTATTTGATGGAGTATATGAAGAGCATGTTTGGTTGAGATTTTTAGCAGCATTTCATTGGAAGGACTTATGGCTCCAGAAAGCCAAAGGCCGTCTAGAAAGGCTGGGGGCATTAGAGTTGTAGGGATAAGCCCTCCAATTCCATGTGTATTGCTAGAAGCAGCATTTCACTGGCTTCCCGAGCTTATACACGAACCTGTTACGAGTTTGCCCTTAGTGTTCAAAAAATTTACAGTGAAAATACCCTTACCCTTACCGAACCGTTTTCTCCACATGCGCTTCCTCCCACACCCCTTCTCCCTCACGCACGCCGCTCTCTTCCTCGCTGCCGCACCCATTCTGCCGTTGCACGGGTCTGTCATCCAAATCCGTCCCGACCAACACCACTCTCGCCCGGATCCGTCCCTCGCAGCGTCTCCCTGGCCGGATTCCCCTTGGCCACACCGCCCTCACCCAGATCCACCCAGATCCACTCCCGCCGCTCCTCACCTCCAGCATCCTGCCGCTCGTCGCGACGGGCATCCTGCTGCCTCTCCCTCCGGCATCCCGCGACCCCGCCTCCCACTGGTCCTCCACTGCCCTTCCCACTGGCCGACCCCGCCTCCCATCGGCCTCCTGTCCTCTGCCCGCCGCCCCACATCCTAGGTCGCCCAGCGCCCTCGTCCTTTGGCCCCGTCAACACCTCCCTGACGAACGGCCAACCCTGCCTCCCGCCGGCCCCGAGGTGAGCCACCGTCCCTCCCGCCGCGCCTCCCCGACCAGCGGCCAATGCCACCTTCCTCCACTGTCCCAACTAGCGCCGACATCCTCCACCACCATGACTAGTGCCACCTTCCTCCACCGCCCCAACCAGCGCCATGCTCCACCAATTCAATTGACAGCCTCCTGAAAGTAAAATCTTTTTCTTTCTTTTTTCACTGTGATGCTGGATGTGTATGGCTTGAAGATGAATTTTTTGTAAATCCATATATGATGGATGTGATGCAGGATGTGTGTGATGTGAAGATGGATTTTTTGTTATCTTCATGTGTGTGATATGATGCATCTGTATGCTAGATTTGTTGATTATTCCCCGATTTGCTATTGTGTGAAGTTAATAATTATAAAGAAATATGATTTGCATGAGTTAGATCAAGTTAGCAAATATGATTGTACATGGGAGGCTTGCTGCATGTTTCGGTTTAGCATGAATGCCATTCACATGTAAGGGTTGAGAGCTTGATGTCATATATTTGCATGATAGATGTTATGCATACTTGCTGCATGGCATTTGAGTTGTTACCTACCTCATCTCCATCTCGTGTTCATAGATGGATAAAGCAAAAGCTGGGAAAGCAACGTGGGATGCCGTTTGATGATGACATGGCACCCGGGTATTGTCAGGGAGGAAGGATCCGGACCTCCGACCATGGGGTGGGCCGGGCCGACTACTCGGAGTCCGACTCCTACATGGGGACGCCTCATCAACGTGGAGTACAAGACATGGACTAATACCTGCCCGGCATACCCGGAATCTGTTGTAACTAATTAGGAAACCAATCTGTTTACCGATCTAGACTCTTGTAACCCTATCCCGGTCGCCTATATAAGGCCTGGTAGGGGACCTCCGATAGATAAGCTTATAGTCATAGGCTATCTCCATTGGTTCATAGCTCAAGCAACCTCGAGATCAATCCTCCAGGGCTTGCGGCACTCGGGATTTAAGCTATACCAGCCACCAAACACAGGACGTAGGGTATTACCTCTCCGCGAGGGCCTGAACCTGTCTAAATCCTGTCTCCCGTGTGCACCCATCTAGATTTGCTGTGCTCACACCGCCCCATATTCAGTATTGCCGGAATGATACTCTGACAGTTGGCGCGCCAGGTAGGGGGGTGCGCATAGATCCATCTACACGAATCCGGATGGGTTTCATCAGCAACAATGACATTTTCGTCCCAGGAAGCGTCATGAGATTCGCTTCTATGGACGTTACTCCGGATCCTGGGCAGCCTTTCCAATTCGGAAAATTGAACTTCATCACCGACAAGGTCGGCAAACTTCACCTTTGCTACTCGGCGGCACGTCGATCAGCGGAGGCTTCGTTAGCTTCTCTGCCCGGACTCATCCCTGAGTCCGCGCCTTCGGCCCCTCTCCTTAGGGACAAGGTTACGCCGCAATCGGATCTGCTATTCGCGTACGGGTTTTCACCTGTCGAACAGAGGTCCCGACTGGTGGGCGCCATTGACTCTCTCCTCCCCGTCCTCGGGTATGACTTGGACGAGTACGAGAGTTCGGGTGGTCACCACCCGTCCCGGGAGGTCTTCATGGCTAACCCCGACTCGCTGGACAACTGTGGCGGCCGATCAGTCCCCATCGTGGAGCAAACGCCGACTGAGCTTGAAGCCACTCGACTTCGTCTCCTCACCAAGGAGGAGGAGTTGATTGAGCAGCAGACCAGGCTTGCTCGTCAACACGACGAACAACTGTGCAACGACGACATGAGGGCTTGAGGACGCCAAGTCCATAACAAGTTCCGCATGCGTGAAAGGGACGGGGTTCCAATATTCCCACTTCCTAGTCACAACATCGTCGCTGCCACGATGGCTGCATGCGCCATTAATGTCCCTAAGGGCACCCCGGGACATGATGAACTCCGGCGACTCCGCATCCTGCTAGAAGAAACAGCTCTTCAGCAGGCAGAAGCCTCAGGGGACCGCGCGGGCTCTTCAGCAAGTGCTAGGAGTCGGCGCTCTTCACCCCCTAGAAGTCCTCCAACCGTGGAAGGCCACCGTTCAAACCCCGACCATCATCAGCCGACCGGAGCGGTTCACAAGTGACTCGGGCCCAATCGTGATGCACGGGGCACCATAGCCGCACGGAGCCGCGCCCGTCAGGACGCGGACAAAAACACTCGCCGAGCCAGGTCGGTCCATAGCCGACTCGGATCGGATCATGATGCGTGGAACCCCGCTGACGCTGGACGGAGCGCTCATTGAGGTCCCGAGAGGGATGACCGTGGCAACCGCCACGACGACAATGACGCCACCCCCTCCGGCTTGGGGTATGCGGGCCCCCTCCGGCATGGGGTATGCGGGCCCGAAAGCATTCGGCACCCGCATCCGCAGCGTCATCTTCCCGTCGTGATTCCGAGTCACCGGCATCGACAAATACACGGGCGAAACTCAGCCAGACATCTGGCTGGCCGACTATCACACGGCATGCAGAACCAATGGTGGCAACGACTATGTCGCAATCCATTATCTGCCGCTGTTTCTAGCCGACTCGGCACGAGCCTGGCTCACTAGCTTACCTCCGGGTTGCATCCAGTCATGGAGTGACCTCGAGACCCTTTTCGTGAACAACTTCCAGGGCACTTACAACAGGCCCGGGAATACGTGGGATCTCTACAGTTGTACCCAAGAGGCGAATGAGACTCTCCGAGAGTACATTCAGCGTTTCTCCAAGAAGAAGAATTCTCTACCTGAGGTCCGAGAGGGTGATGTCATAACCGCCTTCTCCAAAGGTGTTCGAAGCACCGACCTCATCCACAAGATAGCACGCAAGAACCCCCAGACTACGCGCGAGCTCTTCGATATCGCCAATAACTTTGCCACCGGCGAAGAGGCCGTCCGCAGCGCTACCAAAGACGATAAGGGCAGGAGCAAGGGCAAGGCGTCCGAGTCGTCTAGAAAGAAGCACCGGAAACGCAAGGGCGGATATCTCGTTGCTGCAGCCGAGCGCGCCCCGCCGCGCTGTCCTCAGCGCACCAACGCGACCTTTGAAGAAATGATGAGTCAGCCGTGTCATTTTCATGGACCCAAGTCCAACCACCTGACACGTGACTGTAACCTCTTGAAGAATTTGAATAAACCTTACGTCTCCAATCGGAACAAAAAAGAGCCCCCTCAGGATGAAGGTGATGAATTCCCAAAAGAGACCGCTTGTCTGATGATCTTTGGCGGACCCAACGGCTACGAGTCCAAGCATCGCCAGAAAATCACAGATCGAGAGGTCAACGCAGTGGAACTGGCCATGCCCCAGTACCTGCTATGGTCCGAGTCCGTGATTTCCTTCGGCTGCTCGGATCACCCCGACTACATCCCCCACTCGGGAAGATTCCCCTTGGTGGTGGACCCGATCGTTTGCGGTGTCCGCCTCACCAAGGTCCTCATGGACGGTGGGAGTGGTCTCAACATTCTCTACGTCAAAAATCTTGATGACATGAAGATCTCCCGCTTTGAGATCAAGCCGACTGGTGCCCCCTTCCATGGGGTGGTACCCGGCAAGATGGCGAGTCCATTCGGGCAGGTCAGCCTGCCCATCACTTTTGGTACTCCTGACAACTTTCGGACCGAGACCCTCACCTTTGAGGTTATCGACTTCCCAGCATCATATCACGCCATCCTGGGGCGTCCCTGCTACGCTAAATTCATGGCTGTCCCCAGCTATGTCTACCTGAAGCTCAAGATGCGGGGCCTCCACGGGGTAATAACGGTACAATGAAGTTTCTAGCATGCGTACACGTGCGACCTGGAAAATTGTAACCTCGCCGCAGCTCAAATCGCTGAGGTCGAGCTTGACAGCCTCAAGTCGGCTGTGGTTGAGGAAGCACCCCCGGCCAAGAAAGCTTCAGCATCGACATCATTCCAGTCGGTACGGGACACCAAGTCGATCCAGCTCGACCCCGATGGCTCCTCCAAGACGACGCAGATCGGGACTGCACTCAGCGACAAATAGGAAAGCGTGCTCGTCAGCTTCCTCCAGGACAACCGGGACATCTTCGCATGGACATCTTCTGACATGCCCGGGGTTCCAAGGGAGGCTGCTGAGCACTCTCTGAATGTTCGACCAGATGCTAAGCCGGTCAAACAGCGCTTGTGCCGCTTCGCTGAGGATAGACGTCAGGCAATAGGAGAAGAAATAGCCAAGCTTCTAGCAGCTGGCTTCATTAAAGAAGTGTATCATCCCAACTAGTTAGCGAACCCAGTTATTATTCGCAAAAAGAATGGAAAGTGGAGGATGTGTGTCGATTATACTAGCCTTAACAAGGCATGCCCCAAAGATCCTTTCACTCTTCCTCGCATCGACCAAGTGATTGATTCCACGGCCGGGTGCGAAATTTTGTGTTTTCTCGATGCCTACTCGGGCTACCACCAGATCAAGATGAAGGAGGATGACGAGATCAAGACATCTTTCATCACTCCATTTGGTGCTTTTTGCTACATTTCCATGCCTTTCGGCCTCAAGAACGCAGGCGCTACGTACCAACGGTGCATGCAGCATTGCCTTCAGTTGGCCGGAACGTACAAGCCTACGTCGACGATGTGGTGATCAAGTCCCAGAAAAGAGAAGACCTCCTAAGTGACTTGCACTACCTCAGAATATACAACCACTGACGGGCGCAAAAACGACATCGCTGACGGGTTTAGGGTCGTCAATAACCTCCTGTTAGTGGAAGTTCAACTTCCACTGACGGGCGCATGGTCGTCAGCAGAAGTTGAACATCACTGACGGGCAAGATTTTCTGCCCGTCAGTGATTATTTTTTGCGGATTAAAAAAATTAAACCACGTATCAATTACAGCCCACGATGCATTAACAGCATATCCCATGATAATCAAATATATGTATAGCGCTACAATGTTATTCTGGCAGTAAAGACCAATGCATAATTTATCACATGTAAAGCCCCTCTGGAACAACTTCCTTCTTCTTGAACATGACCTTCTCCTTTGCCTTCAATAGGAAATTATGGAAACACAGAGCTGTTAATGGATCATAGGGATAACAATTATCACGAAAACAAGACTATAGGTTATAAATAATTGCTAATAAAGATAGGACTAAAAGCAGTATCTTTAGCAAAGAATGCGATATATGAACCTGTCACAAGCAAAACACACATCGTGCCTAGGCAGCTTGCGGATGAACTTACCCCGGAATACTGGTCCTTGACGCCGACATGCACGCCGTGCTGGTAAACGGTGGGCGCCTCTTGATCCAGTCTCTTGATCGGGACGATGAGAGGAAGGTTGTCAAGAATCCTGCAAGCAAAACAACGCAAGTGAACATATGAACTCTCATTCCATTTTTCACTGAAAATATTTGCCCTTAATACATATCTATGCAAGCAGCATCAAGACACATCTCGCATGTTTACACGGTACTCATTGTCGATCTTTTCCTTCAGATCGTTTGCTCCCTCTTGGTTCAGAACAGTCTTGCAGACGATCTGGCACAGCTTAGGCTCCCTCATCTCAAACTGCAATGCAACCGCAATTGGGAACCCACAACATCACCATGTTAATTACAGCAAGCATGAGCACTTGCATATATCATAAACTAACGTGTCACTGCCACATCGATCTAGCTCGAATTGCAAGGAATAACAGACGCAGGAGCGAGGCAGGTACTAGTAGAAATGGAACAGCTCTATCGATTGTGGAACTAACCACATATGGGGAGTTCTCGATGCGGTCGCCGCGGAGGACCTCGCTGAGGTTCTCAGCGCTGTCGACGATGGTGTCCGGCCTGCAGAAGGGGAGGGAGTAGTAGGAGTAGGGCAGCTGGGTCTTGATGGAGCTCAGCTAGTTCACCTTCACGGCGAGCACGTCCCTCTGCAAACTCACCGCTCCGCCAGCTCGGACTCCTCCGCCGCGAGCCACGCGAGCCGCCGCACGTCCTCCCTCCACGCCTCGATGCGCCGCCAGCTCCGCCGCACCAGTAGCGCCACCACCAGAACCACAACAAACATTGCCACTGCAAAAGCCACCGCGGGGGCCGCGGACGACGACTCGGCCACCTCCGCCATTGCTCGCTCGCTCCCTCTCCTTGACTCAGTCCACTCCCCTCCTTCCTCCTCCTCCCCGGCGCATAGATCTCGCCCCCTCCCGCAACAACCGCCGGATCCGAGCTCGCCACCAGGGCCCGGTGGAGGACGTGGTCCCGACGACCCAGGCGCCGCGGCGGTTGTGCCTTTGGGTGCCATGCGGGAGGGTGACGGAGGCGAGAGGCAACAGCGGCGTCGGGGGAGGTGAGAGGCGGCGGCTCGCTAGCGGTGCCGGGGGAGGCGAGAGGCGGCGTCTTGCTGGCGGCGTCGGGGGAGAGCGAGAGGTGGCGGCTCGCTGGGGGCGTCGGGGGAGGCGAGAAGCGGCGAGAGGAGAGAGGCGTCGTGGGAGGGAGATGAGGAGGTGAGGAGGCAGCGGGAAGGGAGATGAGGAGGTAGCGGCGGCGGTGGGGGGTACATCAACCCCACCCCCACCGAACCACTAGGGTTAGGCGAGATGGGCCTCGGCCCAGCCAAAACATCACTGACGGGCCTTAATTTGGGCCCGTCAGTGATGTACCAAACTCTACTGACAGCCTGTGTTAATAGGCCCGTCAGTGGTACTCTACGTTAGTAGAAATAAACAACTACTGACGGGTCTTTTTTGTTACCCGTCAGTAATTGTTTTTTTCTTCTGAATTGGGACCGTCTACTGGAATAACCACTGACGGTTACCTCTTCGCCCGTCAGTGGTGAACAGTACCACTGACGGGTATTTTTTGTCTGTCAGTGGAGTGTGTGCAGAAGAAATGGTTTTTGGAGTAGTGTTGGGGGAACTTTCTCCAACCGTAGGAGATTCAGCATGAAGCTCAACCCCGAAAAATGTGTATTCGGGGTCCCTTCGGGCAAGCTTCCGGTT